>QVRM01000897.1:0-37658 GCA_003439945.1 Dermanyssus gallinae
CAATGAGCCCAAAATGAAAGCGCTCTGTCCAGTGACAGTCTAGAGTCCCATGACGGTCCCGAAGGTTGGTCTTGATTCAGCCTAATGCCTGCTCTCTATCAGCCCAGGTTTTATAGTATCCAGAACTCTACCAGTCAAGTGAAAGGTAACAATAATCGACAATTAATCATTTAACAAACAACTATAACTATTCAAAGTTTTATTTTCTCGCCGAAACAACGACACTCATTTTGTTGTTGTTGTTGTTGTTGTTGTCTCGTATTCGAACGTAGCTAATATTGTATTAGAGAAAAAAAAAATTTAAATGATCTACAACGCATCGCTTGGAAAGCTGTCGCTGCCGCTACCAAGTCTGCCCTTGCTACTTACAGCCCCTTGATCCGCGTTCTGGACCGGCCAGACGAAACGAATGTCGCGAACGAAGGCTTTTGTGAACTGAAGTCAATTATGGACGGCTTTTTCCACTAAGCTGCTGCGCAAAAAGCAGCCGAGCTTGCCGCTTCACTGTATGTGTGTCTGTCTGTCTATCGAAGCTGACGTTCGAATGATTCGAGCAGCGGCGAGCGCCACGAGAGAGGAGCGACGGCAAGGCCAGGCGACGGACGGCAACGTGACATGGACGGCAGGTCCATCTACCACCACCACCACCACCACCACCTGTATCCTTGTGGTGCATCGCGTTTGCACGTATAGTACACGTATGTTGGCACACAATAGGACACAGATGCAGCCGTCGTTGTAATGCGGCCGTGGCCGGGCCTGTGGTCGGGCTGCAGTGGAGCCTTGTAGAGCCAGTAGGCTGTGTATTCGTAGGATTGGCGCTTGCATTTGTCGCGAGCGCAGTCGGCCGGTCGTCAGTCGTGACAGTGCTGGCTGTGGGATGTACCATCATGGATGTACCTTTGTGGTAGGTATGTACCATAGTGGCTGCAACACATGGTGCAACAGGTCGGTCCGACAGATTGTATTGCTCGGTGGCCTTTGAGATAGTATTATTGCCCTTGCCGCCGCCGCTGCTGTCGTCGTTGTCGTGTAAAGGCGCACACAGGGGGCGAATAGAGAGAACAGAGATTTTGACATCGAGCTGACACGCTCGTGTCGCTTTGTGTGACCACCGCCGCAAAATATCACGTCTAAACGTTGTACTAGACGAGTGGCGCATCTGGCGTACCAAATCTTGTCTTCTGAATCAAGCCCTTTCACAGAGGGTGTCTACGCTCTGGGCATGCCCTTGCCTTAGTGGTACGACGAATGGTGCTACTACTAGAAGTACAGGTACTACTACCGCAGATGCTATAGCGCGACAGCTGTAGTGATCAAGTATTTTTTTCAATATATATATATATATATATATATATATATAAGAGATACGATATCACAGTAGTAGTGCTTACCTATGCGGCAATATCTGCCCCTGGACACAACCATGATACGATAACGGCGATACTGATAACAAACAGCAGATTTCGTTATTTGGCAAGGCGTTTCTGACCAATGTTACACGAGTGCGGTATTTGTTTCGTGTGTGTGTTTTTGTATATGTACAAAGTGAGCTCTAAGCACATCAAATGCCAGCGGAAGTCAGATAACAACATGTCGAAGGAAAATTGCTAAGCAACCGGCCATTAAACAAGGATGGCCAGAATTTAAAAATCTAGAAGAGCGGAGTCAAAGGCCGAACGCTAGTAGCATGCGTATTTATATATAAGTTTTAACAGAAATTGTGTTACGAATTGATTATGTTACACACCCTGCTAAAAATTCAAGGCCATTTTCCAAAATTACAAATAAGCAGGCTTGTTAATGAACAACAGTAACAACAGCAATAACGACTCAAATTTTAAATCTCATACAATACAATAACACCTCGATTCTTTAGGCTTGCAAACAACGTATGCGTAGCCCCAAAAACGTGGGGGGGGGTAAGCTCTAAGCAATCGGCAGACGATTCCTTTTCGCGATATGTTGTCCAGCCGTGGTGGCGAGATAAAACTCGTCCTGGCGTTGTCCTTCGAGCTTTCGCCGACCTTGGCAAGCAATAGCAAGTCGCCCCCGCCCGCCCCTACGTTGTTCTGGATCTGAAGGATAGAGTGACCTTGTTGCGCCGACCTCAGTGAATGTTGGTCACGTTTGCTGTTTCGCCCTCACCCGCGCGCCCCCAAACTCGATCTACGAGATCAGACCATAATGAGTCAGCCAGACTCTTACGCTATGCTTTTAGATCGGCGCTTTTGGACTAAGCTAAACTGGGCTAGCTTGGTGACTAGGCTCCCCCCCCCCCCCACTGGCGTCGTTTCGACTCCAAATCTTTATGGTGGCTGAGCTGCCGTAAACGCCAGGCGTGCAACGTGCTCTAGCGTACGAAATCTTTCGCTGAACGAGTGCGGATTTCCACCGTAACGGCGACCGCAATGACCGCCGTTGTGCCAATCGTTGTTTTCGTTTATGTATATATATATATTTTTTTTATCGTTGTTTTCTTTTATGTATATACAGGTAGTTCTACAAGTTCTTAAAATGAGCTTTTCAGAATTCGATTTTTTTCGCGCTTTCACCGCTATTGGAAACGGCAACTCTTCGAATGCTAGCAGTCAAAATATTATGGTGATTAGCCGTTGCGATTCCGTTTGATCGCTTTTCCCGTGCAACGTATCGGCGTGATTTTGAAAAATTGAGAAAAAAGAGTTTCGAGTGGCTATCAAGCGTTTTTATTTCAAAAGTTGGAATGCGACCCAAGTGAAAACTGAGTTAGACGAGGTGTACGGTGACTCTGCGCCATATTTTGCCACTGTTTCCAACTGGATTAATGGGTTAAAAAGAGGTCGCAGGAGCACCGAGGATGAACTACGTTCAGGACGCCTAAAAACGGCGACTGATGAGGAAACGTGGAAAAAGTGCGGAAAATCGTTGCCGCAGATAAGCGAGTGAACATTAAGGAGATATCGGAGGCCTTGGGGATCATTTTGGGTAGTGTGCATTTCATCCTGCACGAGAACTTGAAGATGAAAAAACTCAGAGCAAAATGAGTGCCGCATTTGCTCAACCAAGGCCAAACAGACGCGCGTGTTTCGCTTCACAGCGAAATTTGGCCAAGATGTCGAAAAATCCGTCGGATTTTTGGCGCAGATTCGTGACCGCCGATGAAAGCTGGGTCCATCACTACACTTCCAAGACCCAAGAAGCATCTCGCCAATCGTGTGCACCTGGTGAAGTACCTCCGAAGAGGGTGCGGACAACGGCATCGGCCGGAAGGTTTTTTAGAACCAACGTGGAATAATTCTGGTCGACTACCTTGAGAGCGGTAAAACGATCACGGGAGAATATCATGCAAGACTGTTGGACTGCCTGAAGCAAGAACTCTTCGTGAAACGGCCCGCTTTGCAGAAGAAGGTTGTCTTGTTTCACCAGGACAATGCTCCCGCACACAAGTCGCGGCAAGCAACGGCAAAACTGGCCCAACTGAGGTTCGAACTTATTGAACAACCTTCCTATTCTCCAGGCCTGGCCCCCTCTGATTATTTCCTCTTCAGACATTTGAAGAATCGTCTCGGTGGAAAGCGTTTTTCCAGCAATGAAGAGGTTACAACTGCTGTCAATGCCTATTTTCAGTCTAAAGACGCAGAATTTTTACTCAAGAGGTATAAATGCTCTGAAATCTCGGTGGGAAAAGTGTATTGAGCTTCTCGAGGAGTATATCAAATAAGAAAAAATTAAAAACAAGATTTGGAAAATTCTTGGTTTTCATTTTAAAAACTTGTGGAACTACCTGTATATACCTCTATGTATGATTGATTATACGCTTGGCATGTATACCTAAATACACATGCCACCCTTTTATATCAGGCGCGCTTAGAGCGGCAGCATATATGTTACCTACGCATCCATATATTCAATGTATACTTCAATACCTACTGAATATTTGCTCTCCATTGGGTTAACCTCTTCATTGCAATAATCAACCAGGTCTTTTCGAACATTTGGTCCTAAAGCTAGGGCCTCCGACAGCTCTATATCTCTGCTCTCCTCCAAAGCTGTACATTCTATAATAATATGTTCGATTGACTCATTCCTTAGCCCACATGCCCGACATTCTGTAGTTTGCCCCTCCCGATATTTACTTTTTGTATCCTTGTATCCAACATCCTTGCTCTGGCATCTGCCAGTAGTCCACTCGCTTTTGAATTATCGTAAACCCATTCTACCCCGCCCTTTTGCCGCTTTTCTTCTCCATATGTACCTGCCAATTTCGATCTGAGACCTATCGCCAATTTCCAAGTTAAATCCTGGCACATACAAAGTCTTCCATATATTTCTTATTACTATATATTTAATAAACCCCTAGAGCTCTTACAGCGTACTGCATTTTCTCTTTTCAGCCTTCTTTCTCCGTAATATCTCTTCCTCCTCTAAATAATCATACCCTGTAGTCATTGTCACCCCAAAATACTTGTACTGACTTTTATAATCAAATTGCTTCCACTACAAGCTTCCTTTCTCCCTAATCCCATTAAATACCTAAATTGCGCTCTTGATTTTTAAACGTTTTTAAACCAGTTTCTCCGCTGCTTTCCCAGATGCATTCAGCATTTGTTGTGCCCCGGCCTAACACTACCATATCATTCAGCAAACTGCAGCACGGGTGTCTTAATATATACATCCTTTTTCACTATCTGCCATCCTAAACCCGTTCTATTACTCCTTTGCGCTATTCTGTCTGTATACATAAAATCTAACGTTGCCATCCGACAATGGACAGCCATGCCTGACCCCCTTAGCGACTATAAACTCTCTAGATTGTTCGGCTGCTATTATTATTTATACCGTGTTATTTCTGTAAATTTATTCTAGTAACTGAACCTAGCTTCTCTCCAGACCCTCCTCTAGCATAACTTGATACAACTTTGTTCTGTCTACCATATCATATGCTACCATAAAAATCCTGCCACACACCCCGCAATCTCGATGTTTCCACAACCAAACCCAACAAAAATGTAATCATCTAGCCTATAGCCTTCTATCTAGCCTAAATTCCATCACTGTCATTCACCTATTTTCTCATTTTATATGAATGAATACTCTGCACTCTACTTTTAAACACCTGCATAAATATTCGATACGTTATAGGTGTAATTGTGGTTGGTCGCCTATTTTGTAAAGCGTCATTATCTACCCCTTCCTTGATAACAATAGAAACTCTTCACTTGCGGCAACCATCCGGGTTCTGCCCCATCTAAATATATTAATAAACTGCTTCGTGTATATATATATATATATATATATATCACCGTTTATTTATTAGCCAGACGTTATCTTTAACGAATCGTTACTTCATGTTCTTAGACATTTCAAACTGTGTTCACGGTTTCCGCCACTGTAGTCACATTACATTTTTAAACGCTCACGGCGAGTCTTTGGTGCAAGAGCTGTCCTGCTCTGATATTTGGGCCAATAAATTTATCTCGCCGCGTAAAGGGTACTCGAAGATCAAGGACATAGGGTTACGGGCTAGGTATGCCCTTATGGAAATTTGCTCCGCTCTGTACAAATAAAGAGCTTTAATCATATGTTCCGCGTATCCATGTCTGCCGATAAGTCAATGTTAATGGCTTGAGCTGACTTTTAAATGGAGAAAAAAGTCGTCTGAATGAGCATTACAATCAAGAGCCAAAAAAAGACTTTAAGGTTTAGTCAGGCCAGCTTATACGATGCCGCAGACTACCGGATAAAGGCTGATATATATATATATATATATATATATATATATATATATATATATATATATATATATATATATATATATATATATATATATAAATTTCAAGACGGCCTTAATCATTTAGTCTCCTGGGTATATATAAATATATATATATATATATATAACTCCGACTTGGAAGCGCACCGTGAACCACATAAAAACTCAAAATGACCTAAAGAGGGTGTCGGAGAAGTGCCGGGGCGATCAGGAGACTAAATGATGAAGGCCGTCTCGACAGACAGATCTAACAGAGACTCTACAATCAGAGACGGAACTTCACATAGCAAATGCCTAACAGGCAATCTAGGTCAGAGAGGGACCTGGGGATCTGCTGTATAGTAAGATCAAAAACGTGTACGCCAGTGGCAGCATTTTATACCTCGACGAAGAATAATTACCAAGAAGTACTACGACTGTTGTAGCCGGAAAACTTAAAGAAAGGAAAATTAAGGTTGAAAGGTAGATCTTCCGACAGATGAGCATGCACCTATAGCTTTTTTGTAAATTGCATTTGTAAATTTTCTTTTCATTTGTAAATTGCAATTCCTTTTAGATGTGTCCAACCTATTTGCCCATTGTTCGCTACAACTGCTCTAAAACGAAACCAATAACCATCCATGTTTTATCAAGAACACGTTTACTTAATCGAATTCAAGCGAACAATTTAGTGTTTGAAATTATGTAAATGCAATGCATTCATAGTGCCAAGCCGATAGTGAAGTCTAGGAGAGAAGGTATAGGGGGTGGGGTGGCGGATGTTGGCGTTTTTATTATTATTATTATTATTATTTCAGTGTATGTTGACTGCTCTCATAGATTTTGTTGTTGTCAACGACGCATTACAATGTTTGAGGAGTATCAAGGTGACGTATTGCCGTCGAGACAAAAACAAAACGGTACGATAGAACGTTAATGAAACGCATCGAGCAGGTTGCGCCCGTGTAATGCGCCAGACCGGCGGCTTGCACTGCTGTGCGATTGCTACCCCGTTGTTGTTGTTTGACCCTCGAGTATTTCAGTATGAACGTAGTATGGTATTTGATAAGGGGCGAAGGGGCCGAGGGACTTACGAGGGAACTGAGCAAGACACAGGCCCACAGGAGCGGGGCCATCGTGAACCGTCAAACGTGCCGATGGATGCGCCCTATATAGTGATAGCCTAAATGGCCGTAGAAATTTGGCGAACCACTCGACGTTTTGGTAAATTTCTGCTTTAAAAACAAGCAGAAAAAAACGTCATCAGAAGTATAATGGTTGTCCGAACGACAACTAACTTTTACGCCGACGCCCTCAAAGATCTAAAAATTAAAGCCCGGACCAATTTGGAGTACAAGTTCAAGTGAGAGGCCGCTAGTGGAAACATTCGACTCAATGTGCGAGAGGGAGACCAGCAAACGTCTATATGAAAACCTGGTAATGGAGCGCACGAATGAGTGCTCCACAGTATTTCAGGGCATCTCTCGAGCAGGATACCAATGAGGCTCTGGAGAATGCCTTCAAATACCAAATTCAGAAAGAGGGCGAGCTAGCAGCAGAGAACCGACGCCAAGGAGCAAACTAAGGCTGTACTTTTGCCCTATCCACAAATAAAGCAAATATAGGGGGACACAAATAGGGGCATTTGGGTGACCCTACTGAAGGGAGGACGTCTAAATGCGGAATAATTAATGTCCCTGGTGAATGAATCGATCTCCCAAGCTGCATGAGATGCCGGAGAATGAATAAGCAAAGCACTGTGCCAAAGAAATACTCCGAACCGCAGACGTTATCGCTCTGCGGTTAAATTGCTACGGAGCAACCAGACAGATAGCGAGAAACTGTACGGCTGATACGGGGAAGTGCACGTATGCTCTGCGGTCGGGTACTCAGCAATTTCAATGGTCTACGCTATTTACAGAAAATAGGTGGATGATCTGCGACGAAAACGGGAAAGTCAACGCTGGCTAGAAGAAACCAAGTAGAAGACAAGCGATAAAGGGATGCGCTATGAGATTCCTAATAGGCAAACTGGGCACTAAAGCACCGGCGGTCTATTAGCGAACTTTTAGCATCTAATAGCCTTGAACTTGGCTAAGCGAGTTGTGATTGCTGTGTGTACACGGTGACTGCAGGTGTACCACAGGGCTCCGTGATAGGACAGCATTCAACAGCGTGCTAGAAGTAAGCAGGCCTCGCAGGGTTAAGTTTATCGACTATGCCGATGACCTGGTAATCTTAGTTACCGCAAGGGACAAGAAGTCGCTGGAGGACCGAGTAACACGACGATCCAGATACACAGACAAGTCGAATAGGGATGAGTAACCAGTAACTATACATATATGCTTTGTATGAGTTTGTCTGAACGGTAATGCTTGACAGAAACCTGAGTCTACATTGCTGTGTGGGCTAAGTTTATGTAACGGCCCAAACGCACCTAATGGCAAGCCAAAAAACCAGGCTAATATCAACAACCGGAAGGCTCTCGGAGAAAAAGCGCCATATTCTAGCGTCAGTGGTTAACTCTATTCGGCACTATGGATTATCAATGTAGGAAACAGTTGCATTGAAAACTAGAGGGGATAGTAACAACTAAACAAAACGCATCTGGTGCTAGATCAGAAAGGTGTCTATGAACGTTGTGGTGACATTGCTCGCATGATACCTTAGCCAAAACAAATAGAGAAGAACGTCTTCTTATACTGGGATAAGACGCTTAGAAAATAAGATGCATGGACCGTCGCCAGAGAACTGAAAATTGAAAGCTAGACCAGCAATTTCCCTACATACACTGAAGACATACTACAGATGACCCAGTTATATAGGTTTGGAGACCACCATGTTTTAATTGGATTAAGGAGTCTCACACTACCCAGGCAAACGGGTGTTGCGTTACACATGTTTGCTTCTTGTTTCTGTAGATATACAAAGCGTTACAAAAATTTGAAAGTCGATCAATTAAATTGTAGAGCTCGTTAAAGCACATATTTTTACAAGGGATCATGGTCTCTGAAAAGACTTGTTTCGAGTGAGAGTCAAGTTACTACAATTTGGGACACTGGTGTTGTTGCCCGACATTGTAAAGTAAAATAACTTCATCTTTACGAATTCTCTTCTTAACGACTATGTCGCATCCTCTTCCCGGCGTTATATAGTCTTTAGAGGAAGCAAACTTCTCACGAACACGGCGATGTGCTTAGCTTCTGTAGAAGTGGACTGGTCGTCTCACAATGGCACATTTTATGCTTCTATGTCGGGCAATAATACCAGTGTCACAGATTGTAGTAATCTCACTTTTCAAACAAGACTTCTCAGAGACCATGTTCCATTAGGAAAATATTTGCTTTACCAAGCTCTACAAGCCGTATTAAGATTTATATATAGGACCCTGCATATATATATATATAAATATATATATATATATATATATATATATATATATATATATATATATATATATATATTGGCCGTCTAAATATCAGAAATACACCTGGGCTGATGGGCGCGATATAAGTCGTACAATAAGTAGAAGTAAGTACAATAAGTAGAAGTAAGCGTACGAAGAGATAAGCTCAGCTTACTATTTCTGTAGAACTTGTCTCGGAGATTACTTATCTGGGTGTTAAGTTAACGCCAAGCGGCCCATCTTTCTTGGTCCAGATATTCCAGCTAATAATTAGCAGTATCGTCACCATGAGCTCAATCCACAGAAGCTCTCAGTAAGTAAAGTGGTCTTGGTGGAATGATATGGTATCACATTAATCTGGGAACACCTATCCGCTCAGCAACTTGGCGCTCTCAACAAGGTGAAGGCAACGTTTCTTAAGAGAGTTTTGGACCTGCCTAGAAACGCGCAAAACAGACCAACTTATAGTCTGTCGAGGACGACGCCGTTCATCGGGGATCTGGTAAACCGCTTTCAACTTCTGACTACCGCGTCACCGCGAGCGTTCCGTAGGCACTTTGAGCAGATTATGAGAGAAGTGCCAGAAGCGTTCTACACAGCACCGGCAGTGCTGGACAATACATGGATGGAACCGCTTTTCGAGCAGCGTCACGTTCTTACTCGCGACTCCGTTCATTGAGTTTTACCACAAACTGTGCCATCGCAGTGGGCTCCATAACCCATCCAATGAGCGTTGCTGTACATTTTGCGGCCTCGTCTGCACCAAATATCACCACGAATTATGTCGGTCAGCGCCAGCTATCTGGGCGTTAGGTCGCTAACATTTTCCGGAGATGCATATACAACATATTCAATATATGTCCAAGATGAACGGAAACGAATGCCGCTTTCGAGACTTCATGGACACGTGTAATGTAATGTAATTAACAATAGATAAAGGTGATGTTATAATAAATAAAAGATAAGTAGCGTAGTGTCATGCGCGGTCGTCACCAGGAACAGGCGTGACGCTGGCCGCGGTGGAGCTGTCAGCACGGCTCAGGGTCCGTGACCGAACAAGACGGGTGGTCCCTCAACCGTACGTCACGAGCCTTGAACGCATATTGCAATGCAACAACATATTGCGACACTGTAATGTCATGATAGATCGCTGTAGCTTGTTGTTGCTGACAGCATCGTTGATGTCATCGTTGTCGCTGTCGTTTTTTGCTGTTGTCGGTGGCTACTTTGGCCCGCTGCCGTGCTTGACTACCAGCGTTTGCTAGATAATTATTCTAGTTAGGGGACGCAGTGCGTGACGGACCGCAAGCAATACCTGCAAGAAATGACCACCACCACCACCACGCTACCATAGGAGTTGCTACGGCTACCAAGTACCGCTAACGCCGAGCCCTACTACCACGACCCGTACCACAGCGATGCGATAACAGTTAACAAACAACTCAAACAACAAGACCATAACAGGAACAGCCTCAATAGTAGCAACTTCAGCAGCAGCAACAACAACAGCAGCAAAGACAGCAGCAGCAGCAACAAAAGCAACAAAGACAGCAGCAGCAGCAACAACAGCAATAACAACAGCAACAATAACAACAACGACGACAACAACAACAACATCGACAACCAAAGGCAACTGTTAGCCTTGTCGTCGGCTGAATTAGACAAGTTGCCAGCCGTATACAGCGCCTTGGCCACCACCAGTGCCGCCTTTTTTCCATGGCCGTTCAAATGCGCTTCCCTCCCATAGCCCCTGTTGTTCGTTGAGTACACGGACGAAGCAACACAAGCGGTAAGCATTAGGACGCCGACTGTTCAGTCGACCAGACTGGGCAGCCGTCAGCAGCGCGTCTCACGTACTAACGACTACATGGAGCCACTACATTGTTCATGCTTGAGAACTTTATCTGGCAGCAGCGGCATCGACGACAACAACAACATCTGCAGAAACAACAACAACAGCAACAACAACAGAACAGCAACAGCAACAACAACAGCAACAGCAACAACAACAACAACAACAACAACAACAACAACAACAATACAACAACAGCAACAACAACAACAAAACAGCAACAGCAGCAACAACAACAACAACAACAAAGGCAATGTTGTCCTCCATACCTGGCTTCTATACCTGAGCTGGTTGTTCGGGTAGCCAGCTCCTTTTAAGTCAACTCCGCGGTTCGAACGAGCGGCGTGTGGTTACCGGGTGAATATAAATACATGAGACCCTTGGCTTTAAAATACGATAATAACGGCAGGCAGTTGCAGGTGCACACAGAAAGAGAGCGAAAGAGAGAGAGGCGAATACATACATCTATGTATGCGCACACACACACACACACACAAAGATTACAGAGGTATGTGCTTGTATTAGTGTACTTATTTTTATCATCCGATTTATTTCACTCATCCTGCGTATGCATATGACGTTGATACGTATAGTGTTGTCAGCGGCCTTCGTCGGCACGTCATTCGAGACAGGTAGTGCAGCAATACTCTTCGCAAAAGCCGGGCAGGTAGACGCCTAACAACTTCGTACGCGCTTGAGAGCGCAGCAGACAGACAGACAGACAGACAGATAGATAGATGCATGCTCGTTGTCAAAGTTTGCGTACTCCTTGTCGTCAAAGTTCGTATTTGAACAGACCAGGTGCGAATAACCACGGCATATGTATCTGTAAATGTAGGCGTAGCAATTGATACATGCAAGACCAACCAGGCCAGACGCAAGAAGCCGGCACTACAAATATTCATGTCTCGAACTTCTCGTCGGACTTGTTCAGCTTTATGTCCTGTTCTGTGACGAAGCTTTCGAACGGCAATGCACGTGGCGTTTCCATAAGTATCGTTATATACAAGGTTACAAACGTGCGCAACATAGGGAAACATCTTCGCCGCCTGACGACGCGCACCTTCATTGCTATAAATTGCTTCACATCGTAAAAACGATTGCCAACGATTGAATACACGGCAATCATCCTTGTTATCATTGTTGCTATTGTGTTTTGCTTCCTGCCTTTATATCTTCGCGATTGTTAGCGTTCTTGTTTTCGCTCTGGCTCTTGCTGGTAATATCGTCTGCGTTGTCGCAATTTTCGTTGTTGATAATGAAGCGCACTTTGCGCCTGCACAGTTTACCATGCTTAACATATTGCGTATTGAGGATGGAGGAGCAAATTCGAGTTGCGATTCTATGCGTAGCTTCTCGACACGCAGCACTCGTTACCGTAAATATGTTGAACGTGGCAGTACACACGGGGTAGTGTTGTTGTGCGCATTAGACTACTTTGTTTGCCAGACAGGCATTAGTATGCTGCATCAGTCGCATTTTAGCATGCCTGCATCTACAGCCACTTGGACTGTGTGTATATCCCCAGTAGAGCAGCGTATGGCAAGACGGTGTGGTAGAGAGTGCATTGGACTCTAATGCCAGGCGTCGGCATCCCAGCAGAACACGTAATGGATCAACGGCCGTGACTCGTTTCTCGAACAATCCAATAATTCCTAATTACCGGTTATCTAACAATTGCAGACGGTACCACTATTATTGATAGCTCTTCTCAGCTGACTATGCTCCGGTCGAAAGTGCAAGCAACTCTTTCTGTAAATGCGGTCACAATATGTAAGCCAGATTTGTGCTTCCGACAGCCATCTGGACACAGAATGAAGGGCGCTAAGTCTAAGGCTCTTAAGGCGGCGCATGTTATGCATATAATTAATAAGTAGCCTTGAAAAAATGTTGGGATTTCTAGTTACAAGTAATTGAGCTTATTATTTGGTAACTAGGCAACTATTACATCATAGGTCGAAACGAGCCAGGTAAAGGGGAATACCTCCTCATGTGTTTTGTGTGGCAAAAGGCGCGCGACACGTGCCACGTTGCAAAATATGTCATACCTGCAAGATAAAAGGGCACCGCACAAGGGCGATACTTATGTAGAAGCAGACGCCTACGAATTGCAATATCGCTTAGCAGCGTGGCTATCACGACATTATCAGCAACATCCCTAAATAGATGTCGCGAAATACACGATCTGTTATATAACACTGTTAGTAGGCAAGGTATGTATGGTCATATGTCAGGCACTAAGGATAACAAGGTGGTAAATGAGAAGTCTAATTCAATTCTATAGCGAAGAAGATGCACTCATATTATGTAATAGCAATTCAGTTATAGCAACCAAGTGTGTCATACGCCAGTGCTGCGGTACCAGTGGATAAAGTAGTTGTCTTTAAGTTCTACCAGTCATCCTTCACAATACTTGAGGTCTGTATTGATTCCTCTGGGTAGTTAAGCAGTAAGATCGATTGCGCGAGAGGCAACAGGATAGGGATTACTGGACTCTTGGACACAGTGAAGGTCTAGTGAGGTAGCTAGCTTCTTGATATAGACAAAATAATATAACTTAACTAGTTCCAATGAAGATAAGTTGCGAGAAATATTGCAATAACGTTACAATGTGAGGCGACCAATAAAAATACATTATCTGCGGGACGAGCAGAAGAGTCTTATTAACGTCTCCTCCTACGGAGGAGACGGGGAGCATTGGTTCCTAACCTGGTAGCTTAGCTAGTGGTTCTCCAGAAACTTAATGGAGAATGTGCTAAAATACAGCTGCTCACAACAGCGAATGCTTTCGAAATCCGAATAAAGGGGTTGGCATGAGCAATCATCATGAGGTTTGCAAGGGGCATCCGGGGCATCCAGGGCAAACGCCTAAGCAGATTTTATTTATCATAGAAGCGAGGTGCAGCGAAGTAGTTAGGCCCAGCAGTAGATACACGGGCCCGGTCAGTGAAGAAGCAGCTAAGGAATTACCGACGGACTCACGGAGGAGTTCTAGGCGCTTCTCGAATACAGTAGATGCTCTTGCCAAATGCTGCGCTATAACCATACTAGCGACAATCTCGGGGAAATGTCAGCGGAAGCCTGGCGAGGGGGTGCCGCTAGATTATAGCAGGTGAAGCAATAAGATAGGCAAGTTGTCTCGTGACAGGGTCGCAGCGGACACAGTCGGATGCTTTTCTTTTAGAAAATCTATACATCTTTTAAAGATTCAAGATTCAAGATTCAAATCGTGGTTTATTAGGAACTGCATTATACAATGCTTTAGTTCTCATTTAAAAAAATATAAAATTGTATAATAATAATTATTATAAAAGGATTAAGACATCTTGCTGTCAGCCATGGACAATCACAAAATAAGTTTTAGAAGACAAACTAAGAAGCTGCTCAACGAGGGAAAGCTCCGGTGTAGTAGGGGAGGATGAGGACGAGACTGGGCCGCATCTCGGGAACTGGCCAACCTGCAGACACTTGATTGGCCTATATGACATTAACTCGGCGGCATGACAAGCAAACCATTGCCGAATTTATACTAACAAAAATACTCTATCTATTTAAACAGCATGACTTTAAAATAACCCTGCTCTCTACTCCCTACGCACCCGAACATGCAATAAAGACCGCTTTAAAGGAAATGCAAAACAAGAAAGAGGGAGCCAATCGTCATCTTAGATGCTTGAAACGCATTGAACTCAATTTTTGGTTGAATTCAATGTTTTAGTTTTTTTACAAAGAATGCTTTGTTTTACAAAGGAAGCGCACATACATGCATACAAACGTCAACTTTCTGGTCATGGAACGACGTCCGTCAGCGTCGTGTTTGTATTTTGTTTTGATTTAGTATATGTGCACTTATTACCGAGCAAGATGGCTTAGTGGCGAAAGCCTTTGCCTTGCATTTGGGAGGTCTGAATGCGAGACCAGACTGGCCACTCTTAAATTGTTTTTTTTATGATTTTCAATTTAGACAAGGTGAATGCCGGAGTGGACCAAAAATCGACTATGATCAGAAAAGAACCGGCAGCACAGATGCCTTAATAAAATGAAAGAGATGGTGCATTACCATCCAACCCCCATTAAATATATATTATATATACATATAGTTAATATATATTATATGTATATATATTTAATGGGGGTTGGATGGTCATGCACTATATATACTAATATATATATATATATATATATATATACACCTGTCGTCGCATCTACTAATACATTATGATCATTGCATTTTAGAACCTCTATGTCATTTAGTATACTTAGTATACCTTCGGTGCTCTTTCAACAGCAATCTTGCGGGCGCGGGCGGGTGAGCGAGCGAGCGGCCGGCTACTATGGCGTATTGGTCTTGTATCTGCCTGAGGCTGTGATACGGCGAATGCCACACAAATGCCGCACACAACAAAATAGGCAAAGTGGCGCACAAAATTGCTCTCCTTCCGTCTGTATATGTATATATATATATACATGTATATATATGTGTATATATATATATATATATATATATATATAGAACGTGCCTTTCCCCGTCCGCCCGTGCGTTTGTTGATTCTCGTATGTGTGCATAATACAGGCATGTACTCCTACATCCATGTATCGCTTGCCTATTCAGTCGCTCGTAGTCCTATTTCGGTGTTTATCTGGCCGCTAGTGCTGCTGCTGCTGTCATTGTCGTTGTCGTTCGTCGTCGTCGTCATCATGATGCTGGGTCGTCTGTCGTGCCCTTCTAGCCGCCCTGTTGGGCCCCTGGGCCCGCTCGGTTTGCCGCCACCCATTCTGCGGCGGCGGCGGCCGCGCAGACGGCGCAGGCCGAGGCGGCGCCGTTACTACGGCCACCTACTGCTGATAGAAACGCCGCCCTCGTCACGCACCCTGTCGCTGGATGCAAATAGACGAAATACTTACGCGCATAATCCGTTCGTTGTAAACAGAATGTTACGTAAACAAACAAACAAACAAATATTCCTAACATTCGTGAGGCTGCCACGCTGGCCCTAGTGATTACTCTGCTCTGTGTCGTCGTCGTCGTCGTCGGCATTCTCTCTCTCTCTCCTCCCTCTCCTCTCCCCTCTTTCTCTCCCCCTCTCTTCACATATCTCTCTCTCTCTCCTCTCGCTCTCCCTCTCACCAACTTCTATCTTCGTGTATCTTTATTTCGTTCCACAGCGTTGTATGTCTGCACGAATAGAGATGCAAGCGCGCTTGTGTGATGGCTCCATCACGTCAGTGGAAGGTCGCCGTCAACAGAACACACATCGCTCATCGTGAGCACATCGCACGGATTACATTTGCGCTACACGCCATCGTATACGCGCACGCAAGTGTAAACTCGATACATACTTACATACGATGCGCGTATGCTGCGAGAACGGTGTGAAGCGTGAAGACGGGGCGACAACCGCGCTTGTATTGCCTATTCTTCTTTTTCATCACCTTCGCATAAGCGTGTACATAGATGTATACAACTATATATATATATATATAAATATATATATATTTATATATATATATATATGTATATTTATGTATATATATATATACATATATATTATATATATATATATATATTTATATACATAGATATATATATATATATATATATATATATACCCCCCTTAACCCCCGTCAGCAATCCGGTCGACAACACTGATGGTACCCACCTGCGTGAAAAACTCGCCGAGTACACAAAGACATACAAACGGCTCGACACCATCCCTAAAAGTGCCCGTCCTGCAGTTGCGGTAGCGCTGGCCGACACACTTTCACTCGTACATCAAAACAATGACGCGCATAGCTGGGCCAACCTACTGGTAACCTATTAGGCGAAGGCGACATTGGAGGCGCTGCGAGAGCCCTGCTTTCTGTGGGAAGTCCTGTTTGCGCAGCCAAGGCGTTCGTGGAAATGACTTCCAAACACCCTAGTGAACCGGCCGACCTTGACTTGCCACCAAGACTATCCCACGCCGAGCCGCTAGTCACCAGTTCAGAAGAGATTCGCGAGGCTGTACGAACCTTTCCGGCAGGGTCTACCGCCGGTATGGACGGCCTGCGGCCACGCCACCTCAGAGACCTCATTGCCACGACCAATACAAATATCGCCAGTCGTCTACTGCGTGACTTAGCGAAAGTGATTGACAATATCAGAAGTGGCACAGTGCCTGAGGCCATCCGCCCTATTATTTTTGGTGGACGCCTCATCGCAATTAAAAAGCCGAGTGGGTCATTTCGTCCAATTGTCATTTCCTCAGTTTTTCGGAGGATTGCGGCAAAAATCACTGTCAAGCTAGGAACAAATATCGTGTGCGAAAAGCTTAGGGGCCCACCAGCTTGGCTTCAATACGCCTAATGGCATCGAAGCAGTGGTTCACACAACAAGAGCTTTTATGTCTAGCGCACCCAACAATTTCGTCGCCGCCAAACTCGATTTTAAGAATGCTTTTAACCAAGTCCGTCGCGACCACATACTAAAAACTGTACAAACGGATTGGCCAGAGGCAGCCCCCTTAGTTGACCAAACCTACAGGTCCAGCTCAGAGCTCTCATTCGGTGAAAGAACAATTTCTCGTGCAGCGGCGTGCAGCAGGGCGACCCCCTTGGTCCGCCGCTATTCTGCCTAGCAATCAAAGAACTGGTCAATTCTATCCAGTCCCCCTTAAATCTCTGGTATCTAGACGATGGCACCATTGGGGGAGAAGCATCTGTGGTACAGGCAGATATCAAGAGAGTTCTAGACTTCGGTCAGAAGAGTGGTCTTGAGCTCAACCCCCAGAAGTGCGAAATTATTTACAAAGGCCAGCCGAACATATCCGCCTTTGAGGCACTTCTTCCGGGGTGCAAACAAATCGAGGCAGCAGATATGACGCTCTTAGGGTCCCTTGTGGGGTCGGCCGCCACTCGCCCAGAACTCGCAGGTAAAATAAAGAGCCTTTGCTCTCGCCTAAACCGGCTAAACCTGCTTAATCCCCATAGCGCATATCACCTACTAAAATCATCTTTGAGCTCATCAAGAATTGTCCACTTCCTCCGCAGCACGGACGTCGGAGCAAACCAGGATCTGCTGTGGGAGTTAGACAATAGCCTTAGGACCAGCCTTAGCGACCTTCTCAATCTAAACTTGGCCGACAACAACTGGGCTCAAGCCACCCTTCCTCTCAGACTCGGAGGTTTGGGAATCCGCTCTGCAGCAGATCTGGCAGCCAGTTGTCACGTTGTTTCATTACACGCCTCAGAAGCTACAGTCCAGCACATCAGCCCGGCCATAGCCCTGCAGGCTTTCCAGGATGCCAAAAAAGCTGCTGATACAAGATTCGAGAACCTCGCAGGCCAACTCCCAGAGACAAACAAACACCTGCAGAGGTCCTATGACGATCTCCTAGTATCCAAGAAATATCAGCGTTTACTGTCCGATGCACTGTCCACGGCAGACACGC
This sequence comes from Dermanyssus gallinae, assembly GCA_003439945.1. Taxonomy (NCBI): domain Eukaryota; kingdom Metazoa; phylum Arthropoda; class Arachnida; order Mesostigmata; family Dermanyssidae; genus Dermanyssus; species Dermanyssus gallinae. The sequence goes on from QVRM01000897.1 coordinate 18,420, forward strand.
CCGACTACAGGCGGTTGTCCAAAAAGGGGCTAGCAAATGGCTCCAAGCCATCCCTTCCTCAAACCTTGGCACTTTACTTGATCACGAAAGTTTTCGTCTGTGCATCGGCTTGAGGTTGGGAACAAGACTAACGGAGGAACACCGGTGCCCGTCCGGAGCACAAGTGGACATTTGGGGAACCCACGGGCTATCCTGCCACAGAAGCGAAGGACGTCAAAGCCGTCACAGCGAGATTAACGAGATTACCGCCCGGGCCTTAAGGTCAGCTCTATTGCCATGCATTCGAGAGCCAACTGACCTCCTGAGAAGCGACGGAAAGAGGTCTGACGGTCTCACCCTTATCCCTTTTAAAGGGGAAAGGCGCTTATTTGGGATGCTACAGTCACCGACACGCTCGCCCCCCTCGAACATGGAGGCCAGCGCATCAGCCGCTGGCTCCGCAGCACGCAAGGCTGAACGTCTAAAGACCAACAAATACGCCCAGCTCACCGACGAGTTCATTTTTGTGCCACTAGTATTGGAGACACTAGGGGGTCCGGCCCTGAGGCATAGTCACTTTTACAGAAGATTGGCAAACGAATTGAACTCACGACGGGAGACAAAAGAGCTTTCGACTTTCTACTCCAGCGGCTATCTCTGGCGGTTCAGCGCGGCAATGCGGCAGCAATTATGGGCACAATGAGGGGCTGCCTCGAGGATAAGCTCGATTGGTAGCACCCCTCACAAGCCCAAGGGTAGTTAGATATTCATATTCCACTGTAACTACAAAATGAAATAAAACTAATAGTAAACAATATATGTATGTATATATATATATATATATATATATATATATATATATATATATATATATATATATATGATTGATTGAATAACGTGCACCCACTTCTGCAAATCTGAACAAGGATTATTTCAAAAGGGCGCATGTATGCATAAATACCGCAAGGCGTCCGCCGCGACACAGAATCTATAAGACTAGCGTATGTAAACTCTTTGCGGCGCTATTTATACAAATCGTAAATGATTTGTCGCATTATGACCTCAATATTACAGAAGCGTCCCACTGTCGCCTCCCGTTCGTTACCAACTCGTTCCTCCAACTCGCATATGCTGTGACGCGTATTCTAACGTTGCAAGGTAAAATTTTTGGACTATATGTTTGTGTGCTTTTAACCTTATTAGATAGCTTAATAACAACACAAGCGCATGCTAGATTTAGCACAATGTATTGCCAATAGTATTCGGAATCGGAAAACGACGGAAAAACAAGAAATACATATAGATATGTCTATAGTGCTGTAGAGCGTGATCGGTTTATCTTTGTCTTTTTTTAAGGCGGTGGACGAAATAGTTTTGCGACGTTCGGTCATGTCCGGCAGCAAGGCGATTACGTTCCAAATAGAACCTACAGACACCATTCATCAGTTCATCACGGCGGGGTGAAGATAACTTAGAAAAAACATCTCACTTGCGGGGGATCCAGCTCCAGGTCCTTGGCTGCGCAGAAGCTTAGGACGGGGAATGGTAATAATAATTTAATAAAAATCGATTAATTGGTGCAAACTGCATAAGGCCAAAGTGCTGTCGTGCTGTGTGGTAGTTATAAATTGTTAAGAACGGAGAGCACAGAAAGCATCTACTAGACATTAGTAAAATAGAAATAAGAGCATAGTGCAGACAAATGCCGCCTTTACGGAAAACATCAATTATTTAAGCCAACTATATTGAGACCACAGGTAGCAGGCAAACATGCGATACTACGTAGAACTAATCTGAACGCTTGATCCAATTTGTAGGAAAGGTGGGGGAGTTTAGTGATTCCGTATCCTAATCTTTCAAGGCCCAGGTACAATGACCGTACGTAGTTCGATTACGCATTTTAAGAAGAGACAAATTGCTAGATGCAGACAAAGACATTAAAGATCAGAGCAAATGTTACGAAATGATGCACTTATTTGTATATAAAGTATTAGAGCTATCTCGGTCTGAAGGAGTACACTGCGTATTTTACCAAGAAGTTGCCGTTGCGCACAAAGGCATGTATAAACAAAGCTGGGAAGGAATAAAGAAATTGACGATTATACTAGAAAGATAGAATGGTGCCGACGCTGTGACGGAGCTTTTGAAACTGTGAAATTATTTATTATTATTATGGTTTATTAACACCCAGGTTGGGTAAAATTATGAACATATACATCAGACAGAACTAGTGCTTTCTTCACGTCATTGAGTCTTCTCTCATCTTGCTAGTTCAGCTATTGACTGAACTGCTGGACATGCTGCGGCGTGGTATCTATCGCACTGGGCAGAGCACCTCGTGCACTTGCAACACTCCTGAGGAATGTGGAAATCTTCTGTGCTACATAACACGTGATGAAACCCGTGGGCTGCAAACGCCGTAGTTAAATGCCTGCTCTTGTATCCGGCTGCTCGCCAGGCCGTGCTTGTCATCGCTACCGTTTTATATATTCCTAAATCGATTTCCTTTAATTTGTCCGTCCACTTCAAAGTATAGGCCTCAAATGCTCTCGTTCTAGGTAAACCCCATCGAAGTTGTAATTCCTGTGTCATTAAAGACCCCCCCTCTAAGATATGAACTATTCTGTTTCCTACAAGAATTGGCTAACCCCAAAACCCGTTTCATAAAGAAAAATCTGGCTCTATCTAGTAACTGCAGATCTGTTTCTCTCAGTTTTTCCCATATTAGTGATATACCGAATGTTGCTATTGGTTCTATTTTAATTTTAAAAAGGGCGGACGCGGTATGTATTGACAACATTTGCGGGTTCTTAATTGCTGCTGCTGCTCGAATTGCTTTTCCCACTCTGCTTTCTATATGCCTTCGGAAACTGCTTCCATTCGACGTTATAGTGACTCCCAGATAAGTAAATTTATTTACGAAATGTACCTCATTGCCTCTGGCTCGAAGAATGTCGTCTTTTGCTAATCGACCCCCTCGTCGAAACTTAACTGCTACTGTCTTTTGCCAGTTTATGCTGAGCCCCATCTCGTCCATATAATCAATTATTCGTTCCAGTCCCTGTTTACCCTAAATAGACTCCTACCATATATTGCAATGTCATCTGCCTACATTAAAGTACTTGCCCACTCTCGAGTCCATCCCTGTTTCACGCGGTTAGGTAGCCCTCCCAATAGTACCGAAAAAAAGCAACGGACTAAGTCCGTCACCTTGAGCCACGCCTGTAGTTTGCTTTACCCTTCCCACAATCCCTATACCGTTGTCAATGCATACTATGCTCTCCCTAAGTATGGCCCCTAAAATGTTTAACAGCTGGTTCGGAACTCCTTCCAAGGCTAACTTCTCCATAATTATGTTTCTCGGCGCTAGGTCAAAGGCGGCCTTAAGATCTATAAATACCGCATATAACGGTCTTCTTGGCTCGGCTAGAGTTGCCCAAATCTCCGTTAACAATTGGTGCAGAGCCGTATGGGTCGACTTTGATCTTCTAAACCCATGTTGTTCTTCTGGTACTGCGTTTCTGGCTTCTAGAAAGTACCCAAGTCTATCTGATATTATCCCCGAGAATATCTTATAGGGGCAACTTTTAAGTGTTATACCCCTCCAAGCTTCCGGTTCTGTTTCTATGCCCTTCCCTTTAGGTATAACAATAAGGGTATCCTCCTTCCACGCTTTAGGCATTTTCCCGGACTTTAGGCATTCCTCAAATAGAGCTTTCCAGCATGGTGCCAGTGCCAACGTTTGCTTCAAGTGCTCATTTCTTATCATATCGTTCCCGGCCGCTTTGCCTCTAGGCGCCCTTTCAATTGCTCTGACAACTTCTTCGATTGTGACCTCGCGAACTACCCATTCCCGCGCAAACTCTGTATCTTTGTCCCAAGGCCCATTGTAAACAGTTATTTCTTTGGAGTAGTGTCGGCTCCCTGTAACATACCAGCAAAGTGCTTAATCAGTCTCTCAGTCTCCACTGGGCACTGCTGTTTTCTTTTATGTTTTAGCCACTTGTGAGGATGTTCCTCTGCCTCTTGTAACAATTTCCACTCTTGGCTTTCCCAGTACTTCTGTTTTTCTTCCTTGTATGCCCTTTGCGTCATTTTCTTTACCATTATAGCAAACGGCCTTATTACCGGAAAAATCTTTACGTAGTCCCTAGTTAGCCTGTTGGCAATTTTTGCTGCTCTACAACGCTCGTTGAACCAGGGCCTTCCTTTTCGTTCGTAGACGCGGAACTATTGCACTTTTGATTAGATTTACAAGTTTACGTTCATAGGACTCTATGTGGATTTCCCCTGGTGGACATACCTCCCCAACTCCCTTTAAGAAAATCCCACTATCCAGTTTGTTCCGGACCTTAGCCTACGGCTACTCTCCTCCCCACTGATGCTAACCTTGAATGCCATCCCCATGGGTTATGTGCCTTCTGAGCCCCGCTCCTTCCCTAAATGATGTATTTTCTCCTAAAATGTTATATCATTTGCGTTTCCGTCTGTGGCAAAAACGTCGATGACTGATGCTCCCAGTGCTACATTCAAATGTGTTTAAAACCTGGTTCGCTGACCAACCAACAACCTATCTCCGTTATAATCTCCAAAAATGCTTCAGTTCGTTCAGAGTTCCCTTGTCCAACCTCGCATTGAAATCCCCCGCTAGAATCATAGGTGCTTTTCTCGGCACAGCTTCGACCCCGAGCATAATACGTTCTGTCATGGTCTCAGTAGACTCTACACCCGCCGGTTTTACGTAAGCTGGCCACAATCTCAACCCCCCTTGACGCTATTGCTACTAAATTTTCCGCTATTAATCCTATTTTCATTTCTCCAATTTCTGCTCTAGTAAACACTGAACCCCCCCACTTGGCCTACCCCGTCCCCTCGCCTTTATGTGCAAGTGCGTGATACCCGTAGAAGCCCCCCAAAGTAAACGGTTTTACAGCCCAGGTTTCCGTCAAAATTAGAATATCCACTCCTCGGAGTGCTTCCGCCGCCTAATAGTTCTAATACGCCATGCCCTTCGCAGTTCCATAGCACTACCTTAATAACTTGCGTAAGCTTTCCTTGAATGCGATTTCTAGATTTCTGTACGTTTTCTTGCGGAGTCCAAATGTTTGTATTCGGCGCACACATGGAAACGCTTTGGTCCTTGAGTTGAGTCTTTGCCGAGCGTCACTGGGTCTTCGATCCAAAAGCCGTAATTCTGTTGTCATCGCAGTTATCTGGATTCACGGGGGTGTCGCAGTTTCTTTGGCATTGCTACAGAAAGCTAGCTGGATCGACCTCAGCCAGCGAGGTGGCGTTTATTATGCTCTTCTCCGGCTGTGGCATTGCCCCGCTAACTGCGCGTATGACAACTGGCAGTACGGATTCCAAAACTTTTGAGATAACGTTCGTTATAGTTTCTTTTATGATTGGAGACAGTCTGCGGAGCACTTCTTCTACAATACTGTCCGTTGATGGTTGTGCCAATATATCTGGCTGTTGTGACGGAGCTGCCGACTTAATTGCGACACGGTCAGTGTTCTCTATGCGTGTCGTGTCCGTGGGGATACGACTTCCACCGTCAACTTCTTTTACCCCATTCTTCACAACCGAAGACCAGCTTCGTTTCGCAAAATTGTCGGATGCTTGAATGTTAGATACTGGCACGCAGATTGGGACTGACGGGGGCGTCCTGCTGCTTCTGTACCATGCTTCGCGAGGCCCTCTTTAGTTGTTCCATACGTATGCAATCTTTGCGGACATGCTCCCCACGTAGCCTCATGCTCCCCGTTGCATAAACAACAGCGGGCCCGAGCGTTGCAATCTTTTTCTGAGATGCTCCATGGAACCGGCATTTCGGACACCTAGGTTTTGGAGCCTTACAGTGGCGGCGAAATGGTCCAAACTATAACACTTGTAGCACTGCGAGGGTTCATGATATAGTATGACTCCCTGCCGTTGTAAGCCCAGACGCACCTCAGCCGGAAAGCTGTTTGCCAGAGAATGTCAAGATAACGTGCTCCGTTTGCCGACACAGCGTTGGTTCTTGGGTTCTTCGCTTTCACCCGAGTCGCTTCTGTGACTCCAGAGGACGCAGTGCGATAGGATCGCCGATTCCGAAATAGAAGTGTGAACCCCGGTGATCTTGCCCTTCACCGTAGATCGTGTTCCGCTTATCCTCGAGGAGACTTTAACTTCCGCTAACTCTGTTAGCGACAAGTAAGGTCGCTCTGTCGTCTTCCTTCTCCACCACTATGACAAGTTCACCGTTTTTTTGTGAAGCGAGGCTCCTCCATCTTCCCTCCGACGACCTTCGCGATCTCGTCGCAAATCTCGTTGAAGTGCAGCTCAAGGGCGTTGTCAGCCGCGGAGAAGATTACGGCTTCATGTCTGTTAAACGTTACTTTTGGCGGCACGATTATCTTTGGAGGACGGGTACGCTTATGCCGGGTCACCGTGGTGAACTCCAGATCGTTCTGAGGTTCCTCACCGTTACGTGCTTCCTCGGTTGCTTCGGTGGCACCCTCCACGATTGCCAGGTAGGATTCAGCCTGCGATACTCGCATTTCTTTTGCTACGAGCATCTTCCGCGGGGCTTGGATGCAGTCCGCTTCCCGCCACTTGTTTTTGGACGGCAAGCCGGGCCGCCCTCGCCACTAGCTGCTCCACCAATGCATTCATCCTTTGGCCCGCAGAATCTACGTGCAGAGATGCACGTTGTTCCTGCGGCTCCTCCTCTTGCCGTTTCGTCGGCGTTCGCTGCATGACCAGCAGCTGCACCGCGTCGTTTACAAACAGGATATGTTTTTGTATACAGACGAACGCAGGCCGGGTTAGATAATATTTAATGCTGCTGACCGTAACAGGGGGGTGGTGGCAGTGACGGCGTCGATAATGAAGTGAGTGATGGTGTCTGGTGAATAAATGGTGATGATGGCTGTGGTGGTGATGGTGATGATGGCTGTGGTGGTGATGGTGATGATGGCTGTGGTGGTGATGGCGATGACGACTATGGGTGGTAGCTAACTGGGAGGAATGATGATGACGATAATGATGCCCTAATTATGATTGCGCTGAAGGTGGTGCATGATGATGAAGTGTAGTAATACTGGGTGTAGTGATGATAGTTGTGGTGGTGATAGTGATAGTGATGATGGCTGTGGTGGTGATAGTGATGACGGCTATGAGTGGTAGCTAACAGGATGGATGATGATAATGCACTATGATGATAATGCGGAAGTAGTACCTGATGATGAAGTATAGTAATACTGGATGTTGATAGTGATGATGGCTATGGTGAACTGAAGCGATTGATTATGATGATGATGACCGTGCACTAGCAATGATGATGATGAAGCTGTAGGTGGCCGCTGATGAAGAATACACACTGATGATGATGATTGAAAGTTTGGCTATGGATATTAGAACTCAGGTTTCCAGGCAGCAAAAGATCTGGATATTCTCCAGAATGATCCTTTAACTTCACGCTAACCGTCACGGGCACAAATTCACTTTAGAAAAGCTGAATAACCTCTCGAATAGACTACAATTTTATAGACTGTTACGGAAACACGTCCACAGGGCAGCTTAAACAGCTGACAACGTGAAATTATTTATAAAAACTCAAAAGCATCAATGCTCTTGGCGGACTGTCCAGCAAAAGCAGTGCAGACAAAAGATATATATGGAGATAGATAGCTAAATATTTGGCTTCGAAAATGAAGCAATGGGTTTCATTGTAATACGTTGCACAAGTCAAACGGCCCCAACTGTCTCGTCTTATTAGGGCACTAGGATTCAGTTATATATTGTTATGTGCTTTTACAGAGATGCCAGGAGGAATATACCTCGTCAGACGTAACGAGAACACATTCTCTATTTGTGCGTTGATCTAACGATATTACGCTGGCAACAAGACATCGCTCGAGCTCGACCGCTTGGCGGTCGTGAACGTTTCTGCTGCTGCCTGTTTCGTGTCTGGTATTGAACAGCAACGATCTATCGAATGCCAACGGCCGTACCATACGCTGACCGGGCGTCAAATTGCAGCTGCACCGTCCGCCAGTGTCACGCTATCCATGATGTGTCACAGCTATATTTCAATGTAAAATTAGCTGTAGCCAATCACGCATGTTCTGATCTATATATGCATAAACGTTTTTATATACACATGTTTTTTTTATATATACATTTTTTCATAAAATAATCCGAAATCAGTAGCTATGTGTGCGCCGGTGCATTGTCGTGATGGAAGAGCTAAAAGTTGTTTGCCTAGACTTCAGGCCTCTTGCGTTGGACGGTTCTTGCACAATCTTCTTAACATTTTGTTGTAGTATTGTCCCCTATTGACAGCAGAACCAGGTGCAAAAAATCATGGAAGATATTTAATTTGTAGTCGAAAACAATCAGTCAAAACAACATTGGTGTTGAATCGGCTCTGTCTGAATTTCTTTGATCGACTCCTTTCTTGAAAGCATTACTGAACGAACTTCGTTGCCAGTCTTCTGATGCAAAAAAAGAATGACTCATCCTCTATTTTTTAGTCACAATATTTTAAATTCCTCCTTATCTTATTAACTGTTGTTTGTCGATTGTTAAGTACAATCTCACGAACATTTTCAAGGTTTTATTCTGTTATTGACGTTCAGAGCCTTCCCGAACTGGGGTCATCTTCGGTCTCACCACCTCCCTCACGAGTCTGCTTCTGGCATTCGATTCGTGCGGCCACGTCGTGTTTGGCTCCGTGTTCATTAGCTGAAAGGTGCGGGAACCCTTAGCGGGCTGACCAATCGTACCTAGAAGTTAAACCGGTGAAGAATCCGGCGTGACATTTAAAAAAACTGCAAAAGACACCGTGAAACTGTTTTTGACGCAGAGTTTACGCTGCGAGATCAAACATTCGATTTCGAACGTTTAAGAACGACCGGTGCTACCGGCTCGCTTGTTTACAAGTAGTGGCATTAGCTGACTAGCGCAGTTAGGCCAGTGTATATAATTCTGTATGTATACCCTGCAAGTGTACATAGTTCGTGCTGCCGCGGTGCTTTCGTGTATATAACGCGCTCGAAGTGTGTATACTAGTGTGGATATTTGCCACACACCACAAGCAGTAGTTAGAGGTGGTAGTAGGCTCTGCACGAGTGCAATTAGACGGCGGTGCAGGGGCAACGCCTCGGACATCAATCAAGTAGAACGACGTTCAAATCCCAGCGGAAACTTTTTTTTAAAATTAATTAAATTTAATTTATTTTTATATTTATATATTTATTTATTTAATCCCTCTTTTATTAATTCAATTTATTCTATTTAATTATTTACTTGGCGATGTTCCGTTTGCCCCCAGAAGACCCCGATAAGCTCGGGCGCGTGACCCCCCCAAACTATCGCCGAAGAGGAGGATGGCGGGCTCTTAACGGCACTCCCTGATAGCCTTTCCAACGTCGCGGAACTGAGAAGAGAGCTATGCGCCTATGTCAGCGGACGCAAAACTCTAGATACGGCCGTAAAGATTCTGGCGGAGCAACTCCGGGCGGCTGTAAAGAGGGCCCAAGTGGCACTTAACAGGCCAGAAGGAGCGGACCCAGGCACACAAACGCAAAGAAATACAACGGACTCAGGATGCCAATGCATTCAGAAGGCTTTGCCCTGGAAAGGCAGGCCAAAAAGATCAATAAAATGATCGAGGGGCTGTGACACCGAAGAGGACCTCAAAAGCCTCCTCTCAGAAGACTGGCCTTCAGCTGTCTGCACGAGAGTGACAACCCTCGGAGCCAGCCTAACGAGGGATAGTCCCCTCCGGGTGCTTGTGGCCAGGGGGGGGACGCATCCGACAGTGCCCCTTGGAGGAACATGGCCTGCCAGTTCCAGGGCATTGCCAGGGAAGCCGGAAGCAAGGCAGGCGTGGTACTGTCCCGCCAAATAACGAAGTCAGGAGACGACGGAGAGCTGACTACCAGGGCGCTGGGTGCACTTCGGCTCCCAAAAGACGCGACGCTGCTCCAGCACAAGAATCTCCTGGAGCAAGCACTAATAAAGGCAAAGGCCCTCATGGGCCCAGAAGACCTACCGGCGATCCCTTGCTACATGAGCAGCAAGGGAGAGCGGACGGGAGTCGACAAGCTCCTCGAGTGCCTGGCCCGCACTTACGAGCTGCGCCTAGCAGTTACCCCCGTAGCGGGAAAAATGGGTTGCCGAGGCTTCGAAAAGTTTCACGTCCATGCCAACGACTACCGTTCTACTTAAAAAGGAGGAAGGGAAGACCTACGCAGAAACCATTAGGGATCTTAGGGCCAAGGTGGACCCTGGCTCTTACAAGGTCTCGGTCAAACGAACACAACACCTCCCCAGCGGGGACGTGAGGCTTGTAGTGACGGAGGCGGCGCCAGAAGGGGGCCAGCGCATTCCTTAATGCCCTACAGGCGGCCGGGAAGGGCAAGGCGAGGCCTCGACCGGTTCTCCCTCAAGCGTCTGATTGTCAGAGACATAATGGAGGGGACAACGGCAAAGGAAGTGGAGGAGGCGCTCCGCAGAGGAACTTGATTTAACGGGCCACTAATGGGACCCCCCCTCGAAAGGGGGCTACCGGAAGATGGTCGGCGCTCGTCCGTGTGGCGCCGCTCGATCCCCGTCGAGCGCTGGACCAGAAGCGGGTCCAACTGGGATGGCTATCCTGCCCCATTGTGGAATGGATCACCGCCCCCACGTGCCAGAAGTGCCAGCGAATAGGGCACACAACCACTTCGTGCACATTTGAAGCGGCGACCTCCAGGCGCTGCCACAAATGCGGGGTACTGGGGCACCTGTCGAGGGAATGCACTCGAGATGCCAAATGCTACAACTGCGGCGAGGAGGGGCACGTGACCAGCGCCGCTGCTTCCCCTACGTACAGAGCCCAACTTTCAGAGCTTCGTCGCGGCGGCAGCCAGTCTGGCAACCAAGGCAGGCTGCCGCCCGCCTCGACAGGGTCTGCGCCCGACCAAAGCACGGTGCTCTCCACAGCGGGAGACCACCCCAGAGGCGCTCAGGACCAGGACGGGTTCACTCTGGTAACGCAAAGGAGTCGAAAGAGGGGGCAACCATCTCCTCCCATAGACTCCCGATCCACAAGGCAGTCAAACACGTGCGAATCTCAAACAACGTATATGACAACTACTCTTAAAGCACTACAGCTGAACTGCAACCGGAGCATGGGTGCCCACAACATGCTCCAGGAAATTAGTAGCAGGTCTGGGACAGATCTGCTACTTCTCAGTGAGCCCAACGTCCGGTGGGCGAAAAACTGCACCCCGGAGTTTGGTGGATCTAACGGGCGTTAGGCGGTTTTACTCCTGCTACTGCAGTCCCAACGCCCCTCTCGAAAACTTTCATAGGTTTTAGACAATTTGACAGAGTCTTTTAACCGAAACGACGTGCCACTTCTAGTCTTAACCGGAGATTTTAACGCAGCTTTCACTACATAGAGCTCTACGGCCACCAACCGAAGAGGACACGCCGTCCTCGAGTGGCTGGCGGCGGAGGACCTAGCTGTTCTTAACATGGGTACGCCCACCTTCCACAGAGCTGGGCGCACCTCGTGCATTGATCTTACAATAACAAGAAGAACGGAAGCGCATAGGATTTTAATCTGGAAGGTTTTACTAGACGAGGAATCTCTAAGTGACCATCATGTACTTGAGTTTAACGTGGTCGTCTCCCGCGCGGAACCGCCCACAACGCTTTGCTCTCCAACCAGGCGGCCTTAGGACGCACCGGTTGCATCGAAGGACCCCGAAGAACTGGTGGACGGCGTCTCCTCACCCGCGCTCGGCGAGCCGCGCCTAAGGGGCATGCCGCCCTGCAACACGGCGCGGAATATAAAAGGCTGCAAGCCTGCCTGCGTAGGGAAATCTCCAGGAGCAAGGAACGCTCCTGGAGAGCCTTTCTCGAAGAGCTGGAGGACGACCCATGGGGCCGCCCGTATAAGATGGTGCGGGGTTTTCCCCCCTTCAAACGAAGGGTGGAGCTTACGTGGGAGAAAACCCGGGAAGCAGTCATGGCACTCTTGCCGCGGCACCCGCCCTTTGACCGAACCCCGTACGTAGAAGACACAGGGGAGTCTGAGGACAGCATACCAGAGGTAACCCCGCACGAAGTGCTCGCAGCGGGGGAACGCCTCAAGCCGGGAAAGGCACCGGGCCCAGACGGGATCCCCGTCTTCGCGGTTAAGCTCCTGCTGAAGGAATACCCAGAGGCGGTGGCCGCCGCGGCGACGGAGATGCTTCGGACGGCCTTGTTCCCTATCGCATGGAAGGCCGCAGACCTCGTGCTAATACCTAAGGGCCCCGACTCGTACCGGCCCATATGCCTTCTCGGCTTCCTGGCCACGGCCTTCGAGTCCATTGTCGAGGCACGACTCCGAGAGTTCGCGGAGGAGAACGGCCTCCCGTCAAAGGCCCAATATGGGCTTCTCCACAGGCAAAGGGTGCGCTTTTACTTAAAACGGATTTTATCGAGCTACCTACATGACAGGATTGTCTATTCACACGACCAAACTTTTAAGATGACCGCAGGGGTGCCGCAGGGCTCAATACTAGGCCCCCTGCTATGGACCATCACGTACGATGACGTGCTGTGGCTGGGGGATCTCCCACCCGGGGTCGAACTCCTCGTCTACCTGTTCCTCACTGTCCAGGCCCGGACAATGGGCCAGCTTGAGGCGCGTGCGAATGAAGCCCTCTTCGACATTGCGCACTGGATGCAAATAACGGGGCTTACCCTGGCCCCCGCTAAAAGCAAAGCTATTCTCCTGGTGGGTTGGAGGGGCTTGACCCCGCCGCACCTTGTCCTAGAGGACCAGAAGATTTCTGTAGTCAATACTACAACGTACCTGGACCGGGGCCTCCGGAGTACTAAACACCTACGGCGAGCGTCAGAGAGGGCATTGAAGATCGTCAATAGTTTTGCGCGCCTTATGCTAAACACCTACGGCTCTAAACAAACAAGAAGAAGGATTATTATGTCCGTGGCCGAGTCAGTCGCCCTATACGGGGCTCCGGCCTGGTCTACCAACGCTCTAAAGACTAAGGCAAATAGAGCTCGCTTACGACGGGCTCAACGGGTCGGAGCCCTTAGGGTCACCATGGCGTACCGCACGGTTAGCACAACGGCGGCGCTCGTGCTCGCGGGCACTATTCCATGGGACCTAAAGGCAGACGAGCGCCGCCGCCTGTGGGGTGACCAGAGCCCTAAAAAGGAAGAGGCACGGCAACACACATTGCAGCTATGGTAGGGGGAGTGGGATGGCCTAGCGGAGGGGGACCCAGGTGCCAGTCTCCGCAAGTTGGTCCCTAACATCAAGGACTGGCTGTACCGGCCCGGTGGGGAGCTCACCTTCCAGACCACCCAGAATTTGACGGGGCACGGCGACTTTCAGTCGTACCTATTCAGGATCGGGAAGGCCCCCGGCCCCACGTGCGTCAACTGCGGCAATGGACTCGAGGACACTCCAGAGCACACAGCTCTGGCGTGTCCCGCATGAGCGAAACAGCGTCACCCCTTGAAGACTCTAATGAATACGCGCATTTTTAATCTACGCAACGTCGTTCTGAAGACGACAGAATCCCTGGAACACTGGAACTTGACAACAGTGGCTTTTAATAAGATTTTACAAGCTAAGACAGCGGCCAACAAGCTGCGACTTTTGCGATTCCCTGCGGCTCCTAGGGACAACTTTCGCCAGGAGTAAGAAGACTCGCCCCCTCTGACTGTTTGATGCATGCGTAAGCAGTTCCCGGTCAGTTGGGGGACGGGCACATGACTGGTTTTTAGTGGGTTGGAGCTCCACACTACCGGTCTACACAGGCAGGGAGTCCCTGCAATGGTGTCCGTGTGTGCAACCGCATTTTCCAGTTAGTCCTCTAAAAAACCTCCCTCACGAACTCGATGGCATCCCGTATGCACAGTGCCCCAGGACACTGCTTTATCACCACATGCAGTTTATAATAATCCACCACTTTCAAACAAATTATTTGATTTCTGACATAGGACTTGAAGTAATTGCGATGCTCCTCTGATTTTGGCTTCTTAAAAATCGCCGGATCCCGTTTTCTTTACTTATTTGAGCCAACCTAAACAATAAACGCCGCCACCGACTAGCAGATTAGACTAACTCTGACCTGTGAGTAGCTGGTGAATGGCGGTTTGAAGCAAAACAAATCGGAGAACCTTGGTAGGTTCAGTTACATTTTGTAAATTTAAAGTACTAGAACATGCTGATCCGCTCACGTATATGTATATGCTCATATGTATGCACATACGGGATTAGCTACGGAGATAAGCACACGTTCCTGCACCCAGCTACCAAGATAGGTTCCCGTGAAGGCACCGATGGTCACGGAGGGTGAAGGTTTGAGAGCGAGAGAGAGAGTTAGAAATAGGAGCAGAAAAAGCAGCGCGAGAAAACGACTATAAGTAAAACTGACTACTATGCCACGGCACTCCATCAACAGCAGCGGCTTGCGCAGTCGAGCGCGTTGGCTAAGCAGGCTATGACTGATTCGAGGCCCCCGGCGACCCGACCGGGGCTGCCGCAAAGCCAGCGGCGACGAGCCGCTAACACTGCCTTCGGTGACGGTCTACCAACAGCTGCTCGAGACGCCACATAGAACGCCTCGTCTTTTTGGCACCCCCTTCGCTATCATACTCTATCTCTGCTAGTTTCATCTTTGAATGCGCGCGCACGTATGTAATATATATATAATATATATGTAATAATAATAATATATATATACATATATATATATATATATATATATATATATATATATATATATATATATATATATATATATATATATATATTAATATATATATATACATTTTAGTCATCAAGATCGAGTCTAACTAAACTTTTTAGAGGGGTTTCGGTGCATTTGCAGAAAAACGACCAGCAGCCTTCGCTGATTAGTCTGGGAAAAATAATATGTTTTTACTTTATAACAATAAAAATATTAATTATAAGAGATATGCGAGCGAGTGTGTGCAGTTCTATTAGTGGAGCTAACGATGTTACCTTGCATTGAGTTGCAGTATAACCTCTCCAGTTCGAAGCATATATATGTATATATATATATACATATATATGTATATATATATATATATATATATATATATATATATATATATATATATATATATATATATATATATATATATATATACATATATAGATTGTGATATGCATAGGGGTGTAAGTAATTGTTCTCCAGTGAGAGTGACGACAAACTACATAAGCCTTTCGTCCAGGCCTGGTGTCGATCACCTGGACAATGCCAAGCACCGCTGTGGCGTTACCATGTTGTATAACCGTTGACAGCTTCTGCGGGAAAATTAACTAGCCGATAGGTCTCCGTTGCTAACTCACTTAATAAATTTACCAGCATACCCTAAGGTCTCAAAGCAAAGGTAGAAATTGTAGAGAGTCTCCGATAGATGAGACTGATACATATTCCCGACACTTATTTATCTTCGCCTGCGAAACAGCATAACCAGCCTGGGCAGCGCCGTGACTGACCATTGAAGGTGCTAAAGAGTCAGCCAAGGTAACGTCCCACATGAATGTTCTTCCACCCTCAAGGTTGTTGGCTCATTCCGCCAGGTCGACGGAAGTCGTCTGTTTACAAACCTGCAGCTTCGAGAACACAAGGGTAGCCAAACCATACAGCACGGGCCAGTGCATTATTTAAAGCAGCTCATTTAACGGCCTAAGCCATGATGATCTAGCGATGAGACCTCTCGCTACAAACTGCACTCATGTCCTCGACAAGTGTAATCCCAAGGCAAAGACCAACGTAGATCCTGACGACAAAGTCATCTAAGAGGTTCTAACGGGAGCACCAGCACCACTAGACAAAACTGCTCGAAGCCATGCTTTTTCCACCTCGTGTTCTGCTGAATTAAGAAGATCGTATATCCTCTAACGGCGCGGTTCGCTTGCCTGAATAATTGGGTCCTCAGGAGGGGGTGCTCCAGTGCGTGCTACGAGACAATCGTTGGAATTTTCTAGTACAATACGTAACCGTTCGACAGCTGGGTAATCTATCTTGACGCCCTCTGCTAGGCACTAGACCGCGGCCGTCTCTGGAATAGCGACTGAGACAGCGTTTTTTTTTGTAGAGGTGGAAAATGCTTTACGCACACCATCCGATGTCAATGGAGGGTAGTGTGGGACTAAACGCCGGGGGAGAGTATAATACTCTTTTGATAATCCGCGCGTGCTACCCACTAAATATCACTTCTCCCAGAAACCCGTGCGGTAGGCCGCAAGGGCCTCGCAGTCCTCTACGGTGTGCGTTGTGTATTCAGGTGCGCCTGTGGTGCAGTAAACGCAAGTATCTGTATTCGCTCTAGAATGCTCAAGAGAATAGAGATAGCGTCTAGAATGCCTAAGTTTCCTGTTGCTACGGGCCGAAGGGCTTGTTCGCAAGCTGCCTCTGGTAAACTTAGGTTAAGTAGGGAAGACACGGACTTCAACGTGTAGGCGTTTAATTGTTCTTAAACTATTTTATATTCCGTTAAGTCAATCCCACAGAGCAGGTGGTTCCCCCGTGCTGTCAAAAAGCAGGATCCTAATAGAAAAAATTGCCTGTGTACACCCAAGAGACCCAAGCGACTTGACTACAATTATAACCAGCCAATCAGATATACGATATTTCTTCCGTCATCAGTAAGGTGAGATTGGTCTGAATTGTCCTGATACAATTTGGAAGAAGGTCGCTTACCAGTCTGACAGAAAAGTCGGAATTAAGGATCTCGACACAAAGAGTTCGCATTTTTGACCATGACCATGTCTTAAGACCTAGGTTAAGGATAGGCTAGTGCGGCCTTAATCGCCACTTCTGTGCCACTTCCAGAAGCAAAGCCGAGCTGCTGTTCGTCTAGTGCTTGGCCAGTTGGCGACGCATTCCTCCAGCAGGCAGCCTTTGCTGCTATCCTACTGAGTGAAGATGAGCATGTGATTGGGTTGTGCCATACATTTTTTTAAAACAAATAACCTCACTCCAAATATTATTGACAAGAGATTCGTTGGCGGCTCCCCTCGTATTGAAATTTCGATGAGTTTGGCAAGTGCATCGGCCAAAGCCTCCGCTCTTTTACCCATTGCTCGCGAAAGTAAATCTTGAAGGAGCATTGGCTTAATAAAGGCGAAATAATAGATGGAGAAAAAAAGCTCAAAAAGCTTTCACTGCGCGGTATATATCTTCTCCTGATACGTAAAAGCTTTTCGCAGAGAAAGCTTCAACAGGAGGATCAGTCCATCTCAAGTCCATTGTGAGTAGGGATGTATGTCACGTAGAGGATCCACGTGGTCGGACTCGACACTGAACGTGTCGCACGAACTCATAAGTCTTGCTCATAAATATCACCATCGGCTAACTTTGCGATTACTCTCCTCTTCAAGTCTTCCTCAGAAGTGCCAACCTTCCTGCGTTTCTGGTGATGGAGTCGGCCAGCCAATCCTTCAAGTCCGAGACCATTTTCAAAGTCCCCGAGGTTTGAGCGTATAATTTCTGCTAACAAGCGCGTGTCATTTTTCGACGTCTAGAAGGCGAACTATATATATATATAGAGAGAGAGAGAGAGAAGATTGTGATGATTTAATAATCATTTACAATACGTTTGCTCACTCGGCAGTGCTCGCCTTCTATATATATATATATATATATAGATATATATATATATATATATATATAACGAATTGCACATTTCTTGGTGCGTTTTTGTTAATACTGCAATCCGCATTAAGGTAAATACACACACACATATATATATATATATATATATATACTGTAGAGTTTCGGGGGAGCCTATGTTTAAGCGAATTTAGTGGATTTCTATTTGCTATTTACGGAGTGAGTAAGTCGTTCTTGGCGGTTAAGTACAACGACTAGTAAGTCCGTTTATTTCATATATCTTACATTCGTAGCAGACGGCCGGCAGCGGGAGCGGCATGTTTGAATCTTTGCCTCCCTCTCCTCACAGAGCATGACGTCAATGAGAGAAGCTTCTGAGGCAGTACGAGTTGTAAGCTACCGCTTCCGCAGTGTAGGTCACACAGGCTTATAATATTTGCACTATTCAAAGAATATCTGACAGTCCACCTCAAACAGGTTGACAAGCCTGTTTCCATGGTAACTGGATTTCTGGTGACTGTATTAAATATCACTGTAGTCAGTGAAGATATAATCGTTCGAAGCTCCTCGAACGTGATCAAGCTTTGGCCGAGAGTTTTCGCAAGGGTCGACTTGACGGGCCCAACTAAACGTTCGTAGAAGCCATCATGCCATGGGGCTCTCGGACATATGAACTCTTATTCGATACGGCGGTCGCGGAGAATGTCCTGCACGGCGGGAAGGGATGCAAATAGTAGGTTACGTCGCATGTGTCCGTCGTGCAACAGCAAGGTATTTTTACTTCAGCTGTGCAGCAATCTCGTTCGTCCACCTCGTGAACTGAGCCGCAATATCGGAATCCACGGGCTGGTCTGCGTCCGAATCTATAGCGAAGCTGCAGAGTATATTGTCGTGATACAGCGAGTCAGGTATACGCAACGTTGAGTCAGGATCTATGTGCTTCAAATGTCTCCGGATTGTACCCGTGAGGAGAAAATCGCTCGGAGCGGCATCCCAGGTCACACGTTTCATCTGGAAACAAGTGACTTTGTCGTCGTGAAGTCCTCGCCAAAGAAACCGGAATAGACGACGATTGTGGTTAGTGAGGTTTATCCGCATGTATCCTTGGTGATATCGGCAGAGATTGCGACGCAATGAAGGCGCAAGTGGATTAAGAGCTTGACTAGGCCTGGGTTCAGGTTGGGTCCGACGAGGGGATGGTGGTTTAGTGATGTCTTCCCTGGCGCTGATGATGAGCGGTCAAACAATCCAGAACTTTGACGTAGTGACCTGGTGATGAGACTTTCCAGGCCGGCTAGAGCTTTCCTTTTGTTGTTCTATAGTTGCGATATGCTGTATTTGCCTGGTAATAAGACAGTGTACTCTTTGCCATCGTACGACACACTCTCTTCGAATTGGCAACGGCGGCTGCGTCGTCAGATGAGAGGCCCGGTGATTCGTGATGAGAGTCCCGGTGACGCTTGATATCGCGCGTAGGCTTCAATAGCGCGGCTGCGCAGCAGTGAGTGATGACGTTCGCTACATCAGCTTTAACGCTGGCCGACGTTGTTGGCCCACCAATGATTTACCCCAACCGTGTCTGTTTCGCTACAAGACCATCAACGTTTTCGCGACC
>QVRM01000898.1:0-38797 GCA_003439945.1 Dermanyssus gallinae
ATGGATGCCAATGCACCCCAGAAGGCTTTGCCCTGGAAAGGCAGCCGAAAAGATCAATAAAATGATCGAGGACTGCGACACCGAAGAGGATCTCAAAAGGCTCCTCTCAGTAGACTGGCCTTCAGCTGTCTACACGAGGGTGACAACCCTCGGAGCCAGCATAACAAGGGATAGTCCACCTCCGGGTCTTGTGGCCAGGAGGGGGACGCATCCGACAGTTGCCACTTGGAGGGAACATGGCCTGCCAGTTCCAGGGCATTGCCGGGGAAGCCGGAAGCAAGGCAGGCGTGGTACTGTCCCGCCGAATAACGGAGTCGGGAAGACGACGGGGAGCCGACTACCAGGGGCGCTGGTGCACTTCGGCTCCCCAAAGACGCGACGCTGCTCCAGCACAAAATTCTCCTGGAGCAAGTACTAATAAAGGCGAAGGCCCTCATGGGACCAGAAGACCTACCGGCGATCCCTTGCTACATGCCAGCGAGGGAGAGCGGACGGGAGTCGACAAGCTCCTCGAGTGCCTAGCCCGCACTTACGAGCTGCGCCTAGCAGTTACCCCCGTAGCGGGGAGAAAAAGGGTTGCCGAGGCTTCAAAAGTCCCACGTCTACGCCAACGACTACCGTTTTACTTAAAAGAAGGAAGGGAAGACCTACGCAGACGAGACCATTAGGATCTTAGGGCAAGGTGGACCCCGGCCCTACAAGGTCTCGGTCAAACGGGCATCAACACCTTCTCAGCGGGGGACGTGAGACTTGTATGTGACGGAGGCGACGCCAGGAGGGGCCAGCGCATTCCTCGGTGCCCTTCAGGCGGCCGGGAGGGCGAGGCGAGCCTCGATCGGTCCTCCCTCAAGCGTCTGATTGTCAGAGAACATCATGGAGGGGACAACGGCAAAGGAAGTCGAGGAGGGCGCTCCGCAGAGGAACTCGATTGACGGGCCACTAATGGTGGACCCCCTCGAAAGGGGGGCTACCGGAAGATGGTCGGCGCTCGTCTGTGTGTGGCGCCGCCCGATGCCCGTCGAGCGCTGGGACATGAAGCGGGTCCAACTGGGATGGCTATCCTGCCCCATTGTGGAATGGCTATCACCGTCCCCACGTGCCAGAAGTGCCAGCGAGTAGTGGCACACACCACTTCGTGCACATTGAAGCGGCGACCCTCCAGGCGCTGCACAAATGCGCGGGGGTACTGGGGCACCTGTCGAGGGGAATGCACTCAAACGCCCAAATGCTACAACTGCGGCGAGGAGGGGCACGCGGCCAACGCCGCTGCTTGCCCCTACGTACAGCGCCCAACTTGCAGAGCTTCGCCGCGGCGGCAACCATGTCTGGCAACCGAGGCAGGCTGCCGCCCCCCTCGACAGGGTCTGGCGCCACGACCAAAGCACGGTGCTCCCCCACAGCGGGAGACCACCCCAGAGGCGCTCAGGACCAGGACGGGTTCACCCTGGTAACGCAGAGGAGTCGAAAGAGGGGGCCAACCATCTCCTCCCATAGACCTCCCGATCCACAAAGCAGTCAAACACGGGCGAATCTTAAACAACGTATATGACAACTACTCTTAAAGCATTACAGCTGAACTGTAACCGGAGCATGGGTGCCACAACATGCTCCAGGAAATTAGTAGCAGGTCTGGGGCAGATCTGCTACTTCTCAGTGAGCCCAACGTCCGGTTGACGAAAAACGGCACCCCGGACCTTTTTACAGAAGCAAACAATTTGACAAGCATTTTACTAGACAACCGCTGTCGCCTCCGGGTTTCCGGACACGGCAGCGGGTACGGTTTTACTTGGGTGGATCTAACGGGCGTTGGGGCGGTTTTATTCCTGCTACTGCAGTCCCAACGCCCCTCTCGAAGACTTTCATAGGTTTTTAGACAACTTGACAGAGTCTTTTAACCGAAACGACGTGCCACTTCTAGTCTTAACCGGAGATTTTAACGCAGCTTCCACTACATGGGGCTCTACGGCCACCAACCGAAGAGGACACGCCGTCCTCGAGTGGCTGGCGGCGGAGGACCTAGTTGTTCTTAACACGGGTACGCCCACCTTCCACAGAGCTGGGCACACCTCGTGCATCGATCTTACAATAACAAGAAGAACGGAAGCACATAGGATTTTAAACTGGAAGGTTTTACTAGACGAGGAATCTCTAAGTGACCATCATATACTTGAGTTTCACGTGACCATCTCCCGCGAAGGACCGCTCACAACGCTTCGTCCTACAACCAGGCGCCAGGGGGTCAACGAGATCCGGGAGTCCCTTAGGACCCTTATAAACCAGGACGGGATGCCAACAACACCCGCGGGCCTCCAAAACCTCCTCAAGACCGCCTGTAGAGTCGTCACGGGCCGCGGAGCACACCGGTTGCATCGAAGGACCCCGAGGAACTGGTGGACAAGCGAAATAGGTGGCCTCAGGAAAAGGTGCATCCGGGCACGGCGTCTACTCACCCGCGCTCGGCGAGCCGCGCCTGAGGGGCAAGCTGCCCTGCAATACGGCGCGGAATATAAAAGGCTGCGAGCCTGCCTGCGTAGGAAATCTCCAGGAGCAAGGAACGCTCCTGGAGAGCGTTTCTCGAAGAGCTGGAGGACGACCCATGGGGCCGCCCGTATAAGATGGTGCGGGGTTTTCCCCCCTTCAAACGAAGGGTGGAGCTTACGTCGGAGGAAACCCGGGAAGCAGTTATGGCACTCTTCCCGCGGCACCCGCCCTTTGACCGAACCCGTATTTAGAAGACACAGGGGGGTCCGAGGACAGCATACCAGAGGTAACCCCGCACGAAGTTCTCGCAGCGGGGGAACGCCTCAAGCCAGGAAAGGCACCGGGCCCAGACGGGATCCCCGTCCTCGCGGTTAAGCTCCTGCTGAAGGAATACCCAGAGGCGGTGGCCGCCGCGGCGACGGAGATGCTTCGAACGGGCTTGTTCCCTACCGCATGGAAGGCCGCGGACCTCGTGCTAATACCTAAGGGCCCCGGCTCGTACCGGCCTATATGCCTTCTCGGCTCCCTGGCCAAGGCCTTCGAGTCCATCGTAGAGGCACGACTCCGAGAGTTCGCAGAGGAGAACGGCCTCCTTTCCGAGGCCCAATATGGGTTTCGTAAAGGTCGCTCCACCATTGCAGCGATAAAGAAAATCCAACTAAAGGCCGAAAGCATTCGCGACTCCCCGCCCGGACGCCGAGATCTATTTTTAGCAATACTACTGGACGTGACGAACGCTTTTAATAGCCTCCCGTGGAGAGTCATCCTCGATACTCTCCACAGGAAAAGGGTGCCCTTTTACTTAAGACGGATTTTATCGAGCTACCTACACGACAGGATTATCCACTCACACGACCAAACTTTTAACATGACCGCAGGGGTGCCGCAGGGCTCAATACTAGGCCCACTGCTATGGAACATCACGTACGATGACGTGCTGCGGCTGGGGGATCTCCCACCCGGAGTCGAACTCCTCGCCTACGCTGACGACCTGGTCCTCACCGTCCAGGCCCGGACAATGGGCCAGCTTGAGGCGCGTGCGAATGAAGCCCTCTTTGACATAGCGCACTGGATGCAAATAACGGGGCTTACCCTGGCCCCCGCTAAAAGCAAAGCTATTCTCCTGGTGGGTCGGAGGGGCTTGCCCCCGCCGCGCCTTGTCCTGGAGGACCAGGAGATTGCTGTAGTCAATACTACAAAGTACCTCGGGGTCTTCCTGGACCGGGGCCTCCGGGGTACTGAACACCTACGGCGGGCGTCAGAAAGGGCATTGAAGATCGCCAATAGTTTCGCGCGCCTTATGCCAAACACATACGGCCCTAAACAAACAAGAAGAAGGATTATTATGTCCGTGGCCGAGTCAGTCGCCTTATACGGGGCTCCGGCCTGGCCTACCAACGCTCTGAAGACTAAGGCAAATAGAACCCGCTTACGGCGGGCTCAACGGGTCGGAGCCCTTAGGGTCACCATGGCGTACCGCACGGTTAGCACAGCGGCGGCGCTCGTGCTCGCGGGCACTATCCCATGGGACCTGAAGGCAGAAGAGCGCCGCCGCCTGTGGGGCGACCAGAGCCTTAAGAAGGAAGAGGCACGGCAATACACACTGCAGCTATGGCAGGAGGAGTGGGATGGCCTGGCGGAGGGGGACCCAGGTGCCAGTCTCCGCAAGCTGGTCCCTAACATCAAGGACTGGCTGTACCGGCCCGGTGGGGAGCTCACCTTCCACACCACCCAGATGTTGACGGGGCACGGCGACTTTCAGTCGTACCTATTCAGGATCGGGAAGGCCCCCAGCCCCATGTGCGTCCACTGCGGCAATGGACTTGAGGACACTCCAGAGCACACAGCTCTGGCGTGTCCCGCATGGGCGGAACAGCGTCACCCCTTGAGGACTTTAATGAATACGCACATTTTTAATCTACGCGACGTCGTTCTGAAGATGACAGAATCTCTGGAACACTGGAACTTGACAACAGCGGTTTTTAACAAGATTTTACAAGCTAAGACATCGGCCAACAAGCTGCGACTTTTGCGATTCCCTGCAGCTCCCAGGGACAACTTTCGCCAGGAGTAAGAAGACTCGCCCCCTCTGACTGTTTGATGCATGCGCAAGCAGTTCCCGGTCAGTTGGGGGACGGGGACATGACTGGTTTTTAGTGGGTTGGAGCCCCACACTACCGGCCCACACTTGCAGGAACTCCCTGCAGTGGTGTCCGTGTGTGCAACCGAATTTTCCAGTTAGTCCTCTTAAAAAAAAAAAAAAAAAAAAAAAATCCCGTGAGTGGAAAACAGCTGGTAGTCCCTCTCTACAACTCTGTTAGAGAGTTAATGGTTACGGATATTTACAAATGTGTGACCATAAAACGAATAGTCAAATAATATATACACTTATATTGTATTAAATATAGGCTTTCCTAGGAGATAATAATCCTACCTAAACAGGCAAACTTGTAGAATACTTTCTAAGCACCAACCACCATCTCTTGGCTCCCGTGCTTCGAGAGGACAGCAAAGGACATTGAAAAGAAAACTCTGAAGTTGTACAAAGTAACTTTATCTTTTTCGGGCTGATCCTCAGCCAACATTTAACGTCCAGGAATTTGCTTTCGCATTGCTTTGTAAGACAGACCCTTAAATACAAATGAGCAATAGTGGGGATCGAACCCGTGCACCTATGTGTCTCCTCCGGTCGCGACACGCATAAGAATGCACCACGCCACCGGAATCGACATAACTACGCAACCTATTGGAGACATAGTTGCCGTTACATATTTTATATTTACATTTTGTAGCATAACAGACAATATTTTTTCCTTGTAGTTTATATAGTATCATGAACGTCGCCTGTAGGGCTCATGCTTGGCTGGGTTGGGCTAGGTTTCGACATGGACCCATCGTGTACAACAAACGACACTAGTTATGTTGGCCTCAATGATCACGCAGTGAAAACGCTCCAAGCAGAGCCATCACAAGCCGATGACTCATTGTATATCTGTTTAGCAATATACTTGTATTGCCAAACAATTATACAATTTTGGGGTTGGAGTTTATTTGATACTTGGCCGTGCCTCACGCCTCCCAAAGTGTCTACACTTCTGCTTTCCTATCGTTTCTCATTCTCTCTTCTATTCGCACATCTGTCTATTCCGCCGTGTAATCTATCTTAAGCTAGCCATATATATATATATATATATATATATATATTCCGATACGTAGCCCTCTAGATGCCTTGATACGCTTAATCCCCCAGTGGACCTTGGCGCCTCCTATTCTCTATCTGGTTCCTCATCTCCTTGTATTCTTTCTCTCTCTATATTGGATCCCGGGAACCGTTTCACTTCCATACTCTTACAGGTTGGTTCAGCCTCGCTTTCGTTTTGATGTTTCCGTCTCAGTTGAGGTGTCCAAAACGCATGACTGCTTTCCTCTTCGCCGTGTCTTCCCTTATATCTTCCCCAATCTGTTGCTGTGCAACCGCCGGCTATCCAACATCTCAAAACTGTCTTGCTCTACCTGTTTGTTATCTTTTCTTTCTGGCTACCCCTTAGTGCACTTTGACCCACGAACCCCGACATGCCAGGCCCGTGAACGTCCACGTCCACCACCCCTCTATAGTTGTCGGTCGTATGGGCACGGTCGATCTAACGGTCCGCTTGTCCAATTTCTCGCAAACATGGATGCCGGGCGGCCTCCACCAAAAATACTTTAGATTTACGTCTTTGTAGGTAATTTAAAGACCAGTATGAACCCAGAAGAACCTACACACTAGAACGCATGTATGGGATGTATGGAACGCCATTCGCCGGAGAAGTTCCAGCAGAATTATTTCCTATTACAAGTCATTAATGTGAATTTCTATCAAACGCAAGCTATGATGAACAACTCGTGAAAGAATGCCCAATACGAAAATCGCCACCTTATTATGCGTCATGCAATGCACGGTTTCCATCATGCAGTGTGCACGACAGTTGGTTTCCATGAGGCAGACGAGCAGTGTACCTGTCGGCACTGTGGTACAACTTGCTCAACCTACCATTTATTGCATTGCCGGAATCCACTAACACTCCGGCAAATTCATTTGTAACATACACTCAACTTGAGTAATAAATATATTCACTTGGTACATAATTAATGTATTATTTCCGCTTATTCTTTCAGAAGGCTGAAGGTTTCCGCTTACGCAATCATCTTATCATTGCTTCCACCTCCTTGTCGATTCGCCTGCGCTTTGCTCTGCCATCTCCTTCTACACCAACGAGTTCTGCCTATTCTCTATCCTTCTTGTCCATGCATGGTCACTAGTCTTCTATTGGCACCGCTACTTCAAATGTCTCTGATCGCGTAAACCGGTATCCACTTAACCTCTTCAAACAACGACCGATCTTTACTGGCGTTCTCAAACTTTCTCGTGTACTTAGCAGTGCTATCAACGCTTGGTAGTTTGGTCCCAATTGCAAATTTGAAGAGACAACGCTTCGAGACTACAGAGGAGATATAGAAAAATTCTTGGGAAGGAGGTCGCACAAGTGCACTGCCGCGCGCCGGAGCGATTGTGGAAGGCAAAAACACTTTGATTAAAGATAAACTAGATAAATGTTAATCATTTAAACCCGTTATTGATTGGTTCGGTCTACTCATTTTCTTAACAGTTCGAACTGAGCATAAATATTTTATGCCTGGCCGTGTCTCACGCCTCTCCTCCGCCCCTAACGTGTCTGGTTTTGTTTCTATCCTTCTAGGCATTCCTGCTTATAAATCCCTCCCTGTTGAGTGGTGGGTGTCATCTATTTTTATCCATTCGATAGTATATAGTATAAATATATATATAGTATAAATATATATATATATATATATATATATATAGGAGAACAAATCATTTTAAAAGACTAAATCATTTATTGAAATAGCTCCAGCCCGCTGCAATGTACTTGCGACACTATTTTTGGTCTTATCAAGGATCCCAGAGTTGTTTGCCTAGACTTCAGGCCTATTGCGTTATACGTTGAGGCGCAATCCTTTTACAGGATTGTGCATCAACGTATTATTATAATATACGAAACGGGTAGTATTCCTCATTGAACGTAAAACAAGGTGGCAAAAAATCGTGGAAGACCACTTCCTTGTAGTCGAAAAAAAACTGTCATTTTTTTCTGGTGAATCTGCTTTGTCTGAATTTCTTCGATTGACTCTCCACTTGTGAGCACTACTGGGAGAACTGGGTTTTGGTCTCGATATTGCAACCATATGCTCATGACTCGTCTCCTGTAATCACTTCCTGAAGTAATTCAGAGTCTTCTGCTACCGCTTGAAGGTTCATATTGTAACGAAGTAGTTAGTTACGCTGAGGGTCACTGGGGATGTTAGCTCAGCCGGGCGGCAACTACAGCACGAGAAATTCAGGGCAATGAGTGACGACACACAGCATCAGGACAGACTCGTAAGAAGCCGGACGGGGAATGCGTACTTTGCATCCCTCGTCCGGGTTATTTATTGGCTCAACCAGTCGTATAATCATAATGTTCTAACAATGATGCCTTAGTTCTAGCTCGCCATTGATTGGTCGAGTCAACCGCTCCTCCTCGGCTGTGCACGTTGTCTTCGGTGGGACCGCCCCTGCCAGTCGAGTAGTGGTGTTAATGATGATAATTTCGATACCATGGATGTGGCGCGGTCCGTGGTTGATGTTGCCCGTGCCATCGGGACTTTTGCATGTAGCCGGGCGGTCGTACGTCCGGTTGTTTATGAGGATCTCTATGCGGTGGCTCTTGGTGGTTCTTGGTACGTCGGGATGCACCGTCGTTCGGCCATGTGTTCGGCTGGTGGTGGTGTCGTCGTCTTACTCTGTTGCTGCTGTTGTTGTTGGTTCCCACCACTGGCTTGGATGGCTGGCTTATCGCTGTGCCTTTCGTCGGCCTGAATGTTTGATTGACTTGGTGCCGCCAGTGATTGGGTCTCCATGACTGGCAGTTCTGTGTTGTTGCGGCTGACTCTGTTCGTGACTGGTAGTTCTGTTGTTATGTTGTGGCGAACTCTGTTACAATATATATCTATGTATATATATCACAATGGAGAGACTTCTATATACAATACAATTTTCCTCCATCACTGGGCCATCGATTGGGCCCATGGCAAATAATTCTGGTGACTTTGTCATAATGAATGTCTCTACGTACGTATGTTTTATTGCTTCTGGTGTAATGAAGTACTTTCTATGTGAATAGCTCTGCAAGCAGCCGAACAGGTGATAGTCCGATGGTGCGATGCCCGGTGAGTTCGGTGAATGCGGCAAAATTTCCCAATCGAAGCTTGCTATCTTGGAGAGGCTGGGTAAACTTATATGCGGCCTCGCGTTGTCGTGATGAA
Organism: Dermanyssus gallinae; assembly: GCA_003439945.1. Lineage (NCBI taxonomy): Eukaryota > Metazoa > Arthropoda > Arachnida > Mesostigmata > Dermanyssidae > Dermanyssus > Dermanyssus gallinae. Next base: position 8,845 of record QVRM01000898.1, read on the forward strand.
AGATAACGTCCTTTCTATTTACGAGACTGTCTCTCTCTCTCTTTCTGGAGACTGGCAAAAACTCGATCGAGCAGAACACACTAGACTCTTGTGTCTACCGTTTGGCCACACGGAAAAAACTCGTGTCAAAATATGCTATGCTTGTCCCACCAAAGACAGAGCAAACACTAGCGCAAATGGGTTAGTGTCGTTGGCTTTTTTTAGAAGAGACTAGCCTGAAGCGCACCAGGATCTTCCACATTGTACGATGTCGTAACACAAATTTTGGTCACAGGTTTAGGCATTCGATCAAAGAAGATGTACTCATTGTATCTGGCTAGCCAGAAAAAGCTTTTTTCTAGACGCTCTACTTTGTGGCGCTCACTTAAATCATGAGGTTTCCATTGGCTTACCTTTGATACCAAATCATGGGCGTAAAGGCGGATGATGACGATTGAGTGACACTCTCTGAAGTTCTTGGCTAATTTACGCATAGTCCCTCGGAAATTCTGTTTCACAGTTTCGCGCAAGCGGGGTCTTCCTCTAGCGTAGTAGGCCTTCAAGAACGGGGTTCATCCAGAAGACTTAAGCTGCCGGTACGGAACTTGGCTCTTCAAGTCTTTCAAAACGTACCTTAAAATTAGTAGTTGCATTTTGCCCAATTATATATTTGTATGCATATATATATATATATATATATATATATATATATATATATATATATATATATATATATATATATATATATATATATATACATATATATACATATATTATTATTATTTATTTATGTGTATCAAGGTATACATTTGTGATGTAAGAACATGTGCACAGCCCGCTCGGGGCATGACTCAAGGCGTTAGGTCCAGGCTTGGGCTGGTCCACCTAGCCAGGGTGCCTCTCACCGAAGCGGCATTCCCTCTCTGAACGTCTAATGACAGACGTTGCTGTAAATATTCCCCCGCCCTCTTGTCTCCTGTAGCAAGCATCAATCTTCTTCCGACATCGTTAAGCAGTTTCTTCGTTAGCAGCCCAGGCCCCCCCAACGTCTCAAACGCAAGGGGTGAGAACATGTGTGGGTAAGCGACGCTTGAATACTTTCGGCGCTTGGCTGCCTCCGCTAGGGCTACCGCGTGTCCAGGGCGGGCTGCGCCCGCACCGACCATTGAAGGGGCTAAAGAGTCGGTTACGGTCGCATCCCACACCAGCATTTGCCCCCGCTCGAAGGGAGTTAGTGTCATGCCATCAGGTCTTTTTCCATCGTCTCTGACTAAACCGGGAGGCTCCAAAATGCATGGGTAGCCCGCCGACCGTAGCCCTCTGCTAAATGTTTCATTCAAAGCTGAGTGGCGTGCTATTCTGCCTGAACTCTGCGGACATGAAAGTCCATGGTGACCTAGAGAGTCAACCTCGTCACCGCATTTGCACTGGTGTGGGGACACTAGCTCAACTCCTAACCTCAACCCGACTAGTATTCGTGTAGACTCATCGTCGAGCAGGGTACCAAGCTGAGGGCTCGGGAGAGCGTGTAGCCATGCACCTGCACCAGGCGATGAAAGTGCCTGTAACCTCGCCTTGCTAGCGGCCGTAGTTGTTCGGTCCCACAGGCCGCTTCATCGGCCGTCGTTTGCCAGTTCTGACCACGCGCGCTGAAGAGAGGGAGTCTCCGGTAGAGACCCGCAGAATGCGATGGCGTCATCGTGAGTCTGTTCAAGCGTGGCCTGGAAGTTTGCAATCGCCCGGGAGTCCAGGATAGACTCGACACCACTAGTCGCCGAATGTAAAGAGGCGATGTGTGCTGCGACTGAAAGGGAAACAGCTTCAGGCAGGCCCAGTCCGCCTCGGGCTACCGGTAAGAAGGCCTGAACTAGGGAATCGTCTCGCAGCCGCAGGTTGAGTATAGATTCCAACGCTAAGCCCATCTTCGAGTTAATTTCCTCCAACTGGGCCGAGAAGGCTGAACTGTTGATTCCCCTAAATAGGTAGTTCAGCCTCGACGCAGAGAAGCACGAACGCAAGAGGTACAACCCCCGGTGGGCGCCTAGCTGGGGAAGACGAGTAAAACCAACCTCCAGTTTTTCCATCCCACGTTCGATTGTCGGTCCAAGGTGGCGAGAGAACAGGGGTACGCCAAGAATATCCAGATCGTCGCCTGTTACGCGGCAACCTGGAAGTAGATTCTGTATGGCGGAGATTTCAGCTGTACCTGAGCCGATTATGTGAACCTCACACTTGATTGGGTTCAGCTCCAAACCGCTGCATGTGGAGAAACTAAGTATCTTCTTTAGGTCTTCACAGACCGTACTGACGTTACCTCCAATTACGCCGTCGTCCAAGTACCAAAGATTGAGAGGACTTTCGAGTGAGTTAACCAAGTCCTTAACGGCAAGACAAAACAGAGGGGGCGCGAGGGGATCTCCCTGTTGAACACCTACAGCCGAAGTGAGCAGTGCCGAGGGCAGGACCAAGTGCGATGGATCGCCGTAGGCCAATTTTACTTGGTGATAAATGGCAGGGGTCTCGTCTCCAACCACCTTCAACAAGTGATCCCTCCTGACGGTGTTGAACGCGTTCTTAAAGTCAAGTTTGACAAGCACGGATGGATCGAGCCGAGAATCAATGAAAGCCCTGGTAGCGTGAATCATTATTTCAGCACCTCCCTTGGTGGAGAAACCCAGCTGGTGCGGTCCAATCGCTAGGCTGATGACATCTCTAGAGTCCCTTACTGCCAATTTCGCCGCGATTCTGCGTAGTACCGATGAACAGGCGATAGGTCTAAACGAGCCGTCCTTCTTCTTTAGTGCAAACAGCCTCGCTCTGAAGATAAGAGGGCACCACCTCGGATGTGGAGCTCCCCATCGCAGTAGATCGATTACTTTTGCTAGGGCTTTGCCAAGTCCTTCGGATGAGCAGCCGAGAGTCGGTGAGAGCAGGTCCTGTAGAAGTCGAGGTCTGATGAAATCTAGACCGGCGCTCGAGCTCTTTGAAAATGATCCCACCGTATATCGAACATCCTTGACCGAGGTTGAAGAAGGTAAAAGTTGTGAAGGGGAAGGAGACGGCCAGCATAGGTCTGGTTGCGCGGGGGGGTGTTTCTCCCGTAGCGACGCTGCGGCGGCTGGTTCATCAACCATGACGTCGTCTGACAGAAGAAGGCGGGCGGCCCCCGACACGTCTCCGTCCGACAGTTTGGCCGACACGGCCCGCGTGATCGAATGGTTTCGCTCAGCATTACCACCCGACTCGCCCGCAGTATGCAGGAGAGCCAGATCTGTAAGTCGAGCACCGCGACGGAACTCCACTAAGTTCTTCCTAATGACCACTGCCAGAGAGCGCGTATCCCTGCAGCCTACCGGTAACCTTAGCACAACTGGAGCGAAGGAGAAAAGTCCAAGCCAGGCAGCGTCGTCGTTGTCCAAGGCTACCTTTAAGCACACCTCTGACAGCGCGTCAGCCACCGACTTCCTGACCACCTTGGGCAGGATGCGAACCAACTTTCCATTTTTGATGTAGGCTTGGATGCACTCCGTGAGATCGGGATTGATTTCGTTTGAGGGCCCGTTATGAAGTGGTATGGCGTCTCCGCCCCCATGTTTGACTGTGACATGTCTACGGAGGCCTCGCCTAGCAAAGGTCTGGCCGCATAGGTGACATGTTACCTTGTTGGGCCCCAGGGAGTTCTGTATAGACGTAAAGCTTGGGCCGACTCCTTCTGAAGGATCCGACGAAGTGACCAGTGTGGGTTCTGTCACCGTTCTGCCTATGTTGTGATCGTCCGTCATTATAATTGCCTGAGATCGCTAGCAACCGTCAAAAGCGCCAATAATATATATATATATATATATATATATACATACACACATGCATACATATTTGTATGCATACCCTTGCATAAAAACTTGAAATCTTTTAAGCAAGTTTTTAATACAAAACACTTAAATTAGTACTTTTCGAACAGATAATAAGCTCGTTTCTGCAGGCGACATTAACTACTTCATCCACTAGTAATGTCACACTTACAACCTGGGAGCGGGCCACAAGGAACTCAAAACAGATCTATTGCTTCAAAAAAGAGGTTGGTAAATTTTTGAGTGAGATATGCAACACGGAACGTTGGCTTATTTCCATTACGGGCACTTCACATAGACAACCATTTTATTTCTTGCATTGCCTTTGTGGTTAGTGTATAAGGTTGGACAAAATTGGCGGTTCGAAGTGGAGGCAAACAACCCGGCCAATTGAAATCGGATAGATTTAACGTCCGAGATTGACCACGGCCAGTAAAAGCAACTAGTCCTGTCGGCTCCTTGTGTTTTGTAGTATTGCTACTTCGAAGACGATCATTACTTATTTATGATATATTCTTGTATTCAACATCGCGTAGCATCACAACGCCCTATGTGGAATGCGTATTGCACCTCTGGTTTCAATGGTTTTAAAAATGCCGGAGCCCAGGGTAACCGTGCAGGGTCGTACTTCATTTAATCTAACTCTATTTAGAGTTTAGAGTAGAACTGCAATTTATCGCATACGACTGATATACCGACTGTTGGTTCTAATTTACCCTTAAACGCGGTATCTGTTGACAACACTCGCTTTTAGTTGCTGTTGTCACTTGAATTACTTTTCCCCACTCTGCTTCTTACATGCCTTCGGATACTACTACCTTCCAACATTATAGCGACCCCAGATAAATAATTTTACTATATTACCCTTAGCTCGAAGAACACTCTACAAACACTCCTAATTACGCATTAACACCCACGTTTTTCCTACAAACAGTCCTAATTACGCATTAATACCCACATTTTTCCTAGAAACATTTTAATTGCACATTAAAACCTATGTTTTCCGTACAAACACTCCAAATTACGCATTAACCCCCACGTTTTTCCTAAAAACAGCCCTAATTACACATTTAAACCCACGTTTTTCCTACAAGCAGTCCTAATTATGCATTAAAAGCTACGTTTTCCTGCAAACAGCACTAATTACGCATTAAAACCCATATTTTCCCTACAAATAATCTTAAGTACGCATTAAAACCTATGTTTTCCTTACAAACAGCACTAATTACGCATTAAAACCCATATTTTCCCTACAAATAATCTTAAGTACGCATTAAAACCTATGTTTTCCTTACAAACAGCACTAATTACGCATTAAAACCCATATTTTCCCTACAAATATTCCTAATTACGCATTAAAACCTATGTTTTCCTTACAAACACTCTTAATTGTGCATCAAGACCCACGTTTTTTTACAAACACTCCTAATTACGCATTAAAACTTACTTTTTCCTACAAACACTCCTAATTGCACATTAAAACCCACACTCTCCCTACAAGCACTCCTAATTACGCATTAATACCCATGTTTTCTCTACAAATACTCCTAATTACGCATTAAAGCCCACGTTTTTCCTACAAACGGCCCTAATTACACATTAAACCCCACTTTTTTCCTGCAAAACCCCTAATTACGCATTAAAACCTACGTTTTCCCTACAAACACTCCTAATTACGCAATAATACCCACGTCGTTGTTCGCCAATTAATAATCTATTGAAACTTCTACAGGTTTTTGCAAGTTATAATTTTGTGTATCCAATCCTTGTTCAACTCTAAATAGTCTTCTGTCATATATCGCCATATCATGCCCACTTGGGTCCACCTCTGCCTCAGCCGGTCGAGTAGCTCTCTCAATAGCACCGAAAAAGCCACGGGCTGAGTTCGCCGCCCTGGGCCAACCTTAGAGTCTGTGTTGCTATTTTTACAATCCCCATCCCAGTGTCAATGCAATCGATAAGAAACCCCTTTCCATGGCTAACCTTTTCATGATTCTGCTTCTCAGCGCCAGGTCAAAAGCGACTTTAAGATCTATAAATTACGGCGCGCTATCCGAGCCAAGAAGTCCGTTATATATCCCAAATTACAAAGGCAACTTCTAAGTTTAGTTCTCTCCAGGGTTCAGGCTTTGTTGCTATGCCTTTTTCCTTTAGGTACAACAAAATGGTGTCTTTTGTCCATGTTCTAGGAGTTTCTGCGGATTTCAGGCATCCTTCAAATAGAGCTTTCCAGCATGGTGCCAACGCCGATGCCTGCTTTAAGTGTTAATTTCTTATCACTTTGTTCTGTATCGTTAGCATCTCCTCTAGAAAAAATACTTTCCCAATTCCTCTTAAGAAAGCCCCACTAAACCGTTTTGTCCCGGCCCCGGCCTACGACTGCATTCCTTCGTACTGCTTTTTCATACCTTGGATGCCATCCCTATAAGTATGTATCATCTAAGCTTCGCTCTTTTCAAAATAATGTTAATTTTCTAAAACTTTATAACATGCACGTTAAAAGGTTCGACGACTAACGCCCCCGTGCTACATTCGAAGGTGTTTAAGGCCGGTCCGTTTAGAAGCAAACAAACTATCTCCATTATAAGTCAAAAAATGCTTCCGTTCATTCTGAGCTACATTTGTCCAGCCTCGCAATAAAATCTTCCACAAGAATTATCGGTGCCTTTTTCGGCACCCCTTCGGCACCCCCACATGTTCTGCAATGACTTCAGTGGACTCTGTATCTGCCAGTTTTAAATAAACTGCCAAAATTTCAACACCGCTTGTTGAATTTGCTACTACATTCTCCGCTGTTACTCCTATGCTCATTTCTCCAATTTCTGTTCTCGTAAGTATTAGGCCTTTCCACTTGGCCTGCCTCGTCCCTCACCTTTATGTGCTAGTGCGTCATACCCGTAGAAGCCCCTCTGAATAAAAGATTTCACAGCCCAGGTTTCTGTCAAAATTAGAATATCCACTCCTCGGGGTTCTTGCACTCCAGTCGATTCATATTCTAAGGGCCGCACATCTTCTACGCAAAACAAATATATGTTTAACTGCACCTTATCAAATTCCATCTCGATGTTCTCGTTGCCTACTACTGTTCAAGATGTTTATCAATGATATATTTAAAGTTCCAAAACACGGTCAACTGACCGTATGGACTCTTTGTCGGCGATTTCCCACCTGAGATTTATAAGATGTTTAAGGAAGTCCTGAAACGATCGTCAGATTAGTTTTGAGCCAATGACTTGTTCATAAATTGGTCGAAGACTGGTGTATTTAGTTTTTATTGCCTAGAGGTCTCCCAGGTATTGACCGTTAAGCACTTCAATGCGGAAAATGCACCTTAACATGGACGAGATATCTTTCTTGTGAGTTGCTCTAGATTCCAGGTTGTCGATTGAATTTCATACAAATCATGTCCGTAAAAAAGACCGCTACCTTAGTCAAAAGCCGTGATAGGATATTCTACCCCTTAACTGCTCGTTTTCCATGTATTACGCCTACGTTTAGAGTCACCTGACCTGGTCAACTGGCCTACGCTGTTGAGATATTTAGAATAACTTAGATGCGTTATGCACATACGACAGCGAAAAAGGGCCTTGCACTTAATGTTAAGGTAGCCACCATATAAAACCTTACATTATAAATACAAAGAAATTTTGACTCTGTCCTACGTTCTGTAAATAGAGATGTCTGTCGTTACTGAGATCAAACGACTTGTAAAAAGAATTCATCCCTTAAGTTGTTAAACGCTCTTCCACTCAACATCAAACATAAACAAAAGGGGGTACACATAACTTATCGTCCTGTCCACAACGTCATGTAACCAATCTCGTTTCTCAATATTAAAGCTCGTTTGATTCCGCATATTGGAAGTGCACGCAACTTGCTTTTTTACGATATTTCAACAAAATGCCAAACCATACAATCTAGGTGCCCCACTGTAATATCATTCAAACCCTCATAGTAACAATATACAAAATAATAAGAAACATGTAATATAAACACTGTTTTTTTTGGCGGTTCGATTCGGCAGAGTGCAGTCGTGTTTTCGTCGGCTCCCATAAAACTGAACGTTTTGTGAGGTTTGACTTCGATAGTGATAATTGTATCGACGAATGTGCGTGTGCCGAGTACTCTATTGGTGAATAGTGCACGCTGGAAGTGAGTTGGGTCGCGTGTCTGAGGGATCCGAACCGTTTCAGGCTCCCTGACTGTGTTGACTCTCATCACCCAGCTGACCATGTTCGATTTGCTAACGTCATCGCGAATCTACGTGCGGCGCAAGACGTTGTAGCTCACGGACTAACTCAATACCGCAGGTCGCCGTAGCCTTGTGGCAGTGTCACGGACTACCACTTAGCAGGACTGGGTTCAATACCCAGGTCTGTGGCTTATTTTTTTTTTTTTGCACGGTAGTGTGTTTTGTATTTTGTTACCCGTCGCGGCATAGGCATGCCGAAATTGGTGATTACTGGTCAGGATAAGCCACCTGATTCGCTGGATATATCACGGCTGAGCGCGGTTACTGCGTATGATGAGAATAATACGACGGCAGCTGGCAACCCAGCAGAGGCGCCTGCATCGCCCATGCCCGACGGTGAGATGGAGTACACTGCCACCGGCAACGACGACGGCAGTAATGTGTTACCACATGATCGTGTTGGCTGCAAGCGGCGCAGGCAATCTGGTATCGAAGAGACAATAAGCGGACCACACGGGCTAGTGGACTCCGAAGGTTTCACAAAAGTGGTTTCGCGGAAGGAGAAAGCCACTATTTCACGATAGCAACGACAGCTTAATAAGCTTCGGTGTGACATCGAAGCCGGGACAATTAACCTATTTAAGGTAACCTTCCGAAGACAACCAACCGTCGAGTCGAACGCTATGTCATTTTCTGAAGGTTCAATGCTTACGATCTTCAAAGAGATCTACGCCGTGTCAAAGGGTGTAAAATTTCTGGTGATACCCAGTCAATCGCGGACCGGGTAAAAGACTTAAAGAGCGTTAATACGCTACTTTGTGTGTCAAGCCTAGGAGGGTGCCCCGTATCGGCTGCTTGCCCGGCCGTCACCTCATTTAGCGCCAGGATTGAGGGGGTCAGCCCAGTTTTCACCGAAGGCGAAATTGCCGGCGAACTGGCGGAACACGGAGTTACTCAAGCGCGTCGACTATATCGTTCGTCCGCAGGCGGGAAGGTGCCGCTGACGAAGGTAATCCTTATCTTTTCTCGCCAGCCCCCCGCGTCCGTCTTTCTCGGCCACAGATCTCACCCAGTTATCCTGGAGCCGAGCCAAGCAAGGATCTGCTTTAAATGCTTGAAACCTGGACAACTCGCTGACAAGTGTCTAGGAAAAAAGCTTTGCAAGAACTGTGGAGGCCCGGATCATACCGCCGAGTCCTGTCGTAACAGTCCAAAGTGCGTGAATTGCCAGGGACCTCGCCGGGCGGGATCCGCTCTCTGCTCGCGGCTGGCTTACTTGCGAGAGAAAAGCAAAATTATGTTGGAGGGTCGCATGCTCCAGTAGGTCAGAGCAGATTACCCTGAGGCGGTGATCGGCGAAGCTGTACGTTGTCCTCCGGCTTCCGCCCAAGAGGATCCGTCGTCCGCAGTACAGGGCCCCACCTACGCAACCGTGGTTAGGGGGATTTCACCAGCAGCTGGAGTTGATCCGCAGGCTGTTCTACCCAAGCCGAAACCTATACCGAAGCTTCAAAAGAAGAAGCGCGGCTATAGGTCGCCAACGAGCAGGACCCGTCGCTACAACCACCCGAAAAAGGCCCCGAGAGCAAGTAAAACCCGCCCAAGCGCCGGCACCGGTTCGTCGCTCTCAGGGCTAGCTGATCTTCTACAGGGAATCAGACCAGAATTATCTGCGGTGTTGAGGTCTTTAGAGGAAGCGTTGCGACCTCTGATGGGACTGCTTTCTGTAGTGGGCAAGTTAAAAGGTCTCGCCTTGTAATGACAGACCACGGCGACAATACGCCTAACCGTAGGCCCGCCAGCCCGCGGTCCGGGCAGTCGGACCCCAACAGGGCCCCCTGCCCAACCTGCGGGCTTTCGTTTACACGAAGAGGTCTACGTCGACACATAACGACCAAGCACGGATATGTTGCCTACAACATTGACGATGAGTCACGGCCCTCAAACTCTCGGCTTACCGCGGATGGATTAATCGGCGTTATTCAAGATGTCTTTTGCCGTTGGAGGTTGGTCCGCATTTTGCCAAAGTCAGTGCGTAGGCAAATAGCGGAAGAGTTCACTAAGGTCCTGTGCTCAGTCGCAGAGAACAACGACGACACGGCCTGGCTTTCCCTCTTCTCTTTCGCGTCTGTTGTCCTCCGCCTCCCCGATGGTGGGAAGGATGACCGGTCATTGGCGGTTATTGTCCGGAAGAACCTTCGCGACTTTGCTCAGGGGAAACGGTTTGACGATGGCAGTAGTCCTCTTTCAAACGTACGTTCCCGACAGCGGACAGTTGATACCGTCCGGCTAGCCATTACCAAGCTTTCGGAAGGCGACGTCTCTTCGGCGGCCAGGGTCTTAATCTCAGAAGACACGCTGGCGCAGAAGCCTAGCGAGACGGTTTCGCTCCTGGATAAGCACCCGCCCGCGCCGTCACCTCTGTCCTGGCCCAGCCCTCCTCAAGTGCCCTTGCCATCAACCACATCAGCCGACAATGTTCGATCCGCCATAAAAACGTTTTCGCGAAGTTCCGCCGCGGGCCTTGATTTCATCAGACCACGGCTAGTACAAGACCTGCTGTCCCCCGCTTTAGGAGCTGTCGCCGACCGCCTTGCGGCCGCCCTCGCCAAAGTCGTTGATCTTCTTCGCTGGGGCTCGCCGCTCTCCGAATGGCGACCGCTCATCTTTGGAGCCCGACTTTTCGCCCTTAAGAAGAAAGATGGCAGCGTGAGGCCCATCGCATGCTCATTTGCAATCCGGAGGCTAGCGGCAAAAATCGGCATCTTTGAGAACAAAGCAGACATCTCATGTGCTCTTGGTGACCATCAGCTTGGGTTTGCGACACCGGGAGGATGCGAGGCCGCAGTGCATTCGACTCGGTCCTTTTTGGAGTCACGCTCTGAAGCTACCCTTGTGGTCAAGCTTGACTTCAGGAACGCGTTCAACAGTATTCGAAGGGACCATTTGTTGAGCGCGGTGAAAGCTTGGGCCCCGAGCATGTTCCACCAGGTGGAACTTGCTTATAAGAAGCCATCCTGCCTTCTTCTACCGCACGATGTCATAATGTCGCAGACTGGGGTACAGCAGGGCGACCCGCTGGGCCCGCCGCTGTTCTGCCTGGCAGTCAAAGACTTAGTTGACTCTCTCGAGTGCCCGCTTAACGTATGGTACTTGGACGAGGGTGTACTGGGTGGCGCTCTCGATGAAGTTCTGAGGGACATCCACAGAATCATCGAGTTCGCTGAACGGAGCGGCCTGGCTTTAAACTCTGCGAAGTGTGAGGTCCATGCTGTAGGAGGTGCTGCGGACTCTGAAGTGCTGGAGGCTCTCCCAGGGTGCAAAACAGTCGGCACGGATTTAGTGTTGCTGGGCGTACCTCTTTTCCCGCAAGGAGTTCCGGCTGCCCTCGAGAGGTGGCTGGCCAAGCTAGAAGATGCAATGTCACGCATTCACTTGGTGGGTTCTCACCGAGGCCTCTTTCTTCTGAGATCCTCCTTTTCGGCCCTACGTCTCAACCACTTGTTTCGGGGTGCAGATTGTTCACTGGCTTCCGGACTTCTTAAACGACTTAACGACAGCATGCTAGCTACAGTAGAGGCGTTGCTGAACCTCAGTCTATCCACGGGTGCACGCCGACAAGCTCTACTCCCCGTTGTTTGGGGTGGCCTAGGGTTACCTGATGCGACTGTCTTATCTGAGATAGCTCTGGCAGCTTTTCTACACAGGTCTATGCAACAGGCTAGAACCCTCCTCGATTCGGCTGCCCTCACAGACTTAGAAGCCCGATTGGAAACAAGCCACCGTAGAGCAGTTGTCCTGTGCGGCCACGAGCCCGCCGAAGCTAGACACCAGAAAGAATGGTCAACAGCTCTATATGAGCAAAGGGTCGTAGACCTCATTGCGGGGTCCGACAAGGCCAGGCTGCGCGCCGTTTCCTCCAAGGGGGCGGGCGCATGGCTACACGCCATTCCCTGTGCCCGAATCGGGACCCTGTTAGACGATGAGTCGGTAAGGATTGCCGTCGGACTTCGTTTGGGAACAGACATTGTATATACTCATACCTGCGTCTGCGGAGACGTTGTCGGGCCAGACGGACGCCACGGGCTGTCCTGTATCGTCAGCGCAGGTAGGCGAGCAAGACACCAAGCCCTGAATGAAACCTTCAGTCGAGCTTTACGATCCAGTGGTCTGCCGTGCGTCCTTGAACCCGTCGGGCTAGACAGGGAGGGCGGCAAGAGACCTGACGGGCTAACCTTAACTCCGTTCGAGAGCGGATGCATGCTGGTTTGGGACGCGACAGTTACTGACTCATTAGCCCCTTCAATGGTCAGTGCTGGCGCGGCCCGGGCTAGTCATGCTTCGGCTCTCGCCGAGGCAAACAAGGTTAGAAAGTACCAGAACATCGGGTACCCGCACAAATTTTATCCCTTTGCCTTCGAGACCCTTGGCGGGCCCGGTCCATCCACTCGAAGTTTGCTACAAAAGGTCGGGAAACGCCTGATCCTAGCCAGCGGAGACAAACGAGCGGGTGATTTTCTCAGACAGCGCCTGTCGCTGGATGTGCAACGGGGCAATGCGGCCTCGGTTCGGGGCACTCTCCAGAAATGGCTGGTCCCTACACTGGACCCCCGTAACGCTGCACACGTTCGCAGGGACTCAAATGTCATGTTCCCACCCTGAATGATTGATCACATTGAATAAATAGTAATAATGGATATAAAAAAAAACTGCGTACTGGCCATTTGTGGCTTTAAGGAGTTGTGAACTGTTGTGTAAATGTAAGTAACTCAGAAAATAATAAAGCTAATATATTTATACACAACATAACAAAAACTGAGTACAGTAAGCAGCAATAAAAACATTGTTTTATGGTATGTAATAGACCATTTCTACTTAGAAAAAAAATATATATATAATACAAAATGTGATATTTAACTTCAGGATTACAGGGACATATGATTTACTAACTACTAGGGCTTGTAGGGGCGCTACTAGTCGGGTTTATCCTCGAGGCAGTCTCTCATTATATATATATATATATATATATATATATACAGGGTGTTCCTATTTGTGTGTCCAAAACGCTAGGGTATGGTCAAACTCGGTGAGAAAATCATTTTTGCCAATGGGTGGAAGCCGGGAAAACGTTTTGTTTTGGAGTGAGGATGAAATTTATAAAAGCAGTTATTCTGTCTTTTTTCTCCTACATAGTTGTGCAAAATCTACGTTTGCGGGAGAACCAAGTATACATTACTAGCTTGCGTAGCAAAAAGCGAATAGCCAGATTAAGGAAAGTCATAAAAAGTCAAAATGTTACGTTAACGCTTTTTTGTGCAACATCGTAATTTTTTCCATTACGACCAAAAATGCACGTCCAAAAGACTACTCTCAGGCAATAGCATATTTAATGCCCACTACATTCGTACCAAAGTGATGGTGCTGCGTTACGTAGTTGCCAAGTAACTAAGCTTTTTCGACAGTCATATCGAAGACGAAGGCATGCATACTTGCATAGGGTGTATGAGAAAGTTAGGTACATATTTTGAGGTTTGGTAGAACTCAGCAAGAGAATAATTTTTTCTAATGGAAAGAGGGGGCGGAAACGTCTTGGCAAAATGCTACGGTTCTGGACGTGAAAACTTCAACGTGAAACATAACAACTATGACTGTCGAAAAAACTTAGTCACTTGGCAAATACGCAACGCAGCACCATCACTTTGGTACGAATGTAGTGGGCATTAAATCTGCTATTGCCTGAGAGTAGTCTTTTGGACGTGCATTTTTGGTCGTAATGGAAAAAATTACGATGTTGCACAAAAAAGCGTTAACGTAACATTTTGACTTTTTATGACTTTCCTTAATCTGGCTATTCGCTTTTTGCTACGCAAGCTAGTAATGTATGCTTTATTGTGCAGAATTTTCCGCCAAACACGCCGGTATGATCGGTTCCTTTGTGCGTTGACTGGTTCTCCCGCAAACGTAGATTTTGCACAACTATGTAGGAGAAAAAAGACAGAATAACTGCTTTTATAAATTTCATCCTCACTCCTAAACAAAACGTTTTCCCGGCTTCCACCCATTGGCAAAAATGATTTTCTCACCGAGTTTGACCATACCCTAGCGTTTTGGACACACAAATAGGAACACCCTGTATATATATACATATAACACAGCCGTTGCCGTTTGAAGAGCAAGTTGTGGCTGCAGATGGCTTCAGACATAAGCGCAATTCGAAACGTAAACGTGCGCGTGAACAGGATGGATAGCCAAGGGCCCATTGAGATGACCCCCAGTCCCCTCGAAAAGGGTCAGGTTCTGGCCTAAGATGACATCGTAGCCGACGTCCGAATTTAAGTCCTACGCAGTCGGCACTGGCGCCCTCCGTCTGGCCTATTTGGTCGTCCGGGCTAAGTTGCACAAGTACCTTTGCGTGGGCGCCAACTACTAATTCTACCTCCTAGCCGTTGAGACGATAGCAAAACGGGGCCCATCATGGTACGCCTAGGTGAAGGGATCTTTGCGAAACATCTATTTTATGTGGCCGGCGACGGGACAACGGGAACTTTTTGCGGCAGAAACTTTGTACGAAGAAGCTAGTTGACACTCAATGGAAAAGGCCAAGAAAAATTGAAAACGTGAGCGAGGAGATTGCAGAGACAACAAATACGCACACGTTCAGTTAGGCGTGATAGTATTTATTTGTGTTCGTTTAACAGACCATAGACAAATTATATACATAGTGCACCTATTTAGCTTGGGACGGGCTAGTCTGTGTGACTCATGACACTCGCGACCCACTAACCAGCGACAAAAAAAAACGTTATAAATAAGTCTTGAAATACTGCAAACTATGATCTCGTAGCGTGCATTTCATTTGAGAGCTTGCGGCTTTTCGGGACAGTAACTGTACGAACGCAGCGGCTCTGTTCCAACGCTGAAGCTGACTGTTACGCCCATCTCCTGAATCTGCGAAGATCCTTCTGCTTCGTGCCGCCTTCTTCTGGCCTTAGCCATTAATGACGAAAGTGATTTTAATAAATAAATTAATTAATTAATGACGACAGCTAGTTTTCTGTGTTTGGCAGGCCGCATTCTACAATGCCCAGTTAGTTTTACGAGAAGTCGAATACTATAATATATCACAACTATTTCAAATATGCGTTTACGTCGAGTAGCATACTGCACAATACGAGGAACGCGAACACGACAACTGGTGTAGCCTTCACCGGCCGTGTAGCAACCTTGCACATGGATCTCTACCGGATTTCAATTGGTCCCGTGGCTTGCTTCCACTTAGAATTACGAATTTCTTCAAACGAATAGTCGTCAAGCGCGGAGTAATCAGGTCGCTCATAAACAAACTTGTTAGGCCGTAGCACGACCTCGTACACCAAGTACAACAGCAATACAAGACACGCAATTGTTATCCATGGTACGTACCTGTAATGGAAACAGAACAAAGTCACGTATTGGACACATCATTTAAAAATAAGTATAACTTTACTTAAATGGATGATGCACAGCTTGTGTTGCCAACATCAACAAGTTTAGCTACAATTTCACCTCTTCGCAACAAACTAGTCAAGTGTAATGCAATATAAATTCGCGCATTGCCTCGATTTTTTCCATATATTTTTATGTATTTGCTCGCAGTTCATGAGCTCGTGAAGGAAATTACTGTCGACTGAACGTAACATTTCTTAAGGCGAAGCAGTGTCTTTCAGGTTCGGTGCTTTTATATACATATATAAATATATAATTTTTTTTTAATGTAAGTGAAGCGACAAATGTCTCCTGGGAACATATATATTTACAGAAAGCGATCCACCCTAGAACAACAAAGATTGGGGCAACTAAATTTAGGCTACTAGATAACGAATGTATAATTTTAAACGCGTCGAACATTCTCTTTGCTATAGATAGTCTTCTTCTGGGATCTAGACACGAACAGACCCCGCGCTTTATTGCGAACACGAGAAATGATTCTGGCGGCAGAGACAGATTCCTTAGTTTTGCACACAGGGAGTCATCCAAGAATTAATGAAAACATGATGTCTGACCACCGAGTGAGTGAAAACGTTATAGCTTGAGCCGATTAAGTTCCAGAGAGAGTCCAGCAAACAATGCTAATGCCGCTGACTGCCAATGAATGGGCACCTACAATTACACAGTGGTGCCAACCTGCCGTGACAGCAGCCTTTACCATTTAGATACTAAGAGTGTGAGATAACCAAGGCACGTGACTCGAAATCTAGATACTAAGAGTGTGAGATAACCAAGGCACGTGACTCGACATCTAGATATTAAGAATATGAGATAACCAAGGCACGTGACTCGTCATCTAGATATCAAGAATATGAGATAACTAAAGCACGTGGCTACTAACTTGGCAGCACTGCACGAAATCAAGTCTGCTTTTCTCAAGTAGCTACTGGGGATACACGTTGCAGCGCGAAATAGACGTATCTACCATCCCACCGCCCCCTGCCCCCGCCCGGCTAAAAACGAAACTATGTATCGAAAACCTTTAAAAAAACTTTTGATCTCAACGAAAAGGAAACACAGTTTTCCTGAAGTGGGTGAGGTGGTCTAGGCAACAAAAACAACGTAAAATCACACACGCACGTACAAGCTGAGGTCGAACGCGGAGAAAGCGGGACCGGCGCGTGCCCTCAATCTGCGGGTTGAGAAGCGTGAGGTGGTCAGGACGAGGCTCGGTTCGTGAGCAGGATCCTTTCCGCTTTCGGCCCCTTTTCGCAACGCACTCGAATAGTCCGAGGCTGGAGCGGCATCGGGCGATAGTAGCTGGGACGCCGTGGGCGTGACAGGCGACGTCGCCGCAGCCGGAGGTGTGGGCGTTTTCATTTGGCACATGCAAGCGTTACTGATTGTTGCTGCTTTAGCGGTAGAGCACTTGCAAATCAGAGCAGCAGAAATGAAACAGCAGCAGCAGCAAGAAACGAAAAAAATGTCCGATTTTCCGGCAAAAGCCTGCTAGAGATCTTTCTTACTATCGCTGCAGTGCGGTAGTGTTAAAATACTGTTCACGATCGAAGTGGTGTGTACGTTTTCTATTTGGCAGTCCTAATTGGTTGCATAGTTAGATAGTCTTCTTCTATGGACTCTATTAATATATATATATATATATATATAAGGCAAGACCTGTACAAGAAGCTTTGTGCCCCGTATTAGAGCAGTTAATTTAACGGTGTGCCACACATGATATTTTGTGCTGGTCGGAATGGTCACATATGGAGTCAACCTGTTTCGTTTTTTCTTGTTAGTAACGGCGATATAGACCAATTCGGCTTTGCTATACTATATGGCACAAAGTTTAAGTTAAAATCGTTAGTATAAGCAGTCTGAGTTAAGTAATTTGTATACAATATTAAGTTCGTCTATTTTAATGTCAAACATTGAAAGAAAATTAAGAAGTAGATGCAGCATTACTTATATATACATGCACCAACTGTATTGCTTGATACTAAACAAACGCTAAGATCATGGTCCCGTCGCTAGGCCATAGAACAAATGTAAAGACCATGCGCAAAATATAACTGGAATACAATGGCTTATGGTCAATTTCATTGCACGACATAAAATGGCAGACTTAGTGTAATTAGTCGTAGACGCTCGAAGGGGTACTTCGTTCGGAAACGCTAATGCACTATCGGTACTCGCAACCAACAGCACCTAGCGTGGGAGGGACTTTCACCCACTAAAACCTCAATGTCCCGCACGAGTTACTGGATTTTTATAGCTGCGATTTACCTGCAATTTGCAGACTTACAAAATTACGATTTACTTACAATGTGCATGTTCCGTGCACATGCTGTTGTGGACGACGTCATTGCGTCTCAAATGGTAAAATAAGGTCACCCACCGGGGGCTACTACTGTTCTGCCTATGCATCAGACAACTGATTCGCTACGCGACATGAGCAACGATGACGGGGTACTGACTGATGAGCGGTTCATGATGGCAGAGAACATATGCGACAGAAGGGGTCTTGCGTGCGGTGATCTTGCCGACGACTCAATCCTGCAGACACACTAGGTCTTTTGCCTACCGGCCGGAAAGTTTGGTTCCATGAGCTCATCAAAAGACCTACGGACACGGCCAGGGCTGGTTTGTGACAGTTTCTAGCAGGGAAGCGTGCTTCGCACCTAGCTGAGCGCCTTTCCAAGCACCTCACTGGGAGCCTTGCTCACCATTCTTCTGTCTGCATCGAATCCCGTCAACGAGCACCGTTAGTTTGCCTACGCAAATTCTCGTACGGCAAGCAGGTCGGAAAGCCACGGGGTCTGCTACGGTTAACGCCGTTTGAGATTCTAGCGTTTGGCTTGGGCAGCATTTCAGACAGCTTAACAGAATGAGGTCTCCTCATGTACCTTTTTTTGTTTGTTCTGGGAGGTTTCGGGAATGCATGATGCACATGCGCCACAAGCAGCCTGCGTGACTAGTGTGAGAATCGCAAACCCACTAAACCCGGATTCCTCCCCCCCCCCCCCAGGCTCCGTATTACTTTGGCATTACATCGAGCTCCTCATGTACCTAGATCAGGCTTTCTGTCTGTGCTTGGAGAAACCTTTGCCTCAGCGTGGTTAATGCATAATATAACATAAAATCACTTTTATTATCACATAAAAGGGTTGTGGTAGAACATGCTACGTTTATGCTCATGCGTGGGCTCCGTGTGCCAATGGAACGCGTTACTAAGAATAAAGAGAGCTAAAATAACAAGGTGAAAGGCGCCAGAGAATACAACGGGAACCTCTTTGCGGCGAGACGGATACGTTGATATACAGCGCGGCAACATTGCTGCGTTACTGCTTGGGCAGGGTTGCTGACGACCCTGCGGACAACGTGAACATGGTGACTGCAGCGGACATGAAGCAGACAATCACGCAGGAAAGCGTGCCGGGCCCATCAGGGTAGTTGTCTTGTCCTCGACGGACCTACGGCAAAGCCTGCAGTATGCAGACGACGCAGTTGAAGAGTGTAGAGGTTTGTAAGTTCGTTACTAGTCGCTAACGACGCATGTCCGTCAAGCGTTTTCAGAACCTACCATGTCGCCAGAAACTGTCAGTAGACTGAGGAAAACTGATGAGTTAACCCAACTGACCTTAGTGCAGCCTCTTCCTCACGGTCAATACAAATGATTAACCTGCGCCCACCCAGTTTGTCACAGATGAGCTGATGAAGAGCTTACTATGTTGTAAACGTATAACGAACGTGTAGAACTGTACGAATATGCGACTTGAGTCAGTTACATTTACTCTAGTAGTGCGTAGTAATTGTAGACGGCAAGCCTAGCCTTTTCATCCGGCAATAAGCTAATGTTCTCGGTCGAAAAAGTCTCGATTCCTGTGGCATCGTAGGCGTCATCGGTGCCGCGGCGATTGCCGGTTCGCTGTGATCGATGTTGCGGATTTAATCAAATTAAAACCACTACTTTAGTGGGCTGTTTTTTTAATTCTAGAATATTCTCAGTCCCCCTACTTACTACGGGTCTTGGAATTTATTTTACCTGGTTGGATTCTATCATGGGCTGTGACGTAAATATTTTCTATTTAAGACGTTCAACAACAGGCCTCTAATCTCACCAAAGTCAATGACCTTGTGAATATCGTCAAGTATGCTCGGGAGCCTATGAACATAACGCTGTCATTCAGGGATTATTGGGGGGACTGCAGTGAATCAGCCAATTCCAATATACACTAGCTTAAACATGAAGGACACCAGGAGATAACCACCCTGCTAAAGGCATGTCAGCGAATTGGATCGGGCTCCTCTGGCGCAGCAGAGTAAATGTTATAATTATGTGTATTGCGCTCTCATCGTCGTTATGGTTATAAGGTTCAGTTAAAGCAGTAGCTGACGCAAAGTCTCTAACAATGCAACGTTGCCCTCTCGGGTGGATGCGGTGTGGTCAGCTCGAAGTGACCCTATAAAGTGTATTCACGCCCGTCTCACGAGGAGGTTGACTTAACAACTACGAGGTGTGTTCAGCCAAGATCCGATTGCCAATTCGAGCTATATATACATCATTAAAATCTGCTTCGATAGTCACGAATAGCCACGAAATCCACCATGTTAAATCGTGACGTCATGCATTCCCATTTAGACAACCTCTGGTGTATTTCCTTTAACTGGGATACGCGGTTACAAAGTTGACGGCTGAGAAACAACAAAGCGAAGTTGCTACAAGCGGCCCTGATCTGCTGATTTTCGAGAAGTTGAAAATATTGGTTTTGTTCTTTGGCGATCTATTATTGTTTTTAAAGCAATTTGCGTGATCTGCAGAGCTTTTTTCAGCTTGGCCTTTAGTCGGTAGATGGGATGGGATAACTTGACTGCGTTTGATCTCGAGCTTACCGAGCCAAACATTTGCTTGGCATTTGCTATAGTATCCGTATTGATGTAGATTTTACGCTGCATGCCTAAATCAATGGTGGGAAACTGTCGACAATGATCAACAATTACCACCCCAAAATCGATTCGGTTCATCGAATGCAGAAGACGCGACAAAGCTCCAAAGTTACAGGTGTCCTTCGACGTCCAATATTAACTATCGAAGTGGAACGCTTGTAAGTTATTATTGCTGTAGTCCTGCTGTTAGTAGTTAGTGGTTGAGAGGTTTTTAGTGGGTATTATGCCAACAACATCGGCATCGAGTCCCACACTACCCGCTTTGGGTGTACGTTAAAGCATTTTTTCCCTCTCACCAAAAAAAAAGTAGTTAGTGGTGGTAACTTAACGGAGGCGAATGTGTAAAAAATTGCTTCGAATCGGTTTTGAGTATAAAGTGCCGACAAAGAGGTGGAGTTGAAAACTTCAAGTTCCTTCCTCAATTGCCGGCGCTTTTTGATCTAGCTGAATGCATTGTCTTTCCGAGTAGGTGAGCGTCGCTGGAAGGCACGCATAGGTCTTTTACAGCCAGATAAGTGGCACGAACAGGTCCGCATGGATCTTTTTCTGCCAGTTAAGTGGCTCGGACAGGTGTCATGATGGTGAAGTACTTGCGGTTTTTTATCGCAAAATTTTCTATCGCGCTGTTCTCTAGGTCGTGCTTCCCATGGCTACCATAGTGTATAATCCTACGCCAGTTTCCATTAATTTCCCCGTCCACTTCATACTGTACTCCTCAAACGCTCTCGTCTCGAGTAGTGCTGTTACTGAATGTTGGTGTTGGTTCTTCTTTAGTCTTGAAATGGGCGGACGCGCTAGGTATTGACAACACATTCAGGTGTTTAACTGCTGCTGTCGCTCGAATTGCTTTTCTCGCAAATTACCCTAGCTTAAAAACGTCGCCTTTCGCCAGTCAACCACTTACAGATTTTTACTGCTAATGCTATTTGTCAATTAGTGCTTCTCTTCATCTTGTCCATATAATCAATTCGTTTATTCAATCCCTGTAGGCTTCTCTTGAAGGCAGAATTCATCACTCATACTCGTATATTTACCATTGGGAATACAATTCCTCCCGCAACGGTAAATGAGCAATTTTTTTTTGGTGAGAGGGAAAAATGCTTTTACGCACACCCGAAGCGGATAGTGTGGGACTCGATGCCGATGTTGTTGGCATAATACCCACTAAAAACCTCTCACCTAAATGGCCTCAGGAAGAGGCGAGGAGCTGGAACCATTCTTTAATACATTCTTTAATACTCTTCAACCGGTAAATGGGTAATGACGTCTCAAATCCCCAGAAAGCGTATCGGCGGGATAGTAATGGCAAGACAAGTTCGCTTATTTCGGACTGTGGTGCAGCAATATAAGATGTGATCTGGAAATGGCTTCCAGTCTTAATTAGATTGTTGACGTTTACGTATGCCAAAATGGCCACTTGAGAACATATCGTCAATCTTAAAACAAGCGTGCCCTCTAAGTAGGAAACCGGCTGTTTCTAAACGTATCAGGTAAAAATGAATAACCCTGTTTTGCAGAGACTGAAGTGCTGCAATAACACTTTAGTGGGCCCCACCTGGATTTTGCTGACATTGATCATAATTCGCAAGTTGCAAAACGTACCACAGAGGACTGTCATGGCTTCATTCACTATATCAAAACCGACCTGCAGATTACCTTCAGATATGAGGACAAACAGAGTACGATCGTAAGCGTAGAATACCGCAATTTTTGGGAGAGCCTTTCTAGACTCGAAATAGCGAAATGTTTATACAAATTGCAACGTTCCATTACAGAGCCCAAGGTATCGTTCACCTTGTCGATGAATTCGACCGTGATTGACTGGCCTGATCTCGAATCAGCACTCGAACACTCGTGGCCTTCACGAAAACGGGCACTTCGCTTCCTCACTGACTTTGTCAGACGCACGGGCTCCCCCGTCTCCACGGCCTGCATGCGGCGATGAATATCGGTCGGTTTAACACCTTTCGTAGTCAGAAATGCTCCTCAATCGTATAGGCACACGCGAGACAACTTGTTTTTCTTTCTTGTCATTCTTACAACGAGAAGCTTTGCCCTCTCGTGCTAATTCACGAAGGTGGCGATAAGTCCCGAGCAGTCTGCCTACCACCCACGCAAGTCCCGACAGCGTAGCGTATATTACTTGTTTTCAGCAAAATTGGGTTTAAATTGGTGAGTGCCTCCTGCTAAATACTATACCGCACTAGTCGGTGCACTGGGTTTGAAAGACGGTTATTTCTGATGTTGGAATTCTGACGAGCAGGAAGCAGGGTGTCCTGCATCGACGACGTTACCCCATGGGACACAGAATAGTCTAACTAAAACGCGTAGCATACACGCGACTCGCACACACTGTAAGCGGAGCAATGCAGATGTTAACTTTTCAAGCAGTTTGCCATAAGGCGAAAAGAAGGCGAGTCCGCAATGTGTATAATAATGCTATCCTGGCCACTGGACCGTGTTAAAACTTTCACCGTGCTAAAAGGTGGCAGATGTAAATCTGCGTACGTTTGGCCCATGTGCTGCGTTCTCTTCTACTTCAGCAGAGACCGTTATGTGCCATTGGCCATCCGCAATACGCTCTCCAACAAGCAGATCCCACGGGAGCGCTCTGGCCTACATCAGGCAAGCATCTGTCGACACTGTCCGATAAGCCCTGGCAGTGGCCCTGGCTTTTCGCGTGTTTCAACTTCCAGCGGTTCCGCTTCGATTGTTATTCCGCCCCGACTGGGACGCCGAACAGAACACGTTCCACTCCGCACCGTCTGCCAGAAACAACATGAGAAAAAAGAAAGCAAAGCTGTAGCTAAGAACCTGTATTTTATTGCTAGGCAGAGTCTCGGCATACAGTGGGTGCCCACCCGTAGTACCCGCGGCACACTCCAATTTAACAATGTCAGTCGATTGGCTGCTTTTTGCTGTTTCGTGTGGATCTAGACTTTGTAAAATATGGGCAGCATCTATACACACAATATATATATATATATATATATATAGCCTCTGCGTATACACATGTATATAGCCACAAGTCGGATCACGTTCGTTATAATAATGTACTTACGATTACATGTGTCTATTATATTTTTTTGTTTTGTCTATAATATGCTGTATCCCTCGGCTAAAGTACGTCAAAAACGTTCACCCAAAAACGAAACATCGCGCATCTGCGGAGCGACTAGACATCACTCGATCCCTCGGCGTTTAATCATATATGCCAATTTTGTGTCTTGGTAATTACAGTATTTTTAAAATTAATGAGAGGGTTATTGCTAAGGTATGCAAGTGTCTCAGATTAGCCACGGGGGACCCACACGCGGGTGAATTTTTTCGGCAAGAGCTGTCATTAAATATGCCACCTTGCACAGACACATTGTCCAGGTTGACACCAGGTTTGGACCTAGCGTTGATGTAAATGGGCATGCACCGAGGGACAATTGTTTACAGCTCATTCTGAGTTAAATGTGATCACAGTAATAGCACTGCTGTTAACATCGGATCATTTTTGCTGTTATTGTTGTTTCCTTTCGTATATATATATATATATATATATATATATATATAATATATATATATATATAATATATATATATATATATATATATATATATATATATATAAATACGAAAATTTGGTGATAGGAGGAAAGAATTATCTCCGGTGTACGTTTCTTGTCTGTATTATATGATGCGCCTTAGGTAGGATAATACCACCTTGCGCCCGAGAGCCATTACCACCTTCTAGCTAGCAAATTAACGGCGTTCCACACGTCCCTTATAATCAGCAGGACAAAAAGCCATGTTTTCAGCAGCCGTGTAGTCTCGTCAATGGCGCGTTGAGGAATCCGCTTGAGGGCGTCCAGCCAGTTGATCGTCTCTTCCTGAACCCACTGCAAGGTGGACAAGGCAAACTTCACTTCGAGTTCTTCATTGAGTCGCCGAGACGGTTGTTCTCTAGCAGTTTGCCTATGGATATCGCCCCCATGGGCTTAGGGCAGATGCTTCCGTCGTTTCCTGCCCAGGGTCGAAATTGGGGGTTGGGGGTTAAAGTGATACGGTATAAAATGGACCTACTATATCTACCTAATGGGACTACATACAAAAAGCACTAGTTTTTATCCCATGTCGGTCGCTTCTTCCGTGGCCGTTTACTGTCTCACATTATCTGCTAGATTACGTCTGCTAACGTGGCATATTATCCTGAAACTTCGCTATTGCCCAGACAAGAGTCGCCCACACTAAACAAAATATAGTGTAATTAATGTAGTTGTAAATTCAATTAAACAATAATACAGTTCTGAGCTACTTCTGATGACGGCCCAGCCCGACCATCTTTCGCCAATTTATCTTACCTTCTGTACAAAACCTGTCGACTCCCGTAGACGTCATCTAGTCCACTACGGTGGCCGGTTCGGTTGAGATTATAATCCTATACCCTATGCTATACCCGCACCGATCATTGCTGCTAGTCCCGTTATGGATGCAGAAACTTCCAGAATTGAATCGGCGTCTTCTTGCGCAGATGCATCTGTATCCCTCTCGTTATCTCTCTTCTTTCTCCATGATTGTAGTTATGTGCTTTCGTTATTGTAGTAGAACGTGCTGACGCAACGTTTTGATTCGAGATCACCCTCTCTGGTAGATACGGTTTGCTCAGCTCAAAGTGACTTTGTAAAGTGTACTACGGTATATTCTCGATGTCCATCTTACGACCGCGATCGAGACATCGTTTGAGCGTCACGAGCTTAGTTGTTTCAGCTAGAAGGTGTCTTTAACAAAGTATTCTGGCAACACGAGCTATGCACCATTTATGGTGCCTTGGTTGTCGCGAATAGCAGCGAACTCCCTTACGGTGAATCGTGACTTTATGTATTCCAACAAAGCGGGATTGCCAGCAGTGGCTGCCTATTCCCGATTTTAAAGAAAACACAGAAAAGCATTGCAGCTCTTCGAGAAAGGCGTCTCTCCCCAGTGTGCGGGGAAAAGCATTTCTTACCCGGAGATCCTATGTTCTCATAACCTTTTTCACAAGCTGCACGGCTTTTTAGCTTGGTCATTGGTTTCTATGGCTGATATAGTGCAACTGGGCGGCGCAAAATATTTGCTTAGATTCACGATCGCCGCCATGCTTGGCGTAGATTTTACGCTGAAAACTAAAATAAGTTTCGAGAAAATGTCGACAATGATCAAGTAACAATGACACCAATTGGCTAAGCGCGGTTGCTACATGGGTACGTTGCCACGGACCTCTCGCAGGTTTTGATGCACATCGGTACTTAGCATGGACGAGTATGTGCTGCGATTGCGTGCTTTTTTTCTATGTGGTGAATTTAAGGTGAATACTTGGCCACTAGCACAAATCGTGTGCTACCGATTTCGTTTTAACCATTCGACGATTTCTTCTCCATGACTGCCTGATGGCGATGTATTTTGCCTACGTCCATAGTCACCTGACTTACGCTGTAGAAGTTTATGGCTTAACACAGATGCGTCTTATTAGGTCGCTTTACCGACTCCAAAAACGAGCACTGAGAACAACTCTGGACCTCTGCATGCGAGACTCAGTGCAACCGCCCTACTAAAACATTAGTATTTTGCCGTTCCCAAGACTTATAGAATACTGCCTCGTAGTTGTCTCGTATTTCAACTTGTTTTAATATTAGGATTATATGAATAAAAACCTAATATAAAAAAAAGTTGAAATAAAGCGTATACTCCTTGGAGTGCGTCCCAAGTTATATGGTTTGGCATCAGCAACACCCACATCTACAAGGGGTAACGCATCAAACTTGCTTACTCTGTCACACGCTAACTCCAACCAGTCAAAGCTATCAATCAGAAACATTAGGGCCTCCTACCGGAACAAAGTACCGGCCTCCGTCAGGCAGACAAAGTCTCTGCTCAAATTCAAATGCGATCTCAAAGAGCATTATCTTGAAACTTTGGTATCTGGTTAAAGTGATATAAACATACAACCATGTTGCAATATATTGTAAATAGGTGAAAATGGCATTTATAAATTATACATTGTTGTCTCATAAAAGGGGCTCCGAACAAGCTATGTGCTTAATGGGGCTTAAATTGATGCGAGCAATTATCTTACGAGAAGTGTCAATAAACAAACAGTTTAAAACTGTTGAATTTAAAGTGGCTAAATCTAAGTCGGGGGGTGCTCGTTCACTAAGTGACGCTTGAAACAACCACTGATGTCCGCGAATCGATAGTTACCGGTGTCGGCAGCCTTAAGTCTGTTCATGAAATTCATCAAGTATACGGACTGTGCGGGTTGCCGCCTCATCAGTTCGCATTCACAGATGCCTTATAACAATATCGGTAGCGTGTAGACGTGTAAAAGCAGCGTTGAGTAGCTCCTCCGAACTCGGACACTAAGCGTCAGCATTACAGTTGTCCTTTCGACGGCCAATTCTCAATATAGAAGTTGAACGCTTGTAGAAAACTGAAATAGTGCTGCAGTATTGCAGTAAGTAATGCGAGTAGCTTGGTGAACCTGGCGAAATATATGATTTAATGGCTTCAGATCAATTGCCATGAAAAATCGCCCACCAAAGAGTAGAGTTGAAATTATCAAACCTCGTCTTCAATTGTTAGTGCTCTATCTAGAGCTAGCTGGACGTATCGTGTATCTGCGTGTCATTGAACGTCGTCGAATGGTATTGCTATCGGTCGTTCCGAACCATTCAATGGACGAGCGAGAGCACTGCAGCAATTCCTACTGGAAAACCCTTGAACGCTAGAATTAAACACATTTTTAAGGAGATTGTATTTACATCTAGACCATCCTCCATCCCCCACGGGCTTGGAACTCACCGTATGGTGAATCTTCAATGCACAGAGGGCCGTACTTGTTGAGCTATCTAGGGTTCCCCAACTGTCCCTGAGGTGTGTGTTCTCACATGTGTCTTCCACTCAGGGTAAGATTGAACCGCCCTCAGCCGAAAATTTCTATTCCAGTTGCATCAGGATAGCATCGACAAGTCGGGATTGTCGACTGGATATAAGCATACTTGATCTGGGCTCGCGGGACGCCGCTTGGAGCCGCCACGAGAAAATGTCGTTTTACCTCATAGCTATTCACCTCAGCCTCATGATGTATACATTCAGTGGCATACGGATAGATTCAAGCTCACTGTCGCTTTTTCGATAATCAAAAACATAAACTGGGCTCGAAATTGGGGAGCGCAGTTCTTGCATGTACCAATCAAGAGGTGGATTAATGGGGCTTTTCTATAAAGCAAGCAATAATTTGTACTGCAAATGTTTCTTCTTAATTCCATGCTGATTGGGGCATTAACCTAATGTAACTCTGCTGACATAAGGTCATAGCAGCTCCAGCTCCTCGTAGATATTTCTTGAGGGATTCAATAGAAATTTCTGGCTCCTCGGCTTTTAACAGCTATAATGAAAAGATTAGTCGACATGGTACAACTAATAAGGTAACAGAAAACAATCGACCATTTGTTTACTTGGCTATTTATTCTGGAAATTCGTTGTTGCCCAGATATGGCAACGATGTTCATTAAGTTCGCGATGCGGACGCAGGACAGTTATCGGCAAGTCGTTAAGGCCTCCAAATTTCAGAATTCAAAACGTGATTTATTGACGAAACGACATTTTACAACGCTCAAGTTCTCGCTAAAAATAATAAGTAAGGCAGTGCTAAAGTGCGCAGTGTAGACGCACTAGAGAATGCAGTATGCTAGATCGGTCCTAAAATTTAAGACATTTTGTGACAAGGTTGTTTTTAATTCGAGAGTACCATAGATAAAAATGTACGATATTACCTAAAATTGCAGCCAAGGCTCGCGTCTGAAGCGTTGTTCTTGCATTATCCACAATGTGAATGTGGAATATAAATAAATGTCTGATTCGCTTCGATCCGAATCTGCTTGATCTGCCCGCCAAACAATGTTTCGAGCAGACGACACCTTCTGCCGATTGTTTTGTCGAGGAAATAATGTTGTTTAGCAGCAGAAGACTCTAGCAGAAGACCGCGGTGTCTCGCGAAGCCACAACCGCACCGGGCTTGCAATTGCGACAAGGCGGAAAAATAATGTTAGCGAAATTTCATTCAGCTATATGCTAAAATTTCACTGATTAGCCTCTCTGGAACTTCGATCACGGATCACCAGTAGAGTCAGAAGGACCGCTTTGTGTGCGCAGCGTTTTTTCGCGCGTGTTGTAACTATAGGACGATTGCTTCTGGTTATATTGTTGTGTGTCTGGCACAGTTGTGTTATTGTGTTGTTATGTTGTTTTTGTTTGTGTTTCATCTAGTTGTTATTGTTGCTGCCGTCGTTGCACTAACGTTCGAATGTGGGTGGTGTTTTTGTTTGCCGGCTTCAGTGTAAATTGCAATTTGCCTCGGTGTGTTCTTGTGGAACACCGAGTAAGCAATACAACAGCAATGTATTATAGTTCGTCTTGAGTTTAGTGTGCGTTGACTGACGTGTTCTCGTGAATTCGTAGCCACCTGGTCACTAGCTGCGACCGCCACTGTGCTCAGAAGTTAGTATTGTTTGTCACAAAGACGATTTAGCGCCAATTCTTGTTGTTGATTCCCCTGTATCCTGGCATGCTTCGAAAGCCACTAACAAATGTTGATTTATTGATTTACGCATCCGATCGTTCAGCTAGACGATCATCGCCTACCGTTCACCGTCACTATCACCAAGGAGGTTGTGTACGAACGCAGTTTGTCAGTGTTTACGTTGTCATTGTTTACTTAGTCGGCCGCATTTATCGAAGTTCGTCTCATCACATGTTCGACCTGTAAGGATGGCTGCTGCAACACCAGTGGCTCAAGTAGCAGCGACAACGACAACAGCAACAAGAGAAGAAATACTTCAATTGCACCAAAACGACGGTCTATCAACGACTTCTGGTTAGTGTCTAATAGCAGCCGTCGTAGAAGGAAGCTTACATTGTGGTAGCAATAAAGGGTACAGCTTATTCTCAACTAAGCTGAAAATGATACGTGCTTTAATCCGCCAACAAAAGCATTAGACAGTCGTCTGGTCGGAGCTCTGGAAAGCTTGACTTTTTCTTCTAGATAACCACATGAAAAATAAATTTGTAGCGTCGTTTCAGCTTCCGAATAATCCGAATACAGTACTAAATCTATATCGAAGAAAATCTGGTGTGTGTCACAGCGCTGGTCAATTCATTGGTGATCATTATTATTATACTACATGTCCGCTACATGCTACATGTAACTTAGTTGCGTCGATTGCTTCATGCTGCAATCTCTTGCCGAGTCTTGTTTCGCTGTTATGTTTAATACACATTGCTTACCAACTGTAGTATGTGTGTATATACTTCAAGTTAAAAATGTCGCCGACTTCAGCTACTTTTGCAAAGTGTGAGCATATAAATTCAATTGCAAGAGGCAACAGATAACATAACAATAAGCGTTCGAAAGATCGAAATAAACATCATGTCATACCCATGACGCCACTGAGAGTTGCGACAGGTTATATATGCAAATCC
This sequence comes from Dermanyssus gallinae, assembly GCA_003439945.1. NCBI lineage: Eukaryota > Metazoa > Arthropoda > Arachnida > Mesostigmata > Dermanyssidae > Dermanyssus > Dermanyssus gallinae. The sequence goes on from QVRM01000898.1 coordinate 38,781, forward strand.
CAACAAATTTCGAAGCG
>QVRM01000899.1:0-334668 GCA_003439945.1 Dermanyssus gallinae
CAAATGCAGGTTTCTCTTTTCTTCAAATTTTAACTATGTCTGCCATGTGAATGGGCATAAGAAAAATAAATTTGCATGCAACTGTTCACACAGCGCACTCACCGTTGGCAAGAGTACTTCAGCCGTTTTGAGAAAACCCCAGTTTTCTTTTTTGAAAGTTATACTTTATAATGCCCGCCCCCATTATCATTTGGTGATAAACGTTGTGCTATTAGACGGAAACTATACACGCCTCAACCACAAATCCACGGTTATCGTGGAAGAAGAGGTCCAAAACGTATGAATACTTTGCGTGAGGAGTGGTATCCCACAGCAATTAATTGACGAGTTTATTGGACCATTGGTGGCCGCTATTAGGGCACGTGGAGCTAATACACATCATTCAATTAAATACATTTGAACTATTTGAACTAAACAATTCCACCATACAATTGTCTCAGAACGAAAATTGCGATATTTCATTGCAAAACAGCTATCTTCGACACATTTAACTGAACAATTTTAAACAGTCATTTTTAATGTTGCCAGTTGCAAGTATGTCTTGAGTCAAATGTAATGAGTGAGTGGTGGTTGTAAAGTGTAACCACCAAAGATCTAGAAGTCCTACCTGTCCACGGTGATCGCTATAGGCAAACGAGAGAAAGCGCGTCTTTAGAGCTGCACGGTGCGCCTCGCCCGTAAAAAAAGTAGCCCGGGCCGCCCCCTTCGGGAAAAGAAATTCCCTGTCAACGTCCAGACCCACGTAGCGTACGCCCGGAAACGTCTCTTCCAGTTTTAAGGCCAAGTCGCCTTCAAAAAGTAGACAAAACACAAAACACACATACTTTATGCGAGTTCTTCATGAAAAAAAAAAGCTTAGAGAATATTTTTCTGAAGTATGATAGGTACGTAACAGTTACAACGTACAGCAACACACATACTTTATGCGAGTTCTTCATGAAAAATGCTTAGAGAATATTTTTCTGAAGTATGATAGGTACGTAACAGTTACAACGTACAGCATATTGCGTTACAAAACGGATAGTGTCACTGATTCTAATTCATTAAATACAGTCATTAAATATGCACCTTCAAATTAAGGGCCTGCTGCCCACCCCAGGTTTTACAGGGATGCGGCACAGCCAACGGTACAGCCCTACAGTGTTTGCGTTACTCAAAAACACTGATGAGAACGGATGGCCCGCCACACTGGCCAGAAGACGTGTGATTTGGTGTTAGGCCGATTATAATATGGTTACAGCAGCAGGCAATACAGCAGGTAGGGATATATATATATATATACATTTGCAGACACGGACGATAGCCTTTTTTGCAAAAGTACCTGAATAGTTATAATTGTTTGAATTTATGTAATAAAGGAAATTTCAAGCTCAATGAAGAGTTATTGAACTTAAATAAATTTGCCGTCCGGAAGACGGTCCCATAAAAATAATATATATATATATAGAAACATGTCTGCAACACCCTGTATATATATATATATATATATAGATAGATAGATAGATAGAGAGGGGGGAGAGAGCGTACAATACGCACGTGTGAAAGTCTGCGCAATATACTCTTGACATTCTTATTAACAGTCGTCCGTCTAGCTAACGAGGGTCTAACTAAATAAGCGACCACGCACACATACACACGTTTTTTGAAGAACCAGAAGTCTGAACTCGTCGTAAGCAAAGCGCGTCTACTGCGTGGGATAGCGAACGTGGGATAGAGCTATGAGAGCTTAAAGGGCGTTCGTCCTCTAAGCTCTCATATAGCTGGCTTCTGAAGTCAGAGTTTTGTTAAAGTAAACGCCGACGACGACGATAACAATCAGCCATAGGGCTTAAGCCATAACCACACCCGGCGCCCGTAACCACACGTACCGGCTTTGATGCATCGTGGGACGCCTCCAACGAAGATCGTCTTTCGATGCTGGAGCTCCGACGGCTCATCGATAAAAACCCAGCGGTCGCGAAGGAACCACGGCTGTATATGGAGACGTTTCTTTTGGTGTTGTGGTTGTTGCTGTTGTTGCTGCTGCAGGTGCAGCTGTTGTTGTTGTTGTGATAGCACACCCGGGTGTTGTTGCAGTTGCTGTTGTTGGTGATGATGATGTTGATGTTGAGGATGGTGGTGGTGCAGCACCTGTTGGCCCGGTTGCTGCGGTTGTTGCTGTTGTTGTTGCAAATGTTGTTTATGGGCAGCCCTTTGTTGTTGTGTCTCCGTTTCGAGCTGTTGTGGTTGCTGTTGATGGAGGTCGCGTTGGCGTCCACCAGCGCCAGCGCCGCCGATCGGAACTTGGGGGCCGGTGTGCGGCTGGTGCTGCAACTGTCGACCTCCGTGAGTTCGAACGCCCCCGTCCAGAAACGTAACCTCGATGTAGTACAAACCGCGCTCACACGTCTTGCACACCGAGAGCAGGCGATGAACGGAAGCTTCCTCCTGCGAGTGAACACGACGGAGGAGCAAGAAACGCGGCGTGAGCGATAATGACAACACAAGCTTACACACCTACATAAATAACTAAAACATCTGAAATATATGTATATAGCATCTCGCTTTTTAAAGAAAAAAAAACTATATATTTATTTATACCTGGTCAGTGCATATAAATATATATATATATATATATATATATATATTTATACCTGGTCAGTGCATATAAATATATATATATATATATATATATACTGTATCAGTCCAAAAATGCTGTCGCATTTTTAAGTCAATTTTAGGAACGTACGTTCTTTTATACAGTATCACTTTAATACGTAATATTGTTACATACTACTTTTTTTCGATAGCATTCGCATTTTACTGACAAAATGCCATCCCTCTAGATTTGTCGTTGTTCGTTGCCAACAAAGCAGTGAAGGCTCCTTACAAAAGTGGTTATCCTCGTAAATCATTCGGCAGTGTGTGCGGGTGTATGTGTGTGTGATGGCTGCGGGTGATGATTCGAACACAGGCAGCAAGATCAGAACCATAAGCTAGGTGGGGTGAACTAGAGTATATATATCCCTTGAGAAAACCAGCAACAGACTTGTCTGTCGCAGGTCGTCCCAGATGTCCCAGGCGCGGGCGGACAGTTATGGCGCAGTTTGGGCCGCAGTTCGCTCTCGACGAGCTATAGCTTCGAGGTGCTTATACTCGTACCTTTTTGCTGTTCCTAGGTTTCGCTTGGCGGTTGGCTCGCCACGCCTTCACGCCCTCACCATACCACACGTAGTATGTATGCTCTCTGTATCGTCATCAAGTAAAGTCTCAGAAAAGGACAGTATTTGTTTGTTTGTTTTCAAGAAACGATTGCTGCGGTGTTAGGCCGCAGGTGTTTAGGTGTTTGTCAGGCCGTTTTCCGTGAGTTTACGCAGGTTACGCCCCAAACATCGGCATTGATTACGTAGCCACGGCTTATTTCGAGACGGTGCGAGTTAGCTTGTCTTTAAGGTATATATGAGTTTTATTTTATTACCACTCTTTGTGGAATTTTGTGAGTTTGAATCAGATGCGCTCGCTGTGTAGTATGTCATACAGCGTGCTGCTGGCTTCGTATATAGTTGTATATTATTGCTATGGTATCATTATATGTATTCTAACAAACATCTTCGTCTGTCGTGCATTCATACCAGTCATTGGATTATCACGATGGTTATATTACTACCTAATTATACAATAGTTTGTTTTAGCGGGGCATTTTCCCATGGTTCCTTACAATCTGTGCCATTTCCCTAGCCTGCGTTTGGTTTCATTTATCTCTTGCCATAATGGTTTATCACCGAAACCTAATGCCTCGGCTATGGACACTGTTCTCACTCCTCCTAGCTCGTCGCACTTCAGCACGATACGTTCGATGGATTCTTCGTCTATATCACACGCTCTACACCGAACGCTCTCAATTTCCGAGTATCTGGCCGCCAGCATACCGGCTCTACAGTCAGCGAACAGCCCGGACGCTTGCGAGCTCGAATAAATATTATCTTTTCGGCCGTATTCCTTTTTTGTTGCCTGTACAATTGCAAGGATGGGTTTCTCTCCATATGCTCTCTCCATCTTTCTTCGGCTGTTTTGTCAATTTTCATCTTCACATCTTTGATTATCTGTTTATTTTGCTTGTGCTTCCCTTGCCCAGAAGCTGGAGACTCCGAATTCCCCTTCGATAAATTGTGCTGCACATGTATATCTATATTGCATTGCATGTCGGCCAACTGCACGTTGTACTGTGTCCAATCTGTTTACCATGCTTGCGTCTAAACTCACGATAGCGTTAGCGTACGTCAGTGTTGGCACAAACATGCTTTTCCAAAGCTCTTTAGCCACCATGAATCTATTGCAACTCTACAAAGCCTTCTTTCTTACAATCTTTTGTCCATTTCATTGCTCAGCTTTAAAAATATCCGGACTGTTTTCTATTATAACCCCCAAGTATTTGTATGCGTTTTTATAATCTATTTATTTTCCCTGTAACTGTAGCGACATCTCTCTGATATCCCCGGAAAATATTACAATTGCACATTTATTTTCCTTGAACTCCTGTCCAATCTTTTTCGCCGGTTCTCCGCATATTGTTAACATTTTTTTATTTTGGTCAACACCTTCCGCTAAAATCACCATGTCGTCTGCAAACAACAGGACACACGGTCGGAGGGATACTATATCATCACCTCTAGCGTATACCACTTTAAAACCAAGATTCGATTCATACACATGTCGAGCCACCTCCTCAATGTACAGTAAAAACAGTGACACAGAGCAAAGACATCCTTGTCGAAGTCCTTTCCTGTAGAAATCAGATGAGTTTGACCCGATTTTTGCAAAGATGTAGCTCCTGTCATATATTTCTTTAAACATATTGACCCATTCCTGTTCTAATCCGCCTTCTATCATCTTGTTCCAAAGAGTGTTTCTATCGACCGTATCGTAGGCCCGTCGAATATCTAGGAATGTTGCAACTAAGTTCTGTTTTCTAGATCTGGCCCAATAGATACTTTCCGTTAGTACGAAAAGACTATCCTCTATTCTCCTGCCTGTTCTAAAATCACTCTGCCATGGTCCTATTAGTTTCATCTCTTTCAGCTCGTGCTGTAGCCTGTCTCTAAGAATGATGGCAGCAAATATCCTGTACACAACGCTTGTTACCGTTATTGGTCTGCATATATATTGCGGTATATTTCGCAAGAGTTAGTAGATTAAGGTAGATTAAGCACACGACTGGTGTGCTTCCAATGGGTTGTGCAGTAGAAAGTGCGAAAACGACTGCACACCACTTTGGCACGCCCGCTATTCGCGCGCTAACTACCCATGTGGGTAATTTTAACCGAAGTAGTAAAGACATCTTAACCTAAGTAGGCATAATAACAGAAAACAAGTCTGTAGAGAACTTTTCAAAAACGACACACGTCAAACCACTCTGCTGAGCATTTGGCCAGTATTTATGGCACCGTTCGTTTTAACACTTTGATTCATACTAGTCAGATAACCGACCACAATGAATCTTTCAATGATGAGCTTTCAATAATGTGTGCATTGAGGTACACTAGTCAGAGAAAGAGAGAGAGTCACACTACACAACCCCATTTTTGAAAATCTAGAATTAAAACTTTTTTTTTTTCATTTAAGGAGGTTGTTTTTAGTTCTAGACTATCCTCTGTCCCCTACGGGCTTGGAGCTCAACCTGGGGTATATATTCAAAGCACCGAGGGCCGGACACATGTTAAGATATCTAGGGTTTCCTTTCCTAACAGTCCTTGTGGCAGCATAGCCGCTGGACTGGAAACCCTAGATATCTTAACATGTGTCCGGCCCTCGGTGCTTTGAAGATATACCCCAGGTTGAGACTCTACCTAGTGTAGTTTCCACGGCCCATAATGCCCTCCCCCTCCCGCCGCTATGGTATTACAGCCGTGGGAGTGCTACAATCGAAGAACACTTCTCACTTCTGTCAGTCAGCAGGTACTTCCTCGCCTTTTGTGCGACGGTACAGAGAGAGATAGAGGGGTACTGTTGGTTGGTTGGTTGGTTCGTTCGTTCTAAAGTCGTGATACCTCGAACAGGAGAAAGACGTATCCCTTGATATCCTTGCCACCGCCAAAATGCTTCTTGCCGGGCCACGTGATGGTGAGCGCGCCAAACACTCGAAACAAATTGAACAGATTGTCCTCGATATGCGAGCTCGGGTATGAGCAAGGTAAGCCGCCCACGAACACCTTTCGGGACACCGCCGCCGCCTCCATGTCGGGTGGCGTCGCAGAGATGGTGTCGTCTCTCCTCGGCGTCGTGCCGCTCCGTCGTTGGCAATGAACAAACTGCAATCACCAAACCACCAAGCTCTTCGCTAAACAGCACGAACGTCTGCTGGCTAGGCGAACACCACAAGCCCTACGTACCGCTGATCTATCTGATCGTCACGGCCTCTGTTAGCTGCTTGTTACACACTCGTAACGCCTTACGCAGCACGCAGCGAGCGTAAGTAAGATGGCGCGCTCACTGGAAACGGTGGTTGTTGCCATCTGGACACAATCTGCCGATCGAAAGAAAACGATGTTTATCCGAGCGCGCGAATGTATGAATATCATTCGAGCTATGTTGTACTTATGCTAGTAATGTTCTTCTAATAATGTTTGTCAATTAGAAGAATTCCACATTCCTCAGGAGTGTTGCAGGTGCACGAAGTGCTCTGCCCAGTGCGATAGATATCACGCCGCAGCATGTCCAGCAGTTCAGTCACTAGCTGAACTAGCAAGATAGATGAGAGAAGACCCAATGACGTGAAGGAAGCACTAGTTCTGTCTGATGTATATGTTTATAATTTTACCCAACCTGGGTGTTAATAAACCGTAATAATAATTATATAATAATGCTTGTCAATAAATGCTGGTCATTTCATTGTTTTGCCAGAACGTCTGGTATCCCATTTTCCTTTCTCATAGGAAAGTATATTCTAAAATTCGCTCAATAAAAACCCATCAAGCTGCGCTTGAGAACATCGGGACAAGTCAGATCGGTTCAACTTTGTGAATATGATAAACCACCGCCAAATGCTGACAAGTGATGTCGTTTTCAGCGATTTTTAGCAGACTGTTTTTAGCTCTCGTCGTAGCTCTCGGTATAAATACAAATGTGCAACGGTGGGGCTCGAACCCGCGCACCTATGTGTCTCCTCCAGTGGTCGCGGGGCGCCGGCCTCTTTTACTAGAGAAGTATTCACAAGAAGCGACCAAAATGCTCCGTACTCAGTCCTTCCCAACTGCATGGAGGACCGCGGCCATAGTGCTCATCCGGAAAGGTCCCAACTGCTAACGTCCGATATGCCTCTTTGGTTCTCTGGCCAAAGGCTCTATATCAATCGTAATGTCACGGAATATTGCAAAGACAAACGGCTCTCTCTCTCTCTCTCTCGCTAATACATAGTAGGTGTTCCAGGGAAGGCGCTCCACCCTTGAAACCGAGCTTACCACAGGTCCTGCAGGCGCGGCGCTTCTGTAAGGATTCATACTGAAAACCCCCCCCCAGCATCATAAGGCGGTGATTCAGCCGATGGGTTTAAGCAGTCTGTGGAAAAGCTTGCCACGTAGGCGTACTTGCATAACATGTTGTTCAGCCGTGGTTGCGGCATGGCTTTGGGCTCCTTGGGTCAGTCAATAATGGCGCACAGAAGCTCAAATGTTTAGAGCGCGCTACTGCAGCTTGCGATTAGACAACTCGTTGGCGTCATCGCCTGACTTCTTCTGTTCGAAAATGCAAAGTGCTGGACTGATCTCCGATGTCGTCGTCGACGTCGCCGCGCGGTGGTTTGGGGCCTGTCGACTAAAACGACCAATTATCGCCTGTCCAATGAGTATGAACGCAGAGCTCTGTTTGTTTGGCTCAGGCAAATCAACGAATCAATCAATCATCGGGCCGGCCGCTCGCGTTACCCGTCTCTAAACGGCGTCATTACTACTGGCGTTCCATTCTGCTTATATGCCTCGCCGCGAGGAACAAATTAGGCCATCTGCGAAAGAGTTCTGGCACTTGTCTAGACAAAAGACGGCAAGAGGCGAAACTTGTCAGAAGTCAAGAACCACATTTTATCTTCCAGCCAGTGGCCTGCAAATGACTAGTACTGTGTATCCCTTACTGAGGGAGTGTATGAAGTCACTCTGTAAAAACTGCTCAAACATACTGACAACAGTACCTTTATATGTCTAGAATGTTCAATCAGTACCACAACAACAACAACAATAAGTTGTAAGGTTCGAACGTGTAGCCTTCAATTCAAGCCAAGTACTATTTAACTACGCATTCTATAGCGCCAATTATAGAAGCAGGATTGCTTCTACACACCGCACTAATAATAATAATAATAATAAGAAGAAGAAGAAGAAGAAGAAGAAGACGATGAAGAACGAAGCAGTGGGTGATTTACAACCTATATGCGCATGTATTTATTCACCAAATAAAAACGCCTACCGCTCGCTCAATCTCTCTCTCAGTGGGAGGCAGCGGAGGAAACACTAATAAATGTCGGGCGGGCGCCCAGGTGCCCCACACTACTCCGGAATCTTGAACTGCTCCTCGAAGTCAGGTGGAATAGGTACACCGACGACCTTGGCGAGTGCCAACATTTCAGTGCGATTCTCTTTCATCTTCTTGATGGCTTTCTGTTTTTTCAGCTCCTCCAGGTGGGCTAGCTCCATCTCTCGCCGTCGTGCCTCTTTCTTCGCCAGCCGATTCAAGTGGAACGCTCCGTACGCAATGCCCGTCGTAAAAGCAATCCATCGGCATCCCTACAGATAGACGCGAGCAGGAAAAACAAAACAAAAAACAAATGTACAACCATTATTATCAATCAATCAGAGCAGTCAGTACACGGCAGTCGGAGGAAACCAGGAGCACAGCAATCAAAAGTGTTTGCTCGATTAGTGCACCAAGCAAATCTAATTTCATGTTATTACATTATTGACTTAATCAAGACAGTTAGTCAATCATTATAATGTAATCGTAATACATGTACATAGGAATACTCATAAACCATTTTTTCTCATGTTTGTCATATACAGTATGTTTATATGTACGTGCCCAAAGTAGGTAAATTTTAAATAAATAATAGTAATATAATCCCTTGTTTCAAAAAATTATTATTACTATTATGTGTTAGAGCAATACAATTGTGAGATGGGAATGTGTACCCTCTCAGCCAACACCAGGGATGATGCATCCCTGGTGTTGGCCCGTGGAACCTTCGTGTGTATGCCCGATGTTAGCTTGTATTCGATCACTTAAGTCTTTTATAAATGTCCTTGAACTCCTGCTGACCGGCCCATCGTCTCTAATGCAATCGGCACAAAATTATATCTCGGCTCTAACTCTGTGTGTGTAAGCCTCTTTTTTTGCGCATGTTTGGCAACCCATCCCGCCTCGGTGGCGCTGTGGGGCAAATTCGACGATGCGGCTGTGCAGGAGACTCGCATCCCTAGTCAGGCATTTGCCTTTTTTCCAAGGCGGGGTGGTGACACCTCCGGTGAGAACCCCAGTCTAGGTTCCAGTATGTTAGGTATTCACGCCCTCCGGAGATCTCCTAGTAATTACTGCGTTTATAATAATAATAATTATTATTACTTTAAAATAAATTATAGCACAGATTTATTTGTGTATTAAGAGATAACAATTGCCTCCTTATGAACGCATTGTCTCATTATTATTTTTATCTCAACTAAAAGATTGCGAGATGTGTGAACGTGCGCTAGCAATTCATCGCTAGTATTACTAGATTCGATTTTTGTTATCGTGCATGCTTTCGACGGCCAGCGAACGGGATCACATAGAGAACAACGCTCACACGCCACACTTATCTCAGAGAGTAGCAATAACTACTAAACGAAAATAATATGACTTCTATCATAGACGCCATGAATTGACAGGAGGCGAGCAGAGCACGTTAAATCTGGTTCAACCTTCAATAATAATAATATTAAACATAATAAATAGAGCGACTGACGTAATATAAAAGAAAGCATGTTAGACCTCACAACTGTAACATTGTTTAACATGTAATAATAAATAATCATAATATAATAATAATCATCATCATCATAATAATAATTGTTTAACATACAATAAAAACACAATTATACAAATAAAAGAAGACGACGACGACGACGAATACATAACGAGATATATATAGCCTGCGGCGTACACCGAAATCCGTCGAGCACGAAGAGTTGTTCATCATTCACACAACGATTGAGGTAGCAGGTCAAGATTGGTGACCGCCGGTTCAGTGAGTGAGATGACCAATCTCTCTCTTGATCTCAAGGTCTCCGACCAATCAACCAACCAACCAACGACACCAGGCGTGTGAATCTCCAGCCAGAGGCTGGATGGGAAATTCATCACTGAATCTTCTCGTCTTCTACTAACTACTACCACGGTTTCCGATCACGCGGCGGGTTGATTGACGGCTCCGAATATACGACTCTCTGCATTGTGGTGTGTGCGCGACCGACTGACTGAATGTGTTGTTTTCTTTCATTCTAGATCATTCTCCGTCCCCTACGGGCTTGGAACTTCACCTGAGGTATATCTTCAAGAATGAATGTGAGAACGCCTTTGATTGACCTTACCGACGACGACGACGACGACTACAACAGCGGCGGTACCACGGGGCCACGTCCAGGCCAGTCGCCCACCCAACGTCACAACAATTCAACTTACCCGAATAAACGGCGAAACGTTCACCGGTGGTGGGAGCGCCTCGGCCATTGTTTTGGGGGTGGTTTTCAGCTGAAGCTGGCGTCGAATAAGCGCGAACGAAACCAACGGCTCGACGGACGAGGATCAATCGGCTCTTCTCCCCAAGGGCTTGTCGGGGACAGCCGGACGACGACGACGACGACAAAAGCTGTCTGCTAGTGTCGTCTAGTTGTTTATTGTTGTTGTTATTGTTGTTGTTGTTGTTGCTGTTGTTGTGTCTGACTGCTGCTGTGGCTGCTGCTGCCGACATGAGGGGCGTCTGCTAATGCTGCGCCTACCAGACATCGGCTGCCCCTCGTCGTCAAGAAGAACGGATATTTATTTAGAGTTCGATATAGTCGGGATAGGCCGCCAGCGCGCGAATTTCAAACACAAGTTCAACTCTGCTCTGACGGCGGAGGGACAGCCGGCCTTCATGGTCATGGAATTAAATTGAATTGATTCGTTTCTATATGCTTATGCCAGTCAAATTGTGTTGCCACAAGGCAAACAAAGTTTAGCTTGAAAAAGCATTCACTAGTATATATATATATATATATATATATAGCAGGTTAAGGTTTTATCGTTAGACCTTTTTACGGATAGGTATTTTCATTATGGGTTTTGCTTATGCATATATTTCTAGGTAATTCTCATTGCAATTTATCTAGGTATTACATGTATCGATACTACTAGCGAGTCTTACGTATAAAATATGCATACATAACTTTATGTAAGGTAGATTACGACTTCTACTGAATCATCTTTCTAAATAACTCTGACACGAGTTTTAACGATGCACTTATTCGCCTACGATTGAAGATATTTCTTCGCAGTGAGGTCTATTTATACTTAGTTTACTGCAGTCGTTAAAATTCAACAAAGCGAGATCTTATAATTGCGGGTCAATCTCGACACCAGGCATAGTGAAACAATGCCAAAAATGTGCTTCTTTTGTGTTTTTTTAACCATATAATTATCATTGTGACAACTATAGTGCCATTCTTGCAAAAAGTGCATGCGGTTCTACAAACCTTAAGTGATAATAATCACAGTTTAGTCACTAAGAACTGGTAACACGTGGTGGATCGTTAAAATGGATTCGTTGGTACGCAACAGGAGCCTAGGACCTGCAGGAGAAAGTACTCTTTGACACTATCTAACAGCTCCAAGCCGTTGAGCGACGGCAATTGCGCGATTTGATTTAGACAGTAACAAATAATGCGTACTTTTTTAGTTTATTGAAGACGTTCGTTTGGCTATTGCCTGCCCTAGAAGTCGAAGTTTGCTGAGCAGTATTATTGGAGCCGCAGCGTTTGTGCGTTTTTCTTAACGCGCCTATAAAATGAGCGTCTTGGAATTAGGGTTAGTACCAACCAGGAAAAGTGGTTCACCAGCTCTGAGGATATGCCCTCCAACTTTATTCTGCTGTCTGCCGTGGCGTAGTTCCCTCTCTTGCTGAAGTACATAAGGTTAAGGTCTTCATATTTCTCGCCATATTTCATTAGTCCGTATGTACAGAGCCACCTAACATATGGTCTGGAGGTGAACGGTCTTTCTTATGCGCCTCATATAACTCCGCTTCATATGCTTCAAAAAAGGCACTTCGGCTCGTCTTAGGTCTCCCACATCGCGTCTCAATATCAATAGAACAATATAAAGAACTCTCAGTGCCCCCGTTACTATACCTAATTAAGTTTACCATAGTTGTCGAAATAAAACGTATTCTTTTTGGTCACCATCCCAACCTGGTTGGCCTTATTGAATCTGCAAGGACCCAAAACACCCGAGGCTCGGCATCCCACTTGCTCATTGTCTCCTAGGCCACAAGTACACAATCAAGGATTGCACTCTGTAATTTAGGTGCTACCGTCTGGAACAAGTTACCTAGTGACATTAGGAACACTTATATCGAATTACCCTAATTTTGGAAATTGTATTTGTCATAAATGTCTGTATTGCCGGGCCACTTGGGGTTAAGCATTTGCTTTATCGGAGACAAGCTGGTCTCTGGTGGCGTGCCCAATATCATTTTGCGAGGTCCTGAAAAATAAATCGCATTTCGAGTAATCTGTACGCAAGCGGTTTTATCAGCAAATTTATTGTACGCCAAAATGTTAAGGACCTTTTTCCTCTCTCCCGACCCGAATGCCTTCCCTACATCTGATAATATGGTGGCTATGATTTGTTATCCACCCCGGGCGGGATGTCATATACCGGGAGATACGATAAAGGCACGCTTGTGTTGCACTTGTTACGAATGTCCAACTGCTCGGGGTGGATAAACACATTTGGTTAAGAGTTCTGTGGTAATTAATGTGGTAATTTATTATTACTCCAGAAGTTAGTTTGCTAGGTCGAGCACTAGACGCATAGGCCTATGGTTATTTAGGTATTTTACAAGAAAATGAATAAATCATAACTGCAGAATTTAGGTATATAATGGATATGCGCATTGAGTTGATTTAACATAAACAGCAAGAGGCGTCAGCTGACACTTGCTTTGATTTCATTGAAACATTGCTTGTCTGTGATTGTGCAGAGTTGAAAGCGTTTCGAAGGTGGCGTTCCTCAATACCATGGATTATGCTTGTGTGTGGCGCAGTTAAATGGTTTGTCGTAGGTCGCTCTTCCATTTCTGTCCCTTGTTTTTATTTCTTTCACTCATACGCACTTCTATAGGAATTTTATACTTTTTTGGGACTAATGAAGATCTCAATAAGAGAATGCAATCGAGTTGTGACAATGTATGCGTTTTACATAGCGTACAAGTAATAATACATATTATAATGAAACAAATATTAAAATGTAAAAAAAAATTGTCTACGGCAAAACTTGAAGCCGAGTACAAGGTCTAGAGGACAAGTGCGCTAGTCATGGTTATCATGTACGGAGTATTGTCGGTTCGATCCCTGTCCGTGATTGAATTCTCTTCGACCGCACATGCTTGAGAAGAGATTTTAAACCATACCACTGAGGGTTAGCGGCCATTCTGCCACGAGGGATAAATCTATCCATTGGTAACGTACCTATGAGAGAGAAATATCTGGTGTTGCTATAAGAAGAGGAAGTATACGTTTTCCTTAGCGTTTAAAACGCGCGATGTGAGGTTAATAATTATATGCTTATATAACCTCACTATTCGTTTATAGCATGATCAAAGTATCACTAGAGGTAAGCATTCTATGAAAGACAATACATTCCCTAATTTAAATTAACTTCAGTCAATGTTAGACTGAAGTCTACCGCGAACCATCCGCAGAGCTTAACTTTATCTGCGTTTGTTTAATTAGGAAATGCCAACGGTACCGGCCTTATTAAATATAATTTTCTTATATCCAAGATTTATTTTTTTTATATGATTAATTTTTGTAAGCACTCATAAACTGTAGTTCGTCTATAATCCGCGGACTGAGCAGGATCCTGTAACACAAGGGCATACGCTTTATTTACTAATGGTGATTACTCGCAAAATAACTTGCCGATTTAGATAGGGTTAGTCGGATGTTTACGAGAAAGTATCGAACACTCAGCCAACACTCAGCCAGTTGACACAATACGCGCAGCTCTAAACTGCATAGCATATCTTGGGTGAGGTGGCTCTGAGCATTCAATCTTGGATTTGTTAGCTTCTGACGAAGAGTAGCAATAATTGTTGTTTAATTAACATTTTGGTAAAACAAATTCTGGATACTCCTACACCCTTGGCGGTGAGCATCTACAAGCTGCAACGATGATAAAACGACTTGGGTGTATTGACTTGTACTAGTTTGAAATATAGCGCACAAATTACGGAAACTGTAGCCCGCGCAGTCTAGGCTCTACAAACAGAATGTGTTACCAGTGATACTGTACGCGTGTCCTGTTTGGAATACAGGTCTTGCGAGAGACAAGAAACATATCTCCACAATACACATCCGATTCTTAAAACGCGTCGGATACAGGTGTAATATCGACCCTAAGGAGATCGAATGTGATTCAATTTTACAGCTTTTAGAAGACATCGATACCAAAATGTTCCCTAAAACATGTCAGAATGACGAAAGACTGCAATCGTTTTTCAATAAGGTCGTAATACCAACACTTAGTGGCGCAAATTTATACGCAAAAGCCACCGCAAAGAAAACCTTTGTAAAAGCCTCTTTGCCTGGCGCAGTAGCCACCAAACGCGCAACTGTAACAATCTATCTGGAAATCAATATTCTCCCTTTTCGGGGTGCGTTTAATAATACTTAAACAAGTAAAATTGTGAACTAGGATACAGGTCTGGTCTCTACCATTTTCTATTATTTTTCTATCTCATCTAGTTGTATCTATTATAACAACCTCGTATATAGAACGAATCTAATAAAATAGCTCTAAGTACGAGGAAGTTTGTATTCAAAAGGCTAATCATTAGCCGGTAGTCATTTAGTTAACACTTGAAGCCTTTTTTTTTTTTACTGTAAAGAAGGGGAAGTGTTTTTAGGCACGCTGTGCAGAAAGGACTACACACCGGCTGGTAGCTCTATGACTACCAAAGTCGTTGTATTAATACCTGCTAAAACCCTCATACCTTCTGTCATCTCCTATAACCAGATCCTATAGGCGAAACTAAGATTGCCCACAGTTAAGGGGTGATAAAACACCCAATACACGTTATTTGACAACAACAACAACAAGAAACAAAACACAAAAAACAGTGACACTATTATATTAATTGGATATTTCAAATCTTACGACAGTTTAACGACGATTTTTTGTAATTCGTTAATTGTCGTCAGCTTTTTTTTTTTTTTTTTTTTGAGAGAGAGAGGGAGGTTCAGGACGTCAGCTTTAGGGTAGCGCGGCTGTCGCATGCAGACGACAACGACGGATTTGTCGCCGCCGCCGCCACCATTCCCTCGATCAAAAACGAATGTCGTCTGCACAGAATAATAACAAAAACAACAACAGCAGCAGCGGCAGGAGACCTACCCACCTGCTCAGCATAGATCATCATCACCATCGTCGTCAGCATCATCATCATCATCATCATAGACACAATAACAACAACAAGACGGAGCGGAGCGAACTGGCTGGCTCTTTTTCTGCTAATGTATGTTTCGGGTGTCTCGATACTACTGCTCCGGGTGTCTCAGTACTACACTCTCCGGGTGTGTCGTCGTCGTCGTCGTCTCTCGAAGATAAGTCGAGAGACACCGACAGAGTTCGCTCCAGTTTGCATTGGACTTGGCCGGACAGCGGACAGTAGTAGTAGCCGCCGCCCCGCTGAGCCACCGCTGCCGCTACAGTGGTAGCGAGCGACCAACCAACCAGTAAGCGGCGTAATTTGCCCATCATCTCCTTTCTCATACATGTAGCCGGCCTGCTTCTCCCCTCTCCCCCCGTTTATCTCTCTCTCTCTCTCTCTCTGTCTGTCTGTCTCTCGACTCATCCATCCTTTTCATCTATCCCCTCTGGATGGTTCGTCAAGTGTGTTTTTCCCCTCGCCCTCGAAGTGTGTGTTCCCATTCATCGTCGTATGCAAAACATTTGTTGCAGAACAGGGTATACTCTGACTGTAACTGCGACGCCGATGCCAATGAACGGCGACCAAAAAGCGGCGGAATTTGGTGAAACAGCGACCGCTGCTGCTGCTGCTGCAACAGAAGCACAGCAAGAAGTAAGCAAGTGCGGCGGTTAGAAGTCGCGGTCCGAATTCGCTTGATTCGAATGATGAAGATCATATTATAATTCGGATGATGATGGTGGTGGTGGTGGTGGTGGTTGGTGGTGGCTCGTTCGATGGATGTTTGCAGGTGGCTGGCTCGTCTCACGCCTAGGAGGGCGCATAGTGATTGATGAATGTTGTCGTGTTGTTGTTGTTATTCTTGTTGTCGTGTTGTTGTTGTTGTTGATGTCGTGTTGTTGTTGTTGTTGTTCTTGTTTTCGTGCTGATTTGTCATTGTTCTTCTTGTCGTGCTGGTCGTGGTGGTCTTGGTGGTTCAATCGGTTGGTCGGTCGCCGACGCTGCATTGCTGCATTAGCAGTCGATGATGAGTAGGTAGTGAGAGGAGAGGAGAGAATTGCATGCGGCAGTGAGACAAAACGAGAACGTGCAACACGGGCACAAGGGGGTCGTTCATCTATCTCTCTTTTGCAACCTATTTCTCTATGTTTCTAGCTCGATCCCTCTCTCCTATCTCTCTCTCTCTCTCTCTCCCTATGTGTCGTGTCGAGCTCCAACGGAGGACTAGAGAGCTCTCGACACTATTCAGACACACACTGATATCAGTCAGTCAGTCAGTCGACATAATAATCATAATACTAATAATAATCATAATACTAATAATAATCATAATACTAATAATAATCATAATACTAATAATAATCACAATACTACTAATAATAATAATAATGAACTATAGCAGATAGGCAGCGGGCTGTTGGTTAGTCGGGGCGCCGGGCAGTGGTTACGCTATTTCAGTTTCTTTACGAGGACGATGGCGGCGACGACGACAACAACCTCAACAACAACAGCAGCAACAACAACAACCTCAACAACAACAGCAGCAACAACAACAACCTCAACAAGGATATTGTCTCTCTTTGTGCAGCAGCAGCAGCAGCAGCCCCTGAGTTGCCGCCTGTCGTCATTTTCGTTGCTTGAGCCAACGAGTCTCGTTGACATTTTCGTGATCGCCGCACCCGCAGCCGACCCTGCCGCGTTGGCGTTCGTCATTAGGCGCTCGCGCGCGCGCGATTAGACCGGCGACCGACCACCCAGTTGGAGGTGGAGGGAGTTTGCGAGTTCATTTTGTCGTTGTGAGCCTGTTTTCGTCTACTCGACGAATGCCTCTGCCTCGTACGAGCAGAACGAACACCAAACCAAACAGACGGTAAAACAGCAGCAACAACAACAACAACAACAACAACAACAACAACAATACCGACAACAACAGCAGCAGCAACAACAACAACAACAACAACAACAACAACAACAACAGCTTCCCCCGTCTATCTCGGTGCGACGGCGGTCTGGTTTTTAGCGTTGTTAACGTTACGACATCTCTCCTGCTGCTATTGTTGCTGCTGCTGCTGCTGCAGACTTGTCACTGCTGTCTCGGTTGACTCTGCTGCCTGTCAACAACATGCGCAGCAACAAACAGCCAACGACAATAATAATAATAACAACAACAACAACAGTAACAGGAACAACAACAACAACAACAATTGTCGTACACTACTTCTACCAACGCTACACTAACTAGGTACTACACGTGCTAACAATTTATCATAATAACATTATTGGTCGTCATCATCAACATGATGTGACGAACAGTGCCATCATCTCATAGCGTTGTGTAAGACAGTAAAGCGCATAGCATAACGATCGTATTAAGTCGTACAACAACAGCAACAACAACAACATGACATGAATATGATACTAAAGTAAACGATCGGCATAATCTCATAATAATAATAATAATAAAAATAATAATTAATAATAACAACAATGCCGTTGTAATAGCAGAGAACACTGCGAGAAAATGTGTGGTTTAATTCTCTCCCTTTCTCTATAGATATGTCTAAATGTCTATCTGTGTTGTTGACCTGTTTCATCCATCCATCGATCCATCCATGCATCTATCTATCCGACATTCCTCGTAGAATGAAGTGTGCGACGTGAATCTGGCGACACGTTACCAGCGAAAGAAAAGAGGGGAAAAAAGCAGCACGCCTTAAATCGAGAAAGACCCTCAGCGGTGTTTGGTTATGACGGGTACAGACTATTATTGTCTGCATATTGACTATTGTCGATAGTGTTGTTACTGGTGGTGCCCGGAGTCTCTCAACAACGAGCTCTCTCTCTCTCTCTTCTCTCTTGTTTGCTATATTTCTATTGATCTCTATGTGTCTCGCTTTTGTTCTTTAGTTATTTCGCTGTTCTGTGCACTCGTAGAATGCTAGCTCCGAACTCGACGAAACTGTACGCGGTCCCGTACGCAAGCATGAAGATAAAATACCATTCATCCACCCGACACCTCGGGCGTGAGAACCTCTATGAGGTTTCGATTTGTTCACTGGCTGATATCTCGCGCGCTATGACCTGCAGCCGTATCGACGAGACTCTGCTTCGCCCGCACCACCCCTTTCATGTTGTCAACATCAATCCCCCCCCCCCTCCCCCCGTCGTTTCCCCGCACTGAAACGGGGGTTGCAATTAATGTCAGTAGTCGTAGTAGTAGTTGTGAAACTTAGAGATGATTATTGCCATCATTATCTGTGAAAACATATTGAAGATTATTTCGTGATGATCTCTCTCTCTCTCTCGTACTCTACTCGCCAGGGAAGTGTAGAGACTGCGGGTGGTGTACTGCAGTTGTCTTCAACAATTACTATAATTAGGGTAGCTGTTGCACTGTTGTTGTTGTTGTTATTATAGTTGTTGTTGTTGTTGTTGTTCTTGTTGTCGTCATCTACCACAGTGTCAGTTCTTTATCGGTTGTCGACAGATTAGAAGACGGTCTGGCTGGTTGTATTCGTCTTATCACTCGATTGTGTTGCTGGTATTGTTGTTGTTGTTGTTGTTGTTGTTGCTGGTGCTACTGTTGTTGTTATTGTTGTTGCCACTATCCCAGTAATAGTTGTCGTTGTTGTTGTTTGCTGTTTGTTGCTGTAACTCTGCTTGCGTGCGTCGTTGTTGTCGAATGTCAGTCATCTCACTGTTCATTCGTCGTGTTGTGTGGAATATGTTTTCTTGGATTATGTTTTCTATCTCCGTTGCCGGCCAGCGGCTGGTCGGGCGGATTTTCCGGTTCGAATGAATTATTCAATAGATGAATCAATGAATGACTGAATGAATGAATGAAGACAAAACAGGCAGCCTCTTTTGCTTGCCGCATATCTTTCCGTCTCTCTCTCTCTCTCTTCTCTCTCTGCGTCATCTTTGCGTCTCGCCGGCCTCGTGTAGAAGATACACCACACCACCAATCACAACCACCACTAACCAATCAACCAACCACTAACCAACCAACCAACCACAACCACCACCATCACCATCATCTCCAGCAACAGCTGTATCAGCTCGGGCTGTCACACTAGGCTCGTAACGTGGTGTATTGTTTGTTTTCTGGACAAGTTTGCGATTCACCTTGCGTGTAGTTGCAAAGAGTTACTTAGCTAGAGCTATTTTCTGCATGGATGGATGAATAGGTCTGCTACTGCGTGCGTGCAGCGTTCATGCGGGCGTTTGCATACATACATCATAGCACCTACCTACCTATCTACATACATACATACATACATGTCGCCTGTGTCTGTCTCCAGGCTATGTGTGATGCGAGCTGTGATTACAATAACCTCTTTGTTGTAACAACGTCCAACCAAGTTGTAACGTCGAACAACAACAACAACAATAACAACGACGACGACAACAACAACAACAACAAAAACAACAACGACGACGACGACAACAACAACAACAACAACAACGACGACGACGGTAGCTACGGTGGCTGCGGCAGTGATATTTGTGCAATCAATCAATCAATCAATTAGGTTTACTGACGTGCCCAACAAGTTGGCAATATGTCACCATCATGTGCATCATCATCATCATCGTCGTCGTCATCATCATTATATGATCATGTTGTGTTTTGTGGTGCTAATGTCGAGAAGGTAGAAGGTGATACCTACCTATCTATGTCATGCATGAGAGTATCTTGTGTGGATGTGCACGTGTGTCTGACTGGCTTGTGTATATGTGTGGAGTATGATGTCTGTTCTGTATGATTCGACCACAGCAGCAGCAGCAACAACAACAACAACAGCAGCAGCAATCATCATCATCAACAACAACATCAGCAACAACAACATCAGCAACAAACAAGATGGATAAAATTAATACATGATGATAGTTGATGCCCATCGTGGCGATGGTGATGCAGAAGATAATGCTGATGATGATGATGGTGATAACGAAAGCGAAATCAATCGAAAGAGTCGTCGCGAATTATTATTATTATTATCATCGTCTTATGACCTGTAATTGATAGTTGCGGTTTCTGATTTTCTTCTAATGGTGCTGATGTTTGTTGTCATTGTTGTTGCTGCTGTTGTTGTTGCTGTTGCTGTGATTCGTGTTGTTTGTGTCGATGTTGTTGATGGTGGATTTGGTGTCGGTGTTTGTGATGATTGGTCGTGGTGGGTGTTGTGTTTATATGACTTGATCGTGGGTTTCCGACCACCGGACAAAAACTGGAACTGTATTGTTCTGTTCGTCTTTGCTTTGGATGTCATCAGTAGACATCAGTCGGGTCGGGAGACCACGACGACGACAACGACGACGACGGGTGTCTGGCGACTACTCGCTGTTCTCCTGCGCTGCGAATGTTCTTCGACATATGTGCTGCAAGCCAACAACAGCCTGCTGTTGTTGTAAAAGGCAGACTTGTGACTCCTCGGCGGCCTGGCACCGCTGTCCGTGCGTGTTCTTCTCGCGAATCGACCTCCCCTAGACTTCTTGAGGAGGAGGAGGAGGAGGAGGAGGAGGGGGCGGCGAAGGAGGATGCGAACGAGGTGATCGTGATGAACATGATGAGGTCCTACGAAGGGTTACTTAGCTTTGTCCTGCTGAGTCTCTGAAAGGTCCTGGTGAGTCTGAGTCTAACGACTTGAGGACTGGTGGAATCATCTTGATGGTGGTGGTTACCTTCGTCATCGAGGAGGTGGTGCGCTGACAGTGAGTGGGTGGTGGGACTTACTGACAGTGACAGCGGAGCTGTCCTCAACGAGCCTGGCCTCATTTGATTCTGGTGTATATTCTGGTTCCAGCCAGTCAGCCGGTGGTCGTTGTCAGCCAACGAACCGCAGCAGCAGCAGCAGCTGGTTCTGCTGTTCTGCGTGCAGCTGGCGAGGCATGGCCAACTGGCCACTACCACCATCATCACGATCATCAGCATCATCAGCAGCAGCAGCAGCAGCACGACCACAGCTGTTCGCCCCTCGTAATTGTTGGGGTTAGTATCATCATACTTTTGTCGGGGCCGACAACGACAACGCGCCGTAGCTGTCACAGGCTCCATAGCCGCCTGCCCCGCTAGCCACAGCAGCAGCAGCAGAAACAAGGCGCAAGAAAAGAAGGGGCTAGAGGAAAACAAAAGGAAGAAGAAGAAGAAGAAGAAGAAGAAGAGGAAGAAGGTAGAGGAAAAGATCACGAACTCACAAGAGACCCCCCCCCCGCCTCATTCCCCATCGAACTAGCTTTAACCTCCCCGCCCCGTTGGTGGTTGTTGCTCTGGCGCTGTTACTAGACGACGCCTGTTACAGCTACACCGACAGCAACAACAACGACAACAACAACGACAACAACAATAAAAGAGGAACAACAACAACAACAACAACAACAAGGACAACAAGCGGCCGATAGGAGGACGACCAGGAAGAAATTGGCCGCCAGGCAGAAGACGTAGCTGTAGGAACCGAGCTGCCGCATCTGCCGCCACCCGGTGGCGGGAGTTGGCACACGGTTGACACGGCAGCGGCGGCAACATGTTGGACCTGGTGTCGTTCTTCGGTCTGCTGCTTCACTACAGCTATGTCGGCGTGTCGTGGTTCTGCGTCAGCCTCGTGCAGTGGCTCGTGTTTATCGTGTTTCCGACCGGCTGGAATCCGTACACGTTCTACGTGTGGACAGCGTGGGCGCTCGGCGTATGCGGAGTCTTCAACGTGTCGCTGGGCGGACGCGATATGTACGTTCGACTTCTATGTCGACTCTTCGCGGTAAGTTGCAGTGGTTTTGTTCTTCTGCTTCTTCTCTTTTTCTCTCTCTTCTATATATATATATATATATATATATATATATATATATATATATATGTATATATATATATATATATATATATACATATACATATATATATATATATATATATATATATATAATTATATATATTTCGCCTCTATAGACTAGACAAATTATGATGATAATTATAATTGTTGCTCTTTCGAATATGATATATATGTATTTTGTTTATTTTTGTTTATTTTTTAGTAAAGATTTAAAAGCATGGTGCTAGGTTAAGTGCACGTTAGATTCCGAGGCAGTAGCTCTCGCTCAGTGCTGAAAAAGAGGCAGTGCCTTACATCGTCAGCATTTCATGAGCCGCACATGCGGCATAAGGGGGGGGGGGGGCGTTTTGTCAATACGGCACACGTATTGCTGAAGGCAGTCACCGTGGCCCGTTAGCAGTTGTGTGAGTGGGTAGGTAAGGGAACCGTGTTTACGGCGCTTAGGTCGAGCCCGGTGGCGTGGTGCATTCGATACACACATAATTGCGCGGCTCGAGCCTCACCGTCTCACATTTGTATTTGTGGGGGTGTGTCCGTCTATGAGGCAATGCGGCAAAAGCAGTCCTGTGACCGTTAAATCTTACCTGTGGTCAGCCCGAAAAGCATTTAGATCAGGGAGTATTAGTTTTGTCTGGTATCAATGATGGCCCGGCGTCATTGCTTTCCATTATTACTCGTTCCTTCATTTGCTTGAGATATCTGCTCTGCTGATTAGTATTCCCTCCCTCCCTCCCTCTGTCCGTTTGGACGTTAATTGAGAGGGGCTTCTTGAAGCCAGTTCTTCTACTTTTCCAGGTTCCAGCGAATCTGTCTAGAGAGGACTTGTTTGGCTGCTGTAGCAGCCATACGACTTGCTCGTGCGATGTTGAGCACCATAGGTCCTTAGGAGGACTTGCCGAGTAGGCGACGCGTTTTAACAGCCGGTAGTCGTGGGCTCATAAAGGTGCGGCATATAGCATAAGTTCTGCCGCCTGAGAGCCCTGTTTAGGATCACGCCCAGGTCCCCACCTACCTGGCCATGAGCGTGGTCGTCGTGTAAGAGTGTTGTTACAGGGTGCCCTTCCAAGGCTTTGTAACAAACACCCTTTGATAAGTTTGGATTCTGTGGAGGGTCGATTCAGATCGTTTAAAAGAATTGCTTCTTCATTTTTTCAAGCCAATTCAGATCTAGCGTGTGTAGGTATTGTCAGATATTTACTGGCGGTTCCTTTGAGCAGGTCTTCGTCACGGGCGGTAACGATCAGTGCCGGCTCGTCTGCGTGGGCGACGGAATAAACTTTCTTCTCTGTACCGGTGAATGTGGGCGTCGAATTATCCCCTCGTAGGTTTTATTTCACAGGGATGGTCCCAGTACGGAGAGGTACCCTGGCTGTGACTGCGTAGTCCACGGCTTGTGTAGGCAGGTGCTCGGTTTTCTGGTTCATATTCTAAGATACATCGTAAATAGAGGGTCCTTGTTTATGCCGTTTCACAAAAGCGTGTTAAACGCGTGTTTTCCTTATCTAAGAGAAGGGCGAAATAATAATGCGAACGGTTTGCTTTCGGCGCTGTTCTCTGTGTTTCAGCTGTGTCTAAAACTTTGCTTATAGCCGAATGCGTGGAGTGTAGATCTACTCGAAAACACCGTGCTGGTTTTCCGGCAGCGCCTTATTGTTTTCTAGTTCTGTCTGTTCTCAGTTGCTTTGGATAAGTAGGAGTCATACTCATATGGCGGTATGCCGATCAATCTCCTTGTGGTTTTCCGGATTTTGGTAGTCAAACGTACCGTTCTTTGATTTGGCTTAGGATAGTCTCCGCTGGCGAGCAATTTAAATACTATGCGTTTGAACACCTTTGGGTGGTTCTTTAGAATTAGGCGTTCCACCTTGGA
Organism: Dermanyssus gallinae; assembly: GCA_003439945.1. Classification (NCBI taxonomy): domain Eukaryota; kingdom Metazoa; phylum Arthropoda; class Arachnida; order Mesostigmata; family Dermanyssidae; genus Dermanyssus; species Dermanyssus gallinae. The sequence goes on from QVRM01000899.1 coordinate 24,380, forward strand.
AGAAGGGTATCCGGTGTCCGTTGCTTTGCTTGGACGTATGCGTTTGGCTACGATTCTGATCTCTTGGATTGAGATCGCAGCCTCGAAGGTGGGCTGAAGTTTTCTCCAAGCGCATCGGGCTACTTCGATTGATAGTAACGATTGTACGTGGCGCATTTGAATACGCACGATCTTGTACTCTTTGCTACAAGGGCCTTTTTTCACCTTCTCGCACAGTGAGTTCCAGCGGTCTATTTTACTATTCGTAATTCGTTTATGTAGGACTTCTTTGTACTTTACCTATAGATAGGACCTAAAACTCGTTAAAATACGCATATCTCTAGGAACAGGAGGCGGAAATATTTTCTTTACGAGTGACAGCGAAAGTACGAACAGTTGTTATGCTGATGTGACTGGCCATACATTACTTCATAAAATGTGTGATTGCAAGAGAGAGATTTGCTCGATGGAGAAACTGGACATGCCAAATACGCACCGCGCGTCAGCTGCTAACGTCTTCGTTTCTGTTAACATGGGACCCTATATGAATTAGACATTGGGGGCGGAGGAAGCTGCAATCACATCACGAATAGAACCACCGCATTTTCCTGAATGTGTGTTTTATGAGGGTAATGCCAATGTATATATATATATATATATACCGCTCGCACCGGGTCCATAAGAGCGGGGGCTACCATTAAACAAGAACACGGACAGCTGATTCTTAACCTCACGTGACACCTTTTTACCACCTGTTTTATTGAGGGGAGCACTGCCGAGTGTGCAAACGTATTGTAAATGATTAATAAATCATCACAATATTTTCTATATATATATATATATTGGCAGGACAGAAAGTTACTGGAACTAGGCAACTTTAAAGTCATCCAAGAAATGAATGAGTTAACAGATTTTAGTTATTGAAAATGTACCTTCCATTTTTAGCCACAATCTTCCCCAAGAAATGCTGGTTTCTGCATCTAAGTAAGTGGTGGTCTGACGGTGGTGCGATATCCGGTGATTACGGTAGATGTGGCAAGATTTTCCAATCGAAGCTTATTATCTAGGTAGTTTACCCAGCTGGAGCTTAAGCTGGGTAAACTCATATGCGGCCTCCGGCTGATCACAGAAGACACCCGTGTCTATCGTTTGGCCACTAGAGGCAGCCCTTGTGCTTGTGTGACAGACACATTTCTGACTAATTCACGCGTCGTACCTCGGAGAATTCTGCCTACGGGATTCATTCAGAAGGCGTACGTTGCCAGAACGGAACTTGGCGAACCAATTTTAGCCTAAAATGTTAGAAATGCTGTCATCGTCGAATACGCTCTAAATATTTGGGGTATGGTTTTTTTGTAGCAGTAAGGCCTTTTTTGAACTCATAGCAAATTGCCGCCAGTGACTGGAGTTTTTAGCTGACCATTGACTGACGACTGAATTCATATAGCAAAAGCAACACAATAAATCACTTTACGAAGCAATCTGGTTTTTTGGTCAAGATTCTCCGGTCTCTCGCGCTCGCATAGATAGCTGTTGTGTAAACAGAGGTCTCTGACATATTTTTTAATTTTATTCTGTCAAACCTAATATATATATATATATATATATATATATATATACATATGTGTATGCATGTGTTCTTTCCAACAGCGTAAGACATAAGAAGCCGATCATGTTAAAAGTCTAAGCGTCTTAGATTCAACATGCGCGAGCATACGCAGCGAGTGTTGTGTGGTAGAACTTGGGTCAAGCCTTAAATTATTGTGGACTAGGAATAAGTCAACCTGTAGATCTTGCTATGCTGTGTATTGTCACGATTTACCCGCAACTCTCTCATAAGGCTACTCTAGCCTACGACATACCATATAGATTTTACAGATTTTTTAGAACAAATCCATGAGAAGTCTAAAAAGTTTTTAAGTCCATGGACATTGGGGGGAACGTCCTCATCCAGACAGCTGTTTCAGATAAAGAACGCTCACGCTTATTAGATTAGCTAAACATAGATATAATCATCGTTAGAGAAATTATCTTCTGCGAAAACTGCGACTTTGCTGGAGATTTCCATGCTTAGGCTAGTAATCGTCTCAGTAAAAAATAATTCAAATATACACCCGGTACAAAAAGCATAGGATCGCCTATTCAAAATTGGTTTTAAGAAGTTGAAAAGTGGAGCTGCGTTCCGGGCGGTTGGCAAACGATGCACTAGTGATGAGCTCCTGAGTACTCGCCTTCTTATCTCCCTCTTTGCCTATGATACTTTCTAGTACTTTGCAGACAGGACGTTTATTACTATTTATTCAGTTGAGGCTCCCTTCGTTTGCACTGGACACACTACTACTATACAGAAATGAATAAAAGTCTCGCCGTCTTCCATAGATCTTCAAAAGAGCGGGATGCAGACTGACATACCCAATTTCTTAAATATGCAACATGGGATGCCATCCAGCGTGTTACTTGTTTTTGACTTAAGCTTCATGAGGTGCTTTAAAACATTACCAGGCGGTACTTCCACAGAAATGTCATTATATATGCAATCAAATAAAATTAAAATGTTTATATATATGTCGAACGTATATATATATATATATATAATTGATAAGTTAAAACGGTAGTTTGTTTTCATCTTCAATGCTACGAAAACGCTTCCAAGTAAGTCTACTGCGTCCGCCTGTCGACTACAATAAACAAGGCAGGTAACTAGTAACGTCGACACAGTAATTGGCGTTGTAAAACTTGGCATTTCATCTCGATGTTAGGCTTTCATGGAAAATAGCCTAACTGATAGGATTCAAATGAATTACATATGCCACCGACCGAACTGCATGCAAGTCCTAGTTTGCCAAAAAAAGAATATATATATATATGCGGCTCTGAACCAAGTGTATATATGTAGATACAGAGGTTGTCACCTGAAAGCTTGGACATTATGTTTTGTCTATTATTGATTGTTTCTATAAACGGTTGCCACATGTTCCTGAGACATTAATGCCTAAGGTACAAAATGCGATAGTCAACACATGATAGGGTGAGGGAAGCCCGCAACGACGGTGGTCATGGGAATTTTGATTTTTATGATAATTAATTGTCTTGGGGGGTACAATTTTAATTAAAGTCTATATATATATATAATAGTAAATTATATTGCTGGGTTTCTTTTTCTCATTGTTTTGAATTGAATCTAGTTTAGATATACTACCTAGGCCGGAGCCGGGCGCGATACGGGTGCCTATCGCTAGCGACATCCTGTTGTCGTAGTAGTTCGTTACCCTGTAAATCAGTTATTGTTAACAGATAAAATACCACTGTACCTAACTTTTTTTTAGTTTAACTGCTACACGACTATCATGCTTTCCTCAACTTGAAACAACTTCTGCTAAATCTGCTTTATATACGCTGTCCATGAAAATCTTCGTTTGGGGGTGTGTTGTACTCGATGCTTTGAAGTTCAATCAAAAGTTAAATAAATCCGGCAGAAAGAGTTCGTTTTCGTTTTGACTGGCCCTATAAAAAGTTGGAGTCGCTGTCGAGTTGACAACTGTAGCGCTTTCGACAATGAATGCCGAATTGCAACTGATTGATTCATAATACATGCACGCACAAAATAAGCGATATATGTACATACATATTGTTGTAAAGCACCAGTAATTATCCGAATATACAGATATATCTGATATGCAGTATTACCAGTCATTGCGGACTGCATTCATTGCGGTGCTGAATGTTCACGTTAGCGTTTGTTTGTAGGTGCTGGGTTTGGCGGCTGGCCAACATGGCCCATGGTCGACCTTATCGAGCAATCGATTAGGTCGGCCTAATCTATCTTAATGGGGATATCCTTTAGTAGATTTTATTTTGTACACAACTACTCTGATTTTAGTGTACGTTCCCTATTTTGTGTGCTATATGTTTTTTTCTTTTTTTCTTTTATATTTTGTGCAATGCGTTTGTGCCTTGTTGCTGTCAAGAAACTAAACTACTACCACCAGCTGTTCCCGTTTCATTTTAGTCAACTGAACTCATTGCCATCTCGTTGTCAAACTAATAAAACAGTTCTGCCATCATTTTGTCTGGAATAATGACGGCTGGGTTTAAGCGCAAATAAGTGTTATGCGTTAAAATTATGCATAGATAACATGTCTATATATATATATATATATATGGATTGGATTATAGACTTTCCTGTCTTAAATCCCCGAGAGATTTGCCTCGGAAAGGCAGGAGCAGCTTTAACAATTTTAAAATTCTTAGGAGGAAACTCTAGGCATGATCGATAAACCGCTTATCCTCAGTGTTGGCTGGGTAGAGTCTACTATGTGTCATCACATCGTATCAATCATTAGAAAGACCGTGGCTTTCTCATACTGGACATGTGTGCGTTCCTCTAGCAGAATCAGATCCAACCATGAAAGCCAACTTCGAATCACGCAGGTTAACTGTTAGTGATTGCTATGTCAAAGCCCTTGCGTTCCTTATAACGATACGTTAGAGTTTCAAGCCGTTACTTAAGACATATAAAAACAATTGCAATCTATCGACATATGCCTAGATGTCGGCATTTGGATGTTTCGTAGTAGCAATGCTGAAACATCTATGAGTAGTATCGATGAAGCCATCGAAGCTGATGTCACCGAACCGCTTTCACACATGATGAACGAGACTCCCCCCCGAGAGTGCTAAGCAATCCAGTCAATTTTCATCAAAGGAGAATTGTCCTGTTGGGCACGCAACTCAACGAGCTTTTGCCTTCTAGTCGGATCGGGTGGACCCAAACTAGGCCTAGGATGTAGTATTGGCAGAACACGTTACAGACTCGCAAGGCGAGTAATCAATCAACCTGCCACCTATCGGTCGCACGTGCTTGTGAGTCATATCGCGTACTCTTGTATTAATATACAAATGCAACCAGTATTCCATTTGGTTTGAATCATTGGTTTATATTGTTTTTATTATTATTATTATTATTAGAAATATGTACATATATACGCTACGAAACCCCTCACCCGTGCGTTCTGTCTCTCTCTCCATGCATAGATAGGTAAACATATATATCTTATATTTACGTTTACATGGACCGTTTTGTGCAGGCTACGCACAAGAGGATATTGATGGCTAAGAAGCTAAAAAACCGCCTAGGTAAGCCAGATAAAGCGAAACCAATGGCGGCGGCACCCGAAGCAGCAACAACAACGGCAGCAACAACAACGGCAACAACAACAACAACAACAACGGCAGCAACAACAACAACAACAGCAGTAGCGGCGAGGCAAACCAAGGATACAGACCTGAAGTCGCCACAGGAACAAGCAAAGCAAGTCCATTCAGAGTCATCCAGTAACAAGGTCGGATTCTGGTACACTTGTTGCCAACCGTTTTTTTCTCGTCCTCTTTCTCTCTCCCTCTCTCTCTCGCTCTTCTATCTCTATATCTCACTCTGTCTAATAAATGTTTGTGTTTGTGCCCCCTCTTCGTCCCGTGAATCTATTTCTAGATTTCTAGCAGTAGTAGTAGTGAACTACTTTTCTCTTTTTCATATATATTTATATATATATATATATATATATATATATATATATATATATATATATATATATATATATATATATATATACAATACTTGGAGCTAACTAATCTTGCTCGAATAATTGTCTACGCACATAATAGCTTTTTACTTGTGACAGGTCTCCTTTCTCCTTGTTGTTTCTCTTCTATGTTTCGTAAGCATAAGTCGGGAACTGTTCGAAACCGGCGCAATTAATGTTCGATATATCGATATAAGCGGGATAAGCTGCGGGTGAAGCAGCATTCTAGTTCTACACCGTCCAATTGAGATGAGTCAAATGCATATACTATAATTTTTTGTGTGATCTGCTCTAAGTCCTCCTTGTTTCAGTTACGCTCTTCGCTCTTTCACGTAACCTAGATATGCACGTATCTGGACACTGTCTGTCCTTGCACCTACCATACGCACTTACTAAACCTCCTAACTAAACTTTAAAACTGCCAATGAAAGCCTAGATAGATATTTGCTTCGGGTCTATCACCCAGACATTACATCTGTCAATCACCAATTCCACAATAGCTACGGGCCGTCGGCGAAAGTTACCGTCGGCTTCTAGATACATGACTTGCTGAATGAACTCCGATTCGTTCTCTTATTCTACGTTCGATGTGTTTGAAGAAACGCGTTGCGCTGTAAGCTAACATTGCGACGAGGACGTTTATTATTATTATTATTATTATTATTATTATTATTATTATTATTATTATTATTATTATTATCATTATTATTACCGCGATTGGTCTGTGTCGACAACGAGAAAATGGTGCTGCGTGGCGTCTACCGGTACCCGAGATGTTGTTGTTGTTGTTGTTGTTGCGGGCGTCTCTCTCTCTCAGCGAACCAGCGCGCTCAGCACGTTACCGCAACACTAACTACTACTACTGGACAAGCTCGCTAGACGAAGAGCAGGCTAACCAGAGACCGGTTTTTGTCAGGAACGCTGTGTCGGCATCAATCATCATTTCGGCGTCTCTCACAAATTTCAACGTGGCATTTTGCATGCCGGCTGCCACGACGGCGATGGAGGAATAGAGAGATGATGGTGATGGTGATGATGACGATGAGGATGAGGATGAGGATGACAAGGATGCTGAGGATGGCGATGGCGATAATGATGATGATGAAGGTGGAAATTGTGTCGGTCGGACACCGCTTAGCTCCTTCAAGTTGAAGCTCGAAGCGGTCAAATAAATGCCAACCGTCTTTTTACTACTGCAACAAAACTGTTTTCGTTTATTCTCTGTGATGTTGTCTGCTTACAGCGTATATTATATAACTGCTGCCGATTGGTATTATTTGTCGACCACTGCTGCTGTTGTTGTTGCTGCTGCTGCTGCTGCTTCGGTTGCTGCTGTCAAACGAAATCATTTGGATAGTTTATACCCTTTGAACTTGGTTGTACTACCGGCGGCTTCGATTGTTAGCGTCAGCAATAATTAACGAGCATTCAAGCATTGTGGGTCACTGAGATGTTTTGAAGATCGCCGTGCTGCACGAGATGTGAATGGGTGGGGGGGGGATGGGGGATGGTTGTGTGCGACCGTCCAACGCCGCTTTGAAGTCGTGTTCATTCATACATACGACTAGGCTGTTCAAAACGTTTCTAGAATGAAAACCCAGAGGTGTCCTTTCTTTTGCTAATCGATGTACTTACTCCCTGGGAAGCTCACCATCAAGACTTCAGGGCATTTATATTGTCTTAATAGAATTCCGCGTCCTTGGACTGGAAGTAGGCAGCATTGACAGCAAGCATGCCCTCTTCATTGCTTTAGAAAAATGCTTTGCACCAAGACACCGAGGCGAGACGAAGAATAATCCTAGCGGGTCAGGTCCAGAGCATAGGAGGATTGTTCCATAAGTTCGAACAACAGTTTGCCCAGTTTTGCCGATACTAGCCGCGACTTGCGCAGGTGCAGGAGGCATTGTCCTGGTGAAACGAGACAACTTTCTTCTGCAAAGTCCGCCGTTTTTCTCTGTGAGTTCTTGCTACAAGCGGTCCAACGGCTCTGAATAATATTCTTCTGTGATCCTTTTACCGCTCTTCCTCGGCTTATGACCTGCTCGGAGGCCCTTCTGCGGAGCACACATTGGTATACTTTTTGGACTTCGGGTGCGTAGTGATTGATCAAAATGCTTTGACAAAAATTAATTGACGGTCTCGAAATTGTGCCAGACATTCGATTTTCGACATCTTGGCCAAGTTTCATTGAAAGGAAGTTCACTCGTTGGTCTGCGGCAAAGATTTTGCGCACTGTTTCCACGTTTTCCTCATCAGTAGCGGTTGTTGGGCGTCTCGAACGTAGTTCATCCTTCGTGCTCGTGCAATTTCATTTAAATTCAATAATCCATTTGAAAACAGTGGCAAAACATCAACAACGCAGAGACACCTTGAGCCTCCCCGTCTAACTCGGTTCTCAATTGGGTAGCATTCCAATTGTTGAAGGACAAATTCTTGACAACCGCTTGAAACTTTAAATTTTCAATTTTTCTCACAATCATAACGAGGCACGTTGCACGAGAAAAGCGCGCAAACGAAATTGTAGTAGCCCAATTCTGAGTAGCCCATTCTAACTATAACTTTTCGAATGCTCAATGCGATTAGAATAGAAGCTGTTCCGTTTTCGATTAGTCGATTTGCTTTAGTTGCCTTTAGTTGTTTGTACGGTTGCCTGACCGAGATTTTGCTTGCCGCGAAGTTAGGCGTGTTTTTTTTTTGTCGTTTACGGTAGGATGTTCGGTATGCCTTTGTTGTGTTCAGGAAGAACATCAAATTAACTTCGACAACAGGCGGAATGGTTCACCGATGTGGTCACTATGTATTTAGCAACATGAAGCGAGTGATCCGTGTAACAGAATCTCTGTTCGGTCGCTTGCTTACGTTGGTACGTTTGCTATTCGTAACCTTCCGTGTTTGTGGTAGCGCACTTTGTCGTCTGTGTGTCTCTTCCGTGTTGTTTTAGGAATCTCTAAATGCAACATTTTCTAGCAATCGGGCTCGTTGGCGCAGGTGGTGGCGTCTTTGTCACGTGCCACCTTTGTGATTCGTCTCTGAGATTCCTTTTGGACGTCACTACAACTGATCGCTGCTTTTGCTGTTGATCCGGCGATGCAACGAGACCTGAGAGACTTTCGAAAGCGCGGCATACGAGACTATGTCTTCTGACTCGGTTTTGCCCCGAGGTTTGCTCCATGTATTAGGTTTTTATAAAGGACTTTCGTTTTTTTTTTCTGGCTGCTCTGTTTACGCTGTTTTTTATTAGTTAGTCTTCAGTAGGTTGGTCACCTACTGTTGTTTTTCTATGCAACTCACTGATGTAGTACACCAGTGAGTGGTGAGATGTGCCATCGATGTAAATATTTTACCATCGGTAAAATCTGCAATGATAGCTGACATCGATGTCAATATTTGACCATCGGTATAATCCGCGCAATGAAACGGTATAATGCGATAGCGCAATGAAACACCATTCATATTATGTGCGACTTCGACCGTTAGAGTGGCGGCGATAATAATGATCGTGATAGTAGTATACGAATACTTATTAATTACCAAGCATTTATTCCTGAAATCGGAATTCTTCCATAGGGGGCTGACTATAGAGTAGGCCTCCCCGCGGCTTTCGACTTTTTCCTTTTTGTCTGAGCAACTTCACGTTGCCTTTGCCCCCTCCTACCCCTCTATTCCTTGAAGAGCATTTTTTTATTCTGAGCATTTCTATAAATATAAATATATGTTCTATTTCTGACTAGATTTGGCGGAATGGTTTCTAATTTGTCCCCCTCTCATCTGAATATCGTTGAATTTGCGCTGCTCTAAAGAGGGCGGCAGGAGGCGAAATGGTACAGCAGTTAAATCGCAGTTCTGTTCCGCGCATGTGTGTTCGGTGTGCTTGCCAACTATCTGCACATCACATTTCTCATCATTGTCGCTCATTCGAAAGACCGAGCTCATTGTATTTTTTAAACCCTCTTTCTATTCTAATTATATATATATATATATATATATATATATATATATATATCGACCTATTCGCGAATCAATTGACGTCTTACGATCTGGCTTTGAGTGCGTGCACCTGCGTAGCACCCAACCACGTACCATGTGTTTTTGTACAATGCTCCTGCTGCTATGTTTGTCAAACCATGTGTAGTTTTTGTTGTTGTTGCTGTTGCTATTATTTTTTATGATTAACACATTTTTCCTTCTTTGTTTTGTTGTTGACGCTGTCGCCCCATTGTGTAGTCCGTGTTCTCATTCTCCTATCTAGCCTAATTTAAATTAAAAGGCTATGTTGTTTTTGTATTTGTTTAAGTATACAGAGAAAATTAACTCTTCGCGTTAGTGACACTGATTTCATCATCGGTATATCGACAAGATGTCAAGCTTCAACCAAATGGAGACGAAAATAAGCGACATTCCTGTGAAAGTTAGCAAGAGACGCCGGACTAACTCGTCTTACCGAAAGGGCAGTCAAAAGGAATTAGCTTTCATTGTCGTCGTAGTAGTAGTAATAGTAGTAAATGTTGTAGTAATTTATAATAGTAATTTGGTCGCGTGTATTTACACCAAGCAAGGCGACTTAATATAGTGGCAAAGCCATCATTGTAGTCTTGTAGTATCGTGGGATCGTCCAAATTTCGTCAGCTTCTCTGCTAATAATAATATGCAGTGCTATATTCAACTGGTTAAGGAGAGGTCGCTCGACTGAGAGACGCGGTCACTCACTACTTGGCGTTGCACTCACACAGTCATTACCGAGATTGTGATCGAGTATATTTCGAGGTACGCTGAACGAACAATCTGTCGTTCATGCTTATTTCATATGAGAGCACCGAAGTCATAGGCGTCATGTGTTATGTTGTCACCTATCATTAGTCACTCGTTAGATGATAGTTAGTGTATCTATAGTTATCACAGTGGGTGATGATGAGGATGATGACGACGACTACGACGACGACGACAACGACAACGACGACTATGACAATGATGAAAAATAATAGTAATAAGAATACGGAGGAATAAATAAACCGATGCTTCGTTGTATTCGCATTGTGTTCATGTTCACAACACAACAAAACACCGCTTGGACGCGCACGTCGGCATTCAGGTGTTGCTGGTCGTCGCGGTCGCAGCGCGTTAGCACGCGAAGTTATTGTCGTCGTCGTCGTTGTCTCCGCCGCATTGGCACTCGTAGCACTGTGCGATTCGAGAGGTATCATCGGTAGATGCTTTTCGTTTGATGACACTCGACGATTTATGAAGTGGATGAGGAATGGATGGCTCGAGTCAAGAATGGCTCTGTGCTGAAGAAGAAGATGGAAAAGAAGAAGGAGGATGATGGCGGCGACGATGGCGACGACGACGAGAACCACGATGATTGGGAATTTTCCTTCAGAAATTAATTCCCTGAAAATTATCGACTTTTTCCTATGACGACTTCGACAGCGGTGGTCGGTGTGGTCAAACCGTGATGCCGTCGCGTATCGCTGTTGATCGGCGACGACTATTGCTCATCAGTAATGAGCATTAAAATGAATTAACTATGCCGTTCGTAAACAGTGAACATAGAGAGCAGACATGGCTTATGTGATTTATAGATATACAGGGTGTTCCTATTTGTGTGTCCAAAACGCTAGGGTATGGTCAAACTCGGTGAGAAAATCATTTTTGCCAATGGGTGGAAGCCGGGAAAACGTTTTGTTTAGGAGTGAGGATGAAATTTATAAAAGCAGTTATTCTGTCTTTTTTCTCCTACATAGTTGTGCAAAATCTACGTTTGCGGGAAAACCAGTCAACGCACAAAGGAACCGATCATATAAAGTATACATTACTAGCTTGCGTAGCAAAAAGCGAATAGCCAGATTAAGGAAAGTCATAAAAAGTCAAAATGTTACGTTAACGTTTTTTTGTGCAACATCGTAATTTTTTCCATTACGACTAAAAATGCACGTCCAAAAGACTACTCTCAGGCAATAGCAGATTTAATGCCCACTACATTCGTACCAAAGTGATGGTGCTGCGTCACGTAGTTGCCAAGTAACTAAGCTTTTTCGACAGTCATATCGAAAGCGAAGGCATGCATACTTGCATAGGGTGTATGAGAAAGTTAGGTACATATTTTAAGGTTTGGTAGAACTCAGCAAGAGAATATTTTTTTCTAATGGAAAGAGGGGGCGGAAACGTCTTGGCAAAATGCTACGATTCTGGACGTGAAAACTTCAACGTGAAACATAACAACTATGACTGTCGAAAAAGCTTAGTCACTTGGCAACTACGTAACGTAGCACCATCACTTTGGTACGAATGTAGTGGGCATTAAATCTGCTATTGCCTGAGAGTAGTCTTTTGGACGTGCATTTTTGGTCGTAATGGAAAAAATTACGATGTTGCACAAAAAAGCGTTAACGTAACATTTTGACTTTTTATGACTTTCCTTAATCTGGCTATTCGCTTTTTGCTACGCAAGCTAGTAATGTCTACTTTTTTCCGAACAAACACGCCGGTATGATCGGTTCCTTTGTGCGTTGACTGGTTCTCCCGCACACGTAGATTTTGCACAACTATGTAGGAGAAAAAAGACAGAATAACTGCTTTTATAAATTTCATCCTCACTCCTAAACAAAACGTTTTCCCGGCTTCCACCCATTGGCAAAAATGATTTTCTCACCGAGTTTTACCATACCCTAGCGTTTTGGACACACAAATAGGAACACCCTGTATATATATATATATATATATATATATATATATATATATGCCAGTCCTCCCGAATGCAAGGCAAAGGCTTTGCCACTAAGCCATCTTGCTCAGTACAAATCGGTACAAACATATATATATTTTGCCTTGCATTCGGGAGGACTGGGTTCGAGACCCAGACCGGCCACTCGTAAATTGGTTTGCATGGTTTCCAATTTAGACAAGGTAAATGCCGGAGTGGATGAAAAATTAGCCATGACATGAAAAAACCGTACACGGGCAATAGCCTTACAAAAAATCTTAAAAAAAAAAAATATATATATATATATATATATATATATTCGTGGATGAAATGTCGTTAACTAGAGAGGCACATTCTAACGACGGTATTCTTGAGGCGCATTGAATTGTATCAATAAACAATATTTGCACTGTTATTATAATACTGTACATGCGGGACATTCGTTAACGGAAACTGACTCTTTCGTGCTTAAACGGAACTCTTAAGTGGATAGGTTAGGGTTGCAGCGGTTATCACCGCGGGGGCAGACCTTGCTTCCTCAAATGAGTGGGCTTGCTGTAGGATCAAATTCTGAATGAAATGTGCTTCCTGCATACTTTGTGAGTGAGAGACGACGGGCATCGTTCGGATTCGTTCGTAAAACTTAATCCAGCAAAGCAGATACTACTAGGTAAGTAGTATGTTTATATGACTAATAAGATTAGATATGCAGAGAAGGAGAGAGATACGTCTGAGACCGAGAGTCTATGCGGCAACCAGGCGCATAGCATATGCGAACGCGACAGCATGTTCTGTTCTCGTTTGGAAACGGGTAGCCGTGGTTTGGGCCGTCACGGCCAGTAGTAGAGAAGTAAACGCAGACAGCGGCTATGGATGATGACGTTCGCTGACTCGGCTTTCGATATATTTATTCGGTCGTCATCGGTTGCCGTCGCGGCAGCAATGCAAATGCAGCGACGGGCCTTGCTGTCGTCACAGCCCTTATCAATATCACTCTCGACTTGTATCGACACCAAATTATTAGCCGTGGGCGGCCGCAGCAGTTACAGAGAGAGCGAGAGAGACACAAAGAAAGAGACACACGCACACACAGAGAGAAATAGAGATAGAGAAAGAGACAGTTGAAACAGGGCTATCTATTGGATCACGTACCGCAAAAAGGCAGACACAACAGAGACGCTATGTTTTGTAGACTTTAAGTCTGACTGGCCAACTGGCTCCATGGGAGAGCGTTGTTGTTAACGTTATTATTGTTGTCGTTGTTCTCATGCTCTTTACGAAGTGCCAAGTTGACATCACAAAAGGGTAGAGAGGTCTTTGGGACTGGGTCCTCCACGTCGTGTTTTTCTTTTTCGGTTACGGTTTGCGAGGTTTTTTGGGGAATGCCTAATTATGTTTGGTGGGCACCGCCAGCTATCGGCACTTAGTGTAGGACTCTTACCCACTAAACCCCGGGCTCCTGCGCGCCCCTTCTCTTAGGCTTGGGATTGTATGCCGTAATACGTCGGGTCCTCGTGTCTGGCAAGTGAGATCCTGCTCGTCAGGGTAGCTAGCGCAGGTTTGTTTGCGGATAAATGTAGTGGGCGCGCAGGGTACCGTGCCAGCCCTCGGAAAGGGGCTACAACGGTTGACTCGGTCGATTCGGCTTCGACAAAACATTGGTTGTTATTTTGAGGACAATGACAAACGAATTGATCGATTTAGCGAGAGAGAGAGAGAGAGAGAAAGAGAGCTTATATAAACGCTACAAGTGACCACAGCGCAGACTTACTTACCGGAAGCATTTAGTTCTCTGGTTCGCTATCGGGTCAGACGATTAGCTTATTTGCTGGGCATTGTTCAAAGTTCAGAGTGTGTTGTGTCAGAGCAGGAGGATTATAGGTTTTAACCTGACTTAGATGTTATGATTACTAAATTACCTTCCAATTTGTATCACCCGGTCGGAAGGCTATGCAAGAACATGCAAGTTGACGAGTGTTGCTCCGTTCAACAAAATAACATATAGATTACACTCTAGAAAGCACAGTTACAGACAGCAATTGGCTGCATATGTCTGTGTATACGATGCGTAATTATTTAAGGTTATCTCTACGATCCAACTTGATGCAGTTTATTCACAATAGGTTTGGCAGATACAATAATGCCTTACTAGGACTTTACAGTCGTTCTAAGAGGTCGCTTACCACAGGTATATTATAAAGAAATTGTGTTCAAATCAAGGCAGCTGAGTATGTGGTAGCGTTTCGCGTAATATTTTCCCAAATATTTACAAAACCAGTCTTTTTTTCTAGCATACACTTTGTAAACATATATACTGATGGTGGCCATGCTGTATCAGGCGACAGACTTAGACCAATTTTTCTTGCAGTCCGCATCGGATGCTGCAGTCATTCTGAATAATTTGCTATACAAATGTAATATATCTGTGTTAAAGGATCATATATAATGGCTGTTTTTTTTGCACTGCATACACAGGTTCTACACAGGAAGCGTTCAATCTTTGTTGTTGGATTCAATTCATTCAGACGCGGTGACAACGAACTCGAGCACGTTCTGTCTACGTATTTCTCTCTATATTCATCTCGTAGCCATTTGAACGTAGCCGTCCGGCTACGACGAAACGCAGCCGCTCTTATCAATCCCGTTCCTGCTGTCGGCTGTCCGACAATTTGCACTATGAGCTCGTTTCGGTCGCCGCGTTGAGGCCTATGTTTCTATTGCAGCCCGCCTAAAGAAGGGGATAAGATAAACGACACGCTCTCTGTGCTGTCGCCACCATTCATATCGCGTCGCTACGGACAGCGTCGATGACCTGCTGCTGAGACGAAACATCTAACTGTATTGACTGGCCACATGCCATCTCACAGTGGTTGAGTGATCATTTTCAGTATGTGAAGCAGTGCACAATTGTTTTTGTACACCCCAGTTTATGCACAATTGTTTGTACATCTTACCTCGTCGTCGACTACACCTCTCCCCCCCTCCCCCCGTATTCCCTCTAGCACTTCAATAGACTATCAATCAGTCTGAAGTGAAATACGGTAGTTTGCACGTTAGTTCACGCGTTGCCTTTTCGGGCACGTCGAGACAACGCATAATCACCATTATATTCGTGACAATTAGCCCATGGGAATCTACTCATCTATAGTGAGAGATATGCATTGACAGGGACTACCTATAGAGATATATGTATTGAGACAAGGCAAAGTGAGAGAACGGCAGGGATCGCATTTTGACTGGAGCGTACTTAGCGAACACTAGGATATTTGATACTCTGGTCTCGAGGTAATGGTTCACAATTCCGAACCAGGAGGGGGTTCTGGGGGGATGGGGGGGGGTTAAGTGGGTAGTGTGCTGGGATTAGAGTGAGTCACGTATTCCTTCTCCGAGCGTCTAGCCTCACACTACCCGCCATTATATCGGCGGGTGTGCGTAAAAGGGCATTTTCCACCCCTTAAAAAAACGGCTATTCGACACCATTGTATCTGGAAGTCGTGTACAGCGTCGTCGTATTCCTAACTGACTATATATACACACTCCTACGCATACACGTATCACCGATGGGTAGCATTGCTTTCTTTGATTACGGCTAATGCTCAACGTGTAACGCCGTTTCCTATAGCGCATTTCTTAGCGTACAGTTTTTCTTCTTCAAGGATGCCTGCCCGCTTACGTACAGTGGATTCAATGAATTCTGCTTGGCCAAAGCGGAATGTATTGATGTGTATTGTCGAAGTCTCGCAAAGTGTTCACGTACAAATAGTAGTAGTAGAGACGCAAGTAAAATGACGATTGTTTGTATACCTTTCCTGTTTGGCTTTGCATATCTGTTGGCTAGATGTGCGAGCGAAAAAAAACAAAATGTATCGATTTGTCTTAATGAATGAGATAAGAACCCCCGATGCGAGAAGGCAGGTGAGACGTGCTATATTTGCACATTTGTGAGCTGTCCGATGCATGGCTAAAAGGAACACACAGTGTTAGAAATATAGTGAAGCCGGTGACTACGACGACGACGATGCGAAGGTTTTGGGGCCACTTTGAGTAGTAACAGGGCTTGGATGGGTGCTTTAGCCGGCTTTTCTTGTCCGGCCGTCCATCCGTCATTCTTGGACGTGTGTGATTGGCCCTGTTTCTTCTTGATTATCTCTTCGTTTTTTTTTTTAAATTAAGTGACCCGAATCAACTCGCGAGCCGGCAGGCCCGCGCATTTCTCTACACCGCCGCCATTGCTCTCATTGCCTCGTCATTTCAAAAAAAACGCGCTTCTTTTTTGAGGGCTTAGGTAGTGCTGACGCACGCTTTGCTCACCTGTTGGATTTTTTATTCGCACCACCATCGCTGTATATATATATAAATATATATATAACCTCGCGGGATCGAGCCGAATAGGGCACATGATACGTGGCTGTGTTGAAGAACTTGTTCCTCGTGTATGAGCCCACAAATGAAACTAGTAAAACTCGTGTGTAATATTATCGTATATATGTGGAGGAAAATAAAGGGATGGGGCGATAGGTTTGCCTGTCTGCATTGGGGAGCCGTTGAGGTGACTCTGCATTTTGGTGCGTAATGTTACCTTAGATACAACGGTACTTTTGAGCACATCATCCTATATATATATATATATATATATATATATATATATATATATATATATTGATTTGTTAATCTTAAGTAGACGATTGATCTGCTACTACTACTACTACTGTTGCTGCTTCGGTCAGCACAGGCTGCGACAATCGGTTATTGCCGTCGGTTGGTGTTTGGGGCACAGTTGGTGTTTTGGGCTAGTCACGTCAATATCGCGCGTGTATCTAGTTAAAGATTATGCTTACGCGCGCGTCACCCGTTGCGCCCAGTCATTGACCGATGATGGACCTTGTTGGTGGCGCTCTCCATCGTATGATGATGAGCAGAGGCCGGCCTGTGGTCGCCACTCTTCTTAACACACTATACCCACTTGACTGTTTTCTCTCTCTATCACACACACATATATATATATATATATATATATATATATATATATATATATATATATATATATATATATATACACATGGTAAGAGACACCGACAAGGCCAGTATATATACATATATATATATATCATTGTCGTTGCCTTTCGGTCAGATTTATCTACCGGTATCCAATGGCACATGTGGGGAGAGTGAGCGTCGAGGAAAAATACTCGAGGCCAAAGCGGTTAGAGTTGGCAGGCTGACGACGGCAAGAGCCGGCAGGTAACGTCAACCACTGACCCCGCTATCTTTCAGTAAAGAACAACAAGCCCGATTCGTTGTACACCGCCGTGTTGTACGGAGGCTGGTGCGCTGTCCGAGTGCCGGGATCCGTGCGGTGTGGGTGTTGTTGTTCTATCTTTAGAAAGTATACGTTTTACAATGATGTTATTTCACGATAGTTAATATTATTATTATTATTACGAGGGAACATTATATGCAGGATCTTTGACAGATCTTTGAACAAGACGCATGAAAGAATGAGTCTGTCAAAATCGACATATCATACAAACGAGAATTATAAAATAAATTTAGCTACTAGTACTATTTTTTTATAATAATAATAATAATAATAATAATAATAATAATAACAATAATAATAATAATAATAATAATAATAATAATAATAATAATAATAATAATAATAATAATAATAATAATAATAATAATAATAATAATAATAATGTCTGTCATAGGCGCCATGAATTGAGGAAATCAGCAGAGCATCATGAACCTGGCTTAAACGATAATAATAATAATAATAATAATAATAATAATAATAATAATAATAATAATAATAATAATAATAATAATAATAATAATAACATAAATACGGCCTATAGGGCTGCGTACATCTGAGTGACTTCATAATTGAATGGTACAAAGCTTATTGTAAAGGTTTAGGTGTTCGCGTGGATGTACTGTATTGTATGTTTGCCAGTTGCGTGCGAATCAATAACCACGTGAGAATAATGATTGACATTGC
The DNA here is from genome assembly GCA_003439945.1 of Dermanyssus gallinae. Taxonomy (NCBI): domain Eukaryota; kingdom Metazoa; phylum Arthropoda; class Arachnida; order Mesostigmata; family Dermanyssidae; genus Dermanyssus; species Dermanyssus gallinae. The sequence goes on from QVRM01000899.1 coordinate 42,645, forward strand.
TCTCCTGGATAAGTAATTGAATGATAGCTACCGGAGCGTCGTCGGAGGGTACTAAAATCTTCTTGCATGCTACTTTGCTGGTTCAGTCCCTAGGATCAGCAAATATCTAGGTATTTTTGGTTGGTGTTCGAGTGTGAATAACTATCAGTGGCGTTCTGCATGGACTCTTCGTCTTTAGTATTGTTGGTTTTATTAATTGTATGCAAGTTATATGTGTATATATTTAAAAATTATAATGACTTTAGCAAGCGTATGTACACGAATCCAGCAAGGTATATATATATATATATATATATATATATATATGTATGTATGTATGTATGTATATATATATATGTAATCTGGTGCCCTACGTATGCTGCGAGGTGCTACGTCGATGCGTAGTTAATGTTAATGTGTTCAAGGTGGTCATAGACGATCTTGCAACGATGTTACTTTCATCAAAATTCGCATTATTCGGATTAAGCATTGTTGTTGCTTATCGTGTGTACGTGTGTGTTTTCTGCGTGTTTGATAGTTCGGAGCTGTGAAGGTAGAGCGACATCGGGTGGCCAAGGTCATCCAGAGACGAAGTACCTGTGCAAAGCCAGATCTCAACAAGTTGGATACGACGCGCTTCGACAGCCTCGATGGCGGCCGAAATGCGGCCACAGGTGGAACAGGTCTCTCTCAGTCTTCAGCAGCGGCAACAGCTGCTGCTGCTGCTGCCGCTGCTGCAATGGGTGACCCGTCCTGGAATAGGCAGACGGCCGACTCCCTGGCAACAAAAACCGCAGTAGGAAAAGAAAACACCTCATCCAGCGAGCCAAGGTCAGACGGGCTCCAGCACCCCGTGAATTACTTCGACCAGAAGGATGCCGACGATCTCCTCGACTCGGAAGATGAAGAGCTTTGCAGTCCTTCGAAAGATGTAAGCCACTCGCAGGACAACAAGCAGATTCCAGAACACGAACATACTAGTAGAAGAAAACGAAAGGGAAGTGCGGGGATGATGTGGAGCATTTGTAGATGCATCTATAGGGTTGTATGACGCGCGTTTTGCGTTTATATCCTGGTACTCACTAAACACGCATTACGCTATCGGGTGGTGCAAGGTATTATAAACAATGAGCGGAGAGCTAAGGTACGTGAATATAGATAAGATTTAACAATCCTTAAGTGTCTTTTTCAACTGTGGTGTGGGCATAGGCAGCAGTTTGTTTCATGTCATTAGAATGTCGTCAAATGCAACGTTTTGTATGCCTTATGTGTACAGTTAATATTGAAATGTTTCTGATATTTAATACACGTTATGTTGTTTCATCTATCTGTTAAATAATAGGAGATATAAAAAAACGTATGCAGTGGTGCTTTCGTTAGTCCCTTCGTTATTCTTTGGTTCGTGTTTAATAAAGCTAACCTTCACTGTTGTGCTTTTATCCTATTGTGCTTATCCGTGTGTCTATGTATGTGCATACTTGCGTACGTTGCGTGCTGATCTTGGAGCTGCGCAGATGATTAGGAAGGAAAATCTACAGGTGGCACCGACTCAGCCGTTGGTAACTCTGGAAAAGCCAGTGAAGGACTTTCAGCTGAACGACATCTTTCCACTAGTGAAAAAGGGTGTTGAGGCTATCGTTGATGATGACTTCACGAAACGCTTTGCCGCTGAAGAACTCGCGTCATGGAACCTCCTCACAAGAACTAACAAGAACTACCAGTTCATCAGGTAAGCTACACACTCTTACCAGCAAATCCCTTCTTTTTCTTTCCATATATATATATATATATACAATAGGTATGACACCGTTGTGAGTAACTGAGAGGCGTGTGATCGAATTAAATATAGAAAAACAGTTGCGTTTGAGTCATTGAGTCACCAGAGTTTTGACGTAAAAGATTATTCGAAATTGGTATTAGATATAAATCGCCCTGTTTATAGATTGTCTTACATGTACGCGTTCGACCAATTTTAAGTGCTCGTTTTGTATGGCTCCTAGGTAATATACTAACTTACTTTGTACAAGCGAGTTATATAATATAATATTCTTCTTCTTAGCTCAGATCATCTAAACACAGCACTCACTAAAATTGAGCATGATTTCACACCTTGCATAGTATATTGATTAAAACTTTCGGCAATTGGCACCACGATGTCACGTGCGACCACAGCTAATGAAAGCACTTTGTCTTTAATTTTATGTTAAGCCGTCCATTCCGCATTTTAAAATCGTGCATTTATGCGTGGAGAGTATTATGCAATTTTGTAGGATATAGCTTCTATCTTGACAGTTGGTTGTAATTTTGCCAATCAAATGGTTGAGGTGCATAAATAAAATGCCCCTCCGTGGGGCGATATCACGACGCGTAGCGTGTGGACGTTTTGCGAGCAAACAGAAGCGTTGCAAACTAAAAATGCGCTAAGTTCTTTATATGTTTCGCAAACACTTTAAACTGTTTGTTTATTACATGTACAATGTCAAGGACGTTACGAAGCATACATTTGCTGATCGTTGGGTAATTAATGCGTCAGGGTTCGAAGGCGTCGTGCCATGGTAGTCATAATGATGGCAAATATTGTCCGAACGTGTGTGTAGTAGTACGTTTATAATCATGTTTGAGTGGCGTAGATAGCTGCGACCATCGCTGATTAAGACGGCCGATTAGCCCAGATTAGTTTACGAGCTTTTGATGAATCTCCATGAGGCCCTTGAAGTATTTGACGGTTTTCACCCGCAGCTCCATCGTCGCTTCTTCGTCGCAGACGAAAATCGCCTGCGGATGTAATTGAAAGGCCGATACGGTGCACATGTGGTTGACGCCTTCTTCGACTGCCTGACGTAACGCTACCGCCTTTTGGGCGCCACATATGAGTATCATCACCTCGCGCGCGTCCATGACCGTCTGTACGCCGACAGTTAAGGCCTGCAAGCACGAGGCGAACGGCGATAAGCGAACAGCTTCCGTATTACGTCTCGTATTCAGGGTCAGCTCTAGTCGTCTGTTTAGTGGGTCTAGCGCCCTGCTAGCGCGCCTAATGCTAACACATTGTGTGCCAGAACGGTTAACAATGATTACCTTCATTCATAATGTCATATGTGCATTCAATGCAGGTACAGAAGGGAATGGTACCACTTTGCGTGTGCCCGACGGTAGCTCTCTAGGGGCCACAAGGTGTGGGCGAGGAGAGAGGAGTGTCTTCGATGCTCGCCTGATTTCGAACCACCAAACATCACTGCTCACCTGTGTGGGGACTTTGGTGATATCGTTGTCAAAGTAGCGTGCGTTTGCTCGCAGCGTTTCTGTGTTGAGTGTTTTGACACGCGTGCGCGAAGCGAGACTCGAACCGGGCTCATTGAACGCTACGTGTCCGTCGGGCCCTATACCGCCGACGAACAGCTGTATGCCACCGTAGTCCTGGAATAACAATCATGCTATTTGGTTGTCTGCTTATGCAGCAGATAGACGTTAGCAGTTGTTTTGTAGGCGTATTGAACGAGCTGTACTTAGAAGTTTCATTTAGTAATGAAGCATGTCTAACATTATGGTAAAAAAACGTACACGAAAATGGCTTAAGATTTTGTTCTTAGCATCTAACAAGGGAGACCAAAAATGGAGATGAACGCTGTTCAAATGGCAGCCGGAAGGGCTTTTAACCGTTGACGCGTTTTTTTTTGTGATGGCAGAAACGCCACACGGTAAGCAACACTAGACATCTGTTCGAGTTGACAGGCCGTCTATCAAAAGTGTAAAATTTATATGAGAGGCACTTGTTCGCGTTCTAGTTCTAGACAGAGGTTGTCATGCACATGTTATCACATAATAGAACCTAAGGCGTAACTCCACATTGCGGCTGGCGGGGACCGAGCTGTTGTTAAACATATGCTGAGCTACAAGCGGCGTTAGGAAACGTAGCTTTAATCCTGACGTGATACAGCAGAAGCGGATTGTCTCAAAATGTGTTGCGTTAGCTGTAAGTTTGTTCAAATAATTTATTGCCAACCTCCCACATTTCCTGGTAAATTGACGCGCGCGTTGGAGCCTTGTGGCTGAACGCGAAAGGCAAACATGTAATGCTTGCTTTGATCTTGACGCATTTGGTTCTGAAAGAATTTACATTTTGTTCTGAGGCTAGCGGTAAGTGGCTACGTACCCCTTACCGCTAGCTTATACCGATTTCCACCGCCCTTTCTGTTGACTTTCATCGTTATCGGAACCCCCAATAGATGCCCGGCGACACACGTCTGTGCGCATTCGGATTAACCTGCACTTGCCATACGAGAACTGTGTTCAACTCGAAGGTCGACATCCATGGCATTCAAGAAATGACATCAAAATCTCTCGTTTATCTCAGTGTTCTTATGTTGCTTTTAATACAGAATTGACAAGGTTGCCTGCCAATTTGGTAGTTCGCCCACATGGAATGCTGCGGAGCTACAATGTAACAGTTCGAATTGAAAATTCAGACACCCAGGTCGAACTTGGAAAATCGGGCATAGTCGAGCAAATACCAGGCTAGCCGTAAGACAGGGGAATCGTCGGCATGGCAGAAGACAGAAGCAAGATGCAGATCTCTAGAGCTGCGCTTTATCCCCAACCAGCGACTTTGGCAATACATTGTTATTTGTGACGGAAGTGAGCATTGAAAGCTTCTCCCTCGGAGATCTAAGGTCGAGACTGTCCGCTGCCTTTGGGGCTTTTGGAGGGGGGAGCTCCGATATACAGCAACAGAGCGGCGGTCAAGATCGAGCGCGGAAATGCTACAGCATTCCTATTGTGTGGAAAAGGCGGTCCACTGACGTGCACCACGGAATCGCCACATATTAATATGGCTAAAGGACTAGCATACATTCACAATGTAAAAAGCTTACAAAGTGTTTTTTAGCGAACAAAAATCATACTGTCTACCCTGCCTTAATTCGCTGTTCGTAGCGAGCGCACTCAGCGTGGAGATCGGCTGCGTTCCCGTCGAGAATATGAACGTTCTCGGGTTCAATGTCGACGTGTTGAAACAAATTCCGCCACATGTACGCGTGGTAGCTTTCCGGATGGTCAATGGGCAGACCGATGTACTCGTCCATGTTGAACGTCACTACGTGTCGAAACGAAAGCGACCCTTCCCGATGGAATTGGACGAGTCGCTCGTACATTTTAAGCGGAGTGCCTCCTGTCGGAAGGCCTAACACGAAGGGCCTTCGAGAGGAAATCAACACGTACACGGCACGGTAAAAATGAAACAGTATGCGCAGGGACGATTAGTTAGTAAAGTTAGGCGACGAAGACATACTTATGGTTATTTATTTATTCAAGTATCCATACATATTTTTAAACATAATGCATTTATCACCTTAGAAGCGGGTTGGATGCACCAATGCGACCTAGGTTAAGTTAACACGTGCAGCGATCTTTCTACTATTCTGCAAAACAAAACTCATTACTTACAAACGCATGCAAGTCTATTCATCTTAACTCCAATGAGGCTTTATGCTACGGACGAACGGTACGTGAATAACATCTTGCGTACTAAAGTTTCATTGATGATTACGACTTTTACTGTGGTAGTGTCATTAAGGTAGAGCAGCATGCTATTGTCGAGTTTTGGTATAGACAAAATTATGCTGGAATTGATTGCTGCGAGTCTTGTCCTCCTCGCATGTATGTCACGTAGGCTGCTTAACGTATCCCAGCGTAAGACGAGCCGCATTTTATAAATGTGTGCACAAACTCTCATATATATATATATATATATATATATATATATATATAAGTCGTAATTATCGATGAAATTTTAGTACGCGAAATGTTATTCACGTCCGTAGCATAAAGTCTCATAGGAGTTAAGATAAATGGACTTGCATGCGTATGTAAGTAACGAGTTTTATTTTGCATAACAATAGATAAATCGCCACACGACCTCGTTGTTTGTATTGTATATATATACATATATATATATATATATATATATATATATACAGTCGGGCTAATTCATTGACCGAGATGGCAGTTGCATGGGAGAAACAAGTGACGCCTTTGGACAAGTGTGAAACTACTAAGACTTGAGTCTCTTCTGTTATCAGTACTCTTGTATTGCCAGGCGCAGTCTTTTTTTTTGTGGAGGAGGTATTAAATGCAGTTACGCACTATCGCTACGAGTCTCTATCTCTAGCAGTGTGGGACTCGACCCCAACGGTTGGATGTTACTCCGTTGAGACCCATACTCACTAAACGCACCTCCCCCATTAAGCTTCACTCTCTGATAGCCCAGATTTTCATTAAAAAACAGTACTATGGACTATCAGGAGAAGTGGCGAGCGCCCTTTTAGATCAATTGGCTGGGGTCGCTTAGAGGATCCAGCACTTGTCTAACACCGACAAGCCCGCCTTTTCTTCGAGCTGCACTTCTCTATGGATGCTTTCAGGTTGAAGCCGCAGTTGTGCCTGTCTTTCTTTGCACTTTTGATGTTTCTCATGGAGGACTTCTTTTGCCGTCGCTGCTTCCAGTTTCCAGGCCTGCTCACTGGAGACAATGTATTCTGTAAACTTTATTAAGCTGGACCGAGGTGGGTCGCTGACCTTGTGGTGTGGGTCTCCCTGCCTGGCCCATTTCACTCGGACGAGTCTGCTTGCCCTTAGCCGCGCAGCCTCCCAGGCCGAGCACTGTAGCAGTGTATGACCTGGAGTGTCCTCATGTGCCTCTTGGCAAAATACGCATATCGGCGACGAAGCCTTTCCAATTCGGGACAAATACGAGTTGAAGTTTCCGTGTCCTGTGAGGATTTGGGTGAGGTGATAGGTGAGGTCTCCCCCAGGCCTCTCTATCCATGCCTTGATGAGGCGCAGTCTAATCTAGTTTAAAGTGTGAAGTGTGACTGCTGTGTTTTTATATACTGTTATACTTAACAGCATGGAACCTCGCCGAAATATAGTTTTATTTTAGATGTGGCAAACCCACGACTGAAACGTACGAAAATATGTAAAATACATGTGGGGTGGAGTGAGTGTTATAGTCGAAATCAAGCTTTCGCAAGATTTTTCGCGTTTTCTGGCTGCTCGTGTGTCCTTAGAAGACAATTCTCGTAGTGATAGACCAGTGACTGGCCGAAAGACTGAAAATTGCGATTCACTTGGAATTGTTCACCGGGACTTTGTTCTTTCTAGCCAGGCTATGACAGACGTATTTTACATGGAAGTTCTAATGCGCCTGCTCGCGATTATTCGTCGTGCTCGGCCGGAACTTGATAATTTCGACAACGACGGTGTCTCATTCCATATTATTAACAAATGTGCCGACTCCCCAGTAAGCGTTTTCGTTTGTCAGTTGTTAGCTAAAAGAGGAGTCACAGTCCTGTGCTATGAGGCGACGGAAGAGATATGGGGTCTTGAAAATGAATCCTATATCGTTAATTAATTGCAGCACAATGTGTATCAATGTGTATACGTATGGGCAATATGCCTGTTGAAGGCTTACCTGTCTTTGCACGGCTTAAATTCGTTGATACGTTTTCGAACGAATTTTGCCGCATAGTTGCTGACGTCATCATCGTTGTCGACAATGATGAGTCGCATTGTCCTCTGTGCCTGTGTGTGTGTGGGTGGGTGTGCGCTTATCCGGCCTGATGTCCGGGTCCGTTGAATGCGCTCTAGCTATTTGATGCACTCCAACGTCTCACGAACACGATAGCCGGAAGGCGCCTCTACGATGCCACTCTAGTGGGCGTTACACTACGATGGAATGGTAAACGCACAAAACAGCACAAACTCCCCTCGTGATTGTTCTGCCATAATAATAATAATAATAGTAATATAAATAATAATAATAGTAATAATAATATTCACACTGTCTGTGTAATACTCTATCTAGTTAAAATAGGAGTACATAAGTACTCCGGTTGTTCAAGAAAGTCTCCTCAGTTTACGCTTAAGTTTCTCGAGACTGCGGGTATGTACAAGTTTGGGCTTGGTACAGATCACAAGGGGCTTCGCAATATTTGCAGATACAAGACTCGACTGGGTCGTGAAACGACTCCGTTCGATGATAGCCGTGGGTCGATCATTTGACCACCACGTGCCTGTTTGCCCGATCCGGATTCTTCCAGGTGTCGTCTGTCATTGCTGGCGAGGTGAAGAACTGTGTAATAATAATATGCACAGACACTGAGCCAATTTAGACGCAACAGTTTCAATGCAGAAGGAACTGACTGGGAAGAAGACTTAGCGTTACTATTGTCGTGCGTATTGTTGCTGTTGTTGTAATGACGGCGGGAAGTATGAAAATGTCAGTGATCGACGAGGCGGGTATAGCGCGTAATCAATCGGTTATCGTAGCCTACTTTGTAGAAAGGAAACGAGCTTGCTAAACAGGAGAGACGAGAGAGATTGTGAGATATTGTGAGAGAGATTGCGGCAGGGAAAGGCAAATAGTGCCGTTGCTAGCGACCCCACTACATTGCGTGACCCCAATAGAGATCTATCTCCTCGATGTATGTATGTTACTCATCTGCCTACACATGTCTAGTTGTGCGATCCGAATATCCTAAATGATAGCAATGCCAACTATTACGGCAACTTGGGTTGGATTGTGGTTGTTGCAGTACTAGCGGAAGTACCTGCTGGTACTAGCAGCATCAGCAGAACAGGAAGTCTCGCAGCAGGAGAGCAGCTTCAAGTAGCAGGAATAACCGCAGTAGTCGTTGTGCCGTGACGTACAGAAGCGGTAGCAGGTGTAATTCATATAGTCAGCCACAGTAGAGATAGTATTCGTGGGGGTCTAAAGTTGCAGCATAGTGTTACACTAATCTGATTTTTAATCGAACCGGAGTAGCTGGAAATTGGCCCACACTTGCAGTTGGGCTTTCTGCTGATCTCCGTGCCTGCGCACACGCATCTGCAAATGCGGGCGGGTAGTGAGGAGCGTTCAGCCCGTTCAAATTCGGCCGTTTTCACGTCTTCCGTTCGCGACTTCCTCGGGGCTACCGGCGCGCATCGGCAAACGATCGGCAGGTCGAAAGGGGCCAATTCACTTGATCGTGAGGACGAAATGTTTCGCGCTATGTGCGCGGGCCATCTTCCTTCGAGACTGGGTGCGGGACTCGACTTCTGCATCTTGAACTGGAGTTTTGGGCTCAACTGGTCCACCGACCGTTACAGGGGGGGAGCACGGTACGAGGAAAGTTCCCAATTCCGGACTCACACGACTTGAAATTGCAATGACCCTTCCGCTCCGCAAGGAGCAAAGCCGTGCCTCTGGCTCGACTGTTCGGTACTTACCCCCATTTCCATGCTAAGAGCCCGTTCGATCCGTTGAGCCTTTGTTTGGCAGCAATGTTTTAGCAATCTCTCTGTGTGCCCGATGATTTCGCGACGGACGTGAGGAGACAGAAGATGACCCCCGTTTGGGATCAGACAGAGCAGCAGATCTAACAGCAAGGTTCGTTTGAGAGTGTTTTTTGGGACTACAAGGGGAGCGTCTTCCACGAATAATTGTCACACATTGTATATAAGGAACACTACATAAAATGTCAAGTAGACTGCGCGGCAAGAGGCCTGAGCTTCGAGCAAACAACTCTTGGATTCTTCATCACCACCACAATGCAGTGACGCACACATCGTCACTGATTGCGGATATATTTGTATAAAAATCTATTTATATAGACCTCGCTTTTTTAAAATAAATAAATGCTTATAATAACAACTCTAACTTATGAAAAATAAGCTTATTCCTACCGTTGTTGTACTCGCCGTCGTCGTTCGTTGTTAGTATTATTATTCCTGTTGTTGTTGTTGTTGTTGTTGTTGCTGTTGCTGCCGCTGCTGCCACTACCCTTGCTGTTGATCTCGAAGCAGAACACGAGACTCTCACGAGTTACTGACTAGTAATGGCCGTTGTACTGGCTACAGATTTCTAGTTATAGTAGTAGTAGTAGTATGGCCAATAACGATATCGATGCGCGAAAAGAGAGCTGACGGGTGGGTCGTAAAGCGTATACACTTAAGTGGTTCTCATCATCATCGTCGTCGTCGTCGTCGTCGTCGTCGTCGTCGACGTTGTGTCTTCGTTTATCAACCAGGTTTTGTTGTCTCACAGCCAATCCCCCGCGCCGCGCCGCGCCCCGCCCCCTTTGACGCTTCTCTCGGACGGCCGGGGGAGAGTGGACAACATGTTGGCAAACGCGCAGCGAAGCCGATAGCTGTGAGCGTTGAGCTCACAGTTATCGGCCAATCGCTCTTCCAATCGGAAAAATCGGTCAGCGCACTCAATGTAGTGCATGGCGCTGCAACGGCGCCGCCGTCGTCACGCACGTTCTCTCCACATCTTATCCTCACCACCTCTACCTGCTACCACCACTACCACCATTATTATATCGTCATCATCATCATCATCGAATAGATGAGCGTCGATTGGCAAACAGTCAGTCAGAACTGTTAACGGCCTGTGCATGCTCTGTTCTCTCTCTCTGTGCCTCTCTCGGGGAGTTTGTCTCGGGGCGTCCGCCTCCGATGCGGCCTCCGCATCTCCGTTACCCCCCAGTCCATTCATTCATTCATTGTCGACTACTTCTCCACCTAACGACGCCATTGCTTACCGCCCGCCGCTCGTTTGGTTCGAAGCGGTCTAGTTGCTCTTGAGTCGGCTACTCACTCTCTTGCTGATGGCGTCCCTGTTAGGTGTGTTGTAGCTGGTGTTGTTGTTGTTGTTGTTGTTGTTGGTATTAATGTTGTAGTTGTTGTTGTAGGTACTTTAACGGTCATCGAGATACGTCGAATTAAAAATTGTAGATAAGCTTGTCAGTGGGGCGCACATTATTGTTGTTGTTGTTGTTGTTGTTGTTGTTGTTGTTGTTGTTGTTGTTATTATTATTATTATTATTATGTTAGTCTTCCGAAACGTATGACGTATCGTGTCCACGCTCTAACTTCTCGATCCCCATATCATATTCGCGCGAATAAGCTGTATGTGCCCTATTAATTTGAGCTTAGCACAATGTTCTAAGCTCATATCGATTAAGCGTCAAGCAGAACAGCTATCCTCATGATAGCACGTCGATATACAAAGCCGAATAAAATTGTTCAAAACAAACGTTTGTTAAAACAAATCATGTATACAATGCAATCAATCACTAATTCATCCGTCAAATTCACTCACTGTTATTGATTGATCAGCGTTATTTACTATCTGAGCCCATTTGTAGCCGAAGAAGTTCGACTGGAGCCATTTAGACCTTGCTCCTCCCCAAACTCGCTATAGCACTGCTCGCACATCGACCGGGCCGACATATCTTGGACCTTCGATCCCGCTGAATTCTTTCTGCGTGAAGATATCCACCCATTTTTTAGAATCTATATAAAAAGACGGCGCGCATTTTGCCAACTATATTTGCAAGTGTGCCGGTGTGCCGTCTGTGATGTGTTGTGGTGCACAGTCGCCTGAAGTCTATCTAGCAGCAGCTTTCGTTTTGAAGCGACTCGAGAGGACTGCTTTATCCCTGCAGAGTTTTTTCTCTTTCCTATTTCAGCATGCCGGAATCTTGTCTATTGGAGCGTTGGACATAAGTCGTTGACCTAGATAACATGTGGTTATTTCGCTGGCTATATGTTGTGTAATGCCTCTTGTGCTATGAGGAAGCACTTAAACCAACTATATATATATATATATATATATATATATATATATATATATATATAAACATGCATATCTACCCACTGTGTGTCGTGTCGGAATATATATATATATATATATATATATATGGAAGTGTTTATCCGTTTCACCACTTTTAGCTAAAATACTGTTCATGCTGATTAGCAACTAAACACAGATTCAGTTATCGTTAAAGCTTTTCTGCAAAGACTCTCAGGTTATTGGATGCCACATGTTTCCATGTTTAAGGCGTGTGGGTAAAAATGTACATCTATTTCGTGTCGTATAAAAGAGAGCCTCATTTTATTTCAAGAGAGGACGTTTAACGAGATTTCTTGAGAGGCGGAATTCTAAGCACATAACCCCATACGGCCGAGTGCTTCTCCTAAAGACTCAACCCGTGCTCGGTAGGCGGACTAAAACATTGTCGCCCGTAACTGGAATTTTTCACTGCCCAGAATTCAACATAATTAAAATAGCAAAAAGAACGAATGTGACCACCTGGAGAGATTCTCGAAGATTCTACGATATTTTGCGCCCATGTATATATATATATATATATATATATATATATATATATCGCGTACTTCTCAGACGCGTGACGGGGATTTCCGCAAAACGTGTCTTAAACCGACGATAGAAACATCACAACTCTTAATTTAGCCCCAACTATTTACTCGGTGTCTTCGAGACAGAATTAGCTACAATATAGTGTAATCAGCTGATCATGTCGCTCACCGAGAGCGACTTGCCCATCTCTAGGTTTCCCAGTGATTGCGGGAGTGTCGCTTGCATCTTGATAGCGTTGAAAGGTTTATTTTCTTCCCCCCCCCCTCCTCTCTCCTACACATGTACACACACATACACATAAATACAGTCACATCCAGATATTTGTGATTTATATTTTCATCCTTTTCATTACCACGTGCGGTCATTACATACAATTTATGTTATAATCATATTTGCTCTGATCTTGTGGGTCTATGAGACTGTATACGTATGTACAATCTTACATGTATCTATTGTGTTCTTTGTGTTTCGTGTGTGTGTCCCTTATGATGGTGATCACCTGCTGTTGTTTCTGCCGGTGTCTTTCGGACGGACCGCTGACTGCCTGCCTGCCTGTCGTTACTGATGCTGATGCTGATAATATTGATCGAATCATCTTCGCGGGGTCATCGATCATTGGATGCAACGGCACCGTAACCTCACCGTGACCGTGTCACCCATCACGGTTTGCGACCCGCAGCTGGCGCCTGACCGTTGTCTGGGCTCTGGGGTGCGTGATCCGGTACGTTCTGCTGTTTCCCGTTCGACTGATTCTGACGTTCCAGGCCGTGCTCATCCTTGTCATCTTCGGATCGTTCATCGGATCCCTCAAGAATTCCAGGTAGGCGAAGCGAAAAAACCTTTAGTTAAGTGCCAAGAAATGTCCTAATGTGTAAAATTCGCGCAATGTCACAGCTGACAGTAGTGATCGTAATAGTAATATTCATAATTCAAGATCATTGCTGAATGGGTATACACGTTTGCGGATGCTAATTTGCGTTTTTTTTTCTATGGGACTAGAGAGATGATCAAAAACTACTGGAAGAAGAGTCCATGTTGTAAAAACAGGTACTTCGCTAGCGGGTTTGCAATACGTGAATTTCATCATATCGAGATATGTATGTACAAAATGGGTTGCATGAATTATCGGCCGAGTGCGAATACAAGCTATGCGGAAAATCGTGTATCATCTGTATCATCTCCAACAATGTGTACAAGCGATGCGATTTTGCTGATACAAGTGGTGTAGGAATGCTGTGCCACCTATGTGAATAAGCCAAATGCTGCCTAATAATATGATACAAATAATAATTGCGCTAATGCGAACGCGTACCTAATGACAACGATTTCAACATTTGCAATAGCCTCGTAGCAGTCGCAACTAGAGCGCTGTCGTTCGTAGCCGTTTAATAAATAACACTGAATCTGCATAAACGCATTGGCTCATTTAAAGAAGGAAAAGAAACAAACGTTTGATTGATGATCTTAGAACAAAACCTGTTATCACAGATAGCAGTGGGAGGCGTAATACGAGAGAGAAGAAAAGGCACACAGAATGAACTCTTGTCACGACTATGTGTGCAGGCCTACGACTGCATTCATCTGTACCTTTATTGTCTCTCATGTGACCTTCAGAGTTGTGTCATTAACAATTTTGAAAAGCCTTGACAATTTAAGATATTTAGTGGCTCTTGCATGCTGTTAGTATACGTATAGTGAGCGTATAGGAAGCTAAAGTAGGAGCACGAATAGCCGATCAACCTCCAAGCAGGGAAGTGATCACTTCCCTGCTTCCAGAAGTTCCAGTACTGTGAATTTATAGAAAATAGAACCGTCACCACCAAGGGTTGCCGGTTCGTTTTGCCATTTATTAGCTGCACGCAGGCCAAAGTCCATTCTAATCATAGGCGCTTATTGTTTGAGCTTGGTTCAAATAAGTGAAAAAAAGTAGGTTCGGCAACTTTTAAGGAATCGAAAATGGAGGAACACCGAATTTGTGAAAAATTCTGTGGTAAAAACCAAATTATATGTTTTAAAGTGATGGAAATGTTACAAACTGCCTATGGGGATTAGTCGGTGTCCCGAAACATTGTGGGTTTAGGAAGGCCTTGGAAATCAACGACAGAAGGAAGCGTTGCAAAGTTTGTGATCTGGTACTTAACAATCGCCGAATTTCTATCAGGGAGAGATTACTTTTAAGGAGACAGTCGATCGAAGAGATTTAGACAGAGCAAATGCAACATCAGGATCGTTTTTCGGCTACGAGCGAATTTGCTTCCACAAATTTTTGTCACGCTTACTATCGCGAAATTTTAAGAAGATTGCGAGAGCACGTCCGGCGCAAGAGGACTGAACTTTAGGCAAACAACTCAGGGACCCTCCTTTACGACAAGGCACAGGCGCACGCATCGTTACTGCTATCGGAATACTTGATGAAAAATGTGATGTTTTTATTTCCGCAATCTGCCTATTCGCCAGACGTGGCCTTGTGCGACTTTTTCCTGTTCCGAAGGATAAAATAATTTGAAGAGACAACGTTTCCAGACAATAGAGAAGATAAAGAAAACATCGCAGGAGCAAGCCAGCATTGATTCCGAAATACGCGTTTTGAAAAATGTTTGGAAGATTAGGAAATTAGGTGGCACAAGTACAGTACAGCTGGCGGGAGCTATTCTGAAGAGAACAAAACACTTTGGAGGATTAGATAATATATATATATATATATATATATATATATATATATATATTATATACACGGGTAAACATGTTATTCTGGAGATTATTTTAGTTTAGATACATATGTATGGATATGTATCTAAATATGATATCGTCTATGGCGTTGACGCTGAGATTAGTAATAACTTGTCGTATTTATCGTTTCATGCTGCCCTCTCAGGTACACTTGTGGGTAAGGATTGGACACTATAAGATTTTCTCTAACCGCATGTGCCCCGTGACTGAACCTCTTGTTTGCTAGATTAATCTCCAAAATTATATATGTATATATATATATATATATATATATATATATACGTAAATAATGATTATTAGCATATGCGTTTGTGTTTGTTTATATAATATATGTAGTTACGCGCGCGTGCATACATACACCCACTGTGCATTACAATAGTAGGGTGCTTTACGGTTAGATATTAATCACTGGTTTCAATGCACATTTTTGGCTGAATTACCAAATGATTTGTTTTTTACTCCAACCATGCTGCGTTTTTGTTTTCAAGAGTCTAGCTGGTACACACTAGATAGCTAATGTTTTTTTTTTATATATATATATATATATGTATCAGGTAACCGTAATCGCAGCATGACCTTTATTTATTTTTACCGAGTTTAGACGGATTGAGGCGAGTGAACTCTGATTTCAACAACGTACTCCCACAAGCCACACACCCTGCGAGACCATTGAACTTTTAAGGTTGAAGTGTCTCGAATGGGTAATCTCGCGTAACAAGGACATTCAAACAGTGAAGTGTACGCTGTGTGTTTTTATGTGATTTTAAATATCTCCGACTATTTTTGAACAACCTCTATGTGCATAGGGCGTTCGAAAGCACCTAGCCTTCGGTGAGCTCTGTATAGGAGTGATGGGTGTTGCATGACGTTCCCAAAATCCGAAGGTCTTGGCCATTTCTGCAAGTATCGTTCGGACGACATCACGTTTACGTTTGCCTATTTGCTGTATGTTGTTGAATACAATTTGCTACCACAAATCGTCCTACGCATTTCGGATCGTCGTCGTCGTCGTGCGCGTGAATGGCGGCAGATTCAAACGATGGTTCTACTCGACGGTGTCACTCATCATCTTCCGAATGATGGGTCGCGCGATTTCGGCGACAATCACGTTCCACAACATCGAAAATCAGGCAAAGCCAGGCGGCATCTGTGTTGCTAACCACACTTCACCCATCGACGTTTGCATCCTCTGCCAGAACAACGTTTATGCTATGGTGCGTATCGGCGCTGTTCGGAGCATGTTCATATATATATATATACATATATATATACATACAATCATCAGTCAATAGGGATGGGTCGGATTTAACATAGTCAGTCAATAGGGATGGGTCGGATTTAACATAAACTATTTTCGAATCTAACATGCGTTAGTTTTACTGATCGCAATTGGTCGTTTGCAGGTGGGTCAGAACCAAGGAGGTTTTCTAGGACTTCTGCAGAACTACCTTGGACGAATGTGCAATCACATCTGGTTCGAGCGCGGAGAAGACAAAGACCGATTGGAAACGGCGGCACGAATGAAACGTCACGTTGATGATCCCAATAACTTGCCAATTTTAATTTTTCCAGAGGGTACATGTGTCAACAACACATCGGTCATGATGTTCAAGAAGGGTTCCTTTGAAGTTGACGGTTAGTCACTAAACCTTATATAAGTATCATATGTATATGCAGTGCTATATGCCATCATAAGGCCACAACGAATTGTACAGTCATTAATTTGTCACGTTTATTAGCGCATAAGTGGGTTTCGTGCAGTGTGTTCAATCATTCATCGGAAAACATTTAGTTTAAAACATGTACAAATTATCTGACTTATATATATATATATATATATATATATATATATATATATATATATATATATATATATATATATAATAATAAACATATATAACATGCAATCATATTTAAGTAAATGCTCAATTTATTATGGTTATTTATGAAATACATGCAAGCAAGAAGAAATTCAAAAAGAACGTGACTAAGCGTTTTATTAGTGGGTATGATTTAGATTTGGATGCGCTCATTTGGGAAGCAAATCATCTAAGAACTCAAATTTGGTGACGGCCTTTTGAGTATTGGATTGCCGGGCTTTTAATTTATTGGAGCGTACATAAAAGACGTATCCTAGCCATTCAATTTTGTATGTTTACGTCGCGAGGATAGACATAAGTACATGCGGAGTTACATTGCTCGAAGGGTGAGTCTATGCTAGGAACAATGTCAGCCGTCACCAATGTTCTATATATATATATATATATCCTGGCGTTCGGACCAAGCAGCTGATCCGCAAAGTCGGCACCTTGTTAAACCTGTCATCCAGTGATAACCTCCAGTGATATAAGTCGTCCTTTTTCAAACAACGTCTGGATCTTGATATACAACGTGGAAACGCTGCCTCCGTTAGGGGCACACTTTTGAGGTGATGTCGGCGCCTGACCTCATCGAAACGGACACGTGACAGCCACAACACGCGCCCACTAGGCATATTGGCTTAGCTAGTCCATCGTGATACGTGTAACATATACATATTGTATTACATTGAGAATAAACTTATATATATATATATATATATATATATATATATATATATATATATATATATATATATATATACGTACACACTCTAACGTATGTGTATTTGTTTTTCGTTGGCCCGTCGGTATAGCGCCCATCTATCCATGCGCGATACGCTACAATCCGGCGTTCGGCGACCCGTTCTGGGATTCAGCGAAGCACGGCTACATGATGTACCTGCTGCGCATGATGACATCGTGGGCGATCGTCGCCGACGTCTGGTTTATGGAACCGATGCGCAAACAGCCGAACGAGACGAGCATGGAGTACGCGAATCGGGTTCGCTCGATGATTGCTCGCCGCGGCGGCATGGTCGAACTACAGTGGGACGGCATGCTGAAACGCGGCAGTCCCAAGGACGAGTGGAAGTTCTACCAGCGATTGCATCTCGGCAAGCAGATCGGCGAGGTCAAGGACGAGAAAAGGCCGGTCGAGCTGACGCAGAAGGAGCAGGCCAAACAAACGGACAAAAAGGACCACTCGGCCCTGTGGACGTACACGCCCAAAGACGAGGATGTGCCCTCGTGGCTCACCGTAACGAAACCGCCCAATCCCGAAGAGCTATTGAAAAACGGCAAGGCCCAATGAAGGTGGTCGCGTGACTGTGTATGCTGATAGAGTGAATGGACCTGATATGTATACACACACACACAAAGACAAACACACACATACATTCATAGATAGATAGATAGATGCATACACGTAACCGAGGAATGACAGCTCGCGTCTACGGCAATACAGTATTGCCTACCCTACCCATGGCTAGCGAGAACGATAAAGTAAGAGTTCAAGGCGGAGGGGACAGGAATCGACCTATTGAATATATATATATATATATATATGTGTTAAAGGCCGAAACTTTCTTTCCACAGTTAGGAAGGTTCCGTACAGGTTTCCCACTACGTGTTCTTAACGAAACGTACGAACACACATACACGCACGCACGAACACAACATAGAGTGACACAGAACGCACCTATTATTCGGTAAACGGCTTTGTTTATTAACCCGTTGGTGGTTTAGCGTCAATGACGATTAGACGACAAGTTCAGTTAGTAAATTAGCCAATCAACAAAACCAATAATCTCAATCATGCTGCCCAACTGGAGTTGTCACTCGTGAAAACGAACACGCTAGCAAACACGCTAGTGCCCGTGTGCCATGCCTGTCAAGTCTACGCAAGAATGCGCGCGTATTTCCCTGTCCACCCTCGACAGCTTGTCTGCTCGGCGTATCATTCATGCACCGGAGACCCATATAAACAGACGCCCATCAGCTAACCAATAGCAAGGCTATTGCCGGCTGTTTTGAACGTACCCCACTGGGTGCATGTAGCCAGCCGCTTGGCCTGTGAACGCGGCGCACATAAACAATAATACCAACCCCAACAGCGACTACGACACGTGATCCACAATGGATTTAGGGGCACAGTTGCTTAAACAGCATCAGTATCAATCTCGTTCGCAACAGCTGTTCTCTATATTTTATATAATGCTTTAAACATAAAACTGCTTTGTGTGGTGGCGTGGTTGGACCTACTGACTCCAGCTAAGCTCAGCTCGCCGTCCAAGAAGCTGAAGACGAAGCAGAACGGCCCCAGGCGGCGCAAATAGAACTGAGCAAGAGTGAGATCAATATAAAGTGTGCTCAGGTAAAAAAAAATATACGTACATACATATGCGAGAGTGTCTCCTGAACGCCATTTCGTCTGAGGCGTTAAGAACTTTTGCGCATACCTCAACCTTCTCCGACGTTCAAGTTCTAGTCGAGAATCCAATCGGGATTGGTATGTCGTGACGCGCTGCTTGCAGCATTAAGCTTATTACTAGAATCTTTGTTAGCAGGACCGCAATGGTGTTAGTCATCATCATTATGGTGATGACCTTTAGTCTATTATGACCAGTAGCAGTTGTCGTAGACGTAGCAGTTGTTGTTGTTGTTGTACTAGAAACATTACAGTTATTGTTATTTAGAATGCCATCACAATGCTAGCACTTTTGGTGTTCTTGCAAATGATCTTGCGTGTCGGTGCTGAAGTTGTTTTCCCTTGGATGGAAAGTCGTGACGTCGATATGAATGGATGTCCTTTGGTAAACCAGACTAGAATTATTTTCTAGTACGGCGTACGTCGAAAGATATTTTTGCTCCTGTACATAGCTGAACCGTAAGTGTTAGCGTGAAGAGAAGCAAAGCACACGTCGAGAAACGAACATTGCAAATCGTAGTTGTCGTATTGTTGTACCTTGTATTATTTAGAACAAGAGGAGGAGCATAAATGGAATTGGGGAAAACGAGAGATAGAGAGATTCTGAGACTAAGAAAATATCGAGGCAGAGTCAAAGTTAGTTCATGTTTTTCGGTACGAACGGCAATGTGAAAGTATAAATAGTGGCATGTATAACAGCCAATATATATATATATATATATATATATATATATATATATATATATATATATATATATGTATATATATATATATATATATATATATATATATATATATATATATATATATATATATATACATATATATATACATGCATATAGGTCTATATACGTACATCTAATACACTTGAATAAGAGGAGGGCCGACAATTGTTGCGCATCGTTCAGTGATGAAACGTGTGTTGAAGCGGGAGAACTGCAAAGCGACAACAGTGTTTGAGGAGGCAATTAGACACTCCGGTCACGAATTCCGTCACAGTGCCGGGTGTGGGCCGTGTTCTGGCTCATCTACAGTAATCCAACCTTCATACAGTCTGTACTCACAAATTCTCCCTGTGAAAGCCAAATAAACTAATCGTTATTTTTATACAAAGTAGAGTGTTTAATTTATCGTATTTGTAATAACCTATGCATTTCCCGTGGTACATATACTGCTTCTATTCAATTCAATTATATTTATTTCACTCAGATTGAGTATAATATACAATTTAAGATGTTTCTTCGTACTACTCTATCTTCTTCACGCTTTCGGCGAGAGAAGTAGTGCAACGATGTTTTGTCCAGCGCTGTGCATTCTACTGCATGGTACTTGGCACACCTCTGCAGGCAGAACCGGTAGGTGCACAACTCGTATTCCTCGTGAAAGGCTGCGTTTGAACATACCAAGTAGTGATAACCATGCACTATATACCTGGTGTATACGTGGCGACTGTCACATGCAGGACCAGACCAAAGGTGCACGGCATTGAAAACGTCCAAACCACCGACCTCCCGTCTGGCCTGTTCGACTTTAGCTTCCCATTCAGAAATGAAACATTCGTATGGTACTGTACGCGGCATCTTCAGTCTTAGTCGGATTGTTTCAGTAGCTGGTGGACAACCTGACATGAGATACACAAAGCGGCTCCTTGCTCGAATAGACAAGCAAAGCACTCGCTTCATATATATTGAGAAACACCTCTCAAGCTGGTTAAAATTAGCCAGTGTGAGGTGGTTCCACACCCTGTCAAGGCCATACATCAGCCCCGGAACAATCTTAAGCATGAAGAGCCTCACTGCTGAGAAAACGGACAGTCTTCGGACATTGCCTACTTCCAGGAGTAAGTGCCTTCCGTACTGTTTCGTTTATATGCGCTGTGAACGTCGTTCCCGTATAATGAACCCGAAGGCCAAGATACTGGAAAGAGTTAACAAACTCCAATGGTTTGCCGCAGCAACGTATAACGTCTCTGGCAGCCAATCGACCTCCACGCCTGAATTTCATGGCTTTGGTTTTCCTGGTGTTTATTTCAAGTCCCTTCGAGACAAGGAACGGCTCTATCATAGAAGGAATGCGCTTGATGGCGCCTGGGTCGCGATAAGCGACCACGATATCATCTGCATACATCACCACCACGGCTTTTTGGTACTCCTGTCGGACGTAACCGACGAGGTCAGCAAGGAGAAGTGTAAACGAGACGCAACTCAGCGGGTCTCCTTGCGGAGTTCTCACATTTTGCTTAATCTCCAATACACCCTGCTCACTGTCTACCAACAAGGTGTCCTCCTCAAAGAAACTTGCTATTACACTCAGGAGAGAGCCACCCACTCCTGCTCGTTGGAATGCTTCAAGCAGCATATAGCGAGGGGCTTTGTCAAAGGCCTTGACGCAGTCAATAGAGACTGCATACAGATGACCTCTGGGTTGTGCCACAGCTCGCTCGATTTCTGACTGGAGAACGTGGATTGCATCACGGGTGCCTCGGCCTCTCCTAAAACCGAATTGCTCCGGTGGAAGTGCCTCTTCAGCCACGTGCTCAATCCGCCGAATAACAAACTTACAGAAAATCTTCTTCTACTGCTTCTATATATCTACTAAGACGTTGTGAGGAAGCATAGAACAAATGTATATATATATACACTTGTTTAATACTCACCATACTTCCTCACTCATATATATATATATATATATATATATATATATATATATGTATTTGTTTAATACTCATTATCAGAAATATATATATATATATATATATATATATATCGTTGGAGGTCGGCAATTGCCAGCTAAAGGTATGAGCAATCAATGGAGATATCTTGGAGTCGACTTTGACAGCAATGGCAGAGTTGACTCCACCAAGGATATACTCCTTAATTTACTCAACAGACTCACGATAGCTCCCCTTAAACCCCACCAAAGACTCATATTTTTGAAAGACTTTCTCATTCCCCGCCTCCTTTATAAACTGGTCTCCGGTCCCAGACCACCTCACGCACTCCTTAGCGACCTAGATGAAGAGATCGGAAAGGTTGTTAAGTCGAAATGGCTTAAGCTCGAAAACTCGGTGCCGAACGCCTACCTGTACACGCACACAGCACACAACGGTCTGGACATCTCCTGCCTCCAAACATTTATCCCCAGACGCCGCCTCTCTAGTCTGACAGCACTCCACGCACCTTGGCGTCCAATGGATGCTAACCACCGAGTACTTCAAAAAAGACCTTGCGAAAACAAGACTTCTTTGCGAGCGCTTGGGAACCTCCATTGAGACCGCTACACAAGAGACCGATTACTGGTCTCAACAACTACACAACACGTTCGGGGCACATTTTAAAAAGCACACGAAACGCCCTTTGTACATTACTAAATTAAGGGTGTGCTTTACCTATTTGGTAACGACTATTTAAACCTACTAAAGCTCAGGATCAACGCACTACCAACGCGTGCCAGATTGGCCAGGGGACTCCCGGGCTACAACAAACGTTGTAGGCACGGGTGTCATGCGCCTGAGACGTTGGCTCATGTCGCTTAGATGTGCGATACAACGCACAAACAAACTATAAAAAAAGACATGATGACGTCTGTGATCGCGTGACGCGTCTTCTCCGCGAGAAGGGTCATGAGATGGTTCGTGAGCGAGTATCCCGTCGACCGGGCGCACCGGGTCTAAAGCCCGACCTCGTCATAACAACACTAACCGAGGTCTGGGTTTTAGATGCCGAGGTTTGCGGCCCGAACAGGGACCTCGCAAAAGCGCGGCAGGACAAGATCACCAAATATGACGTCGAGTTCCTAAGAGCGGCGCTCCCCGACCCGCAAAATCTCGCAGATTCGGATCCATCACTATCTCTATGAGTGGTGTATGGGACTCTTAAATCTGCGAGTACGCTCTTGGGACTCGGCATCACGAAGAGAAATCTTATGGATCTTACCGTTTTAACGTTGCAAGGAACCTTGAGGATATACCGCTTGCACCGGGTCCATAAGAGCGGGGACTACATCAAGCAAGGACACGGACAGCTGATTCTTAACCTCACGTGACACCTTTTTACCACCATTTTTATTAAGGCGAGCACTGCCGAGTGTACAAACGTTTTGTAAATGATTAATAAATCATCACAATATTTTCTATATATATATATATATATATATATATATTTGTTTAATACCCATCATCAGAGAGTAAAGCTTAAGGTGCGTTTAGTGGGTATGGGTCTTAGCGGCGTAACATCCATCCGCTGAGGTCGAGTCCCACAAAGCTTGAGATAAAAACCGAATTTTCCTACTCATAGCAGTAGTGCGTAATTGCATTTAACCCTCCTCCACAAAAAAAATTATCATCATACTTCCTCACTCATATATATATATATATATATATATTCAGTTCTTTATGTGACACATTGTGATAACAGACAACATGGACAAATAAATTTGCCGGCGGGCTATGTCAGTCCATAATATATATATATACAAAGATGCTTCACAATATATATGAAGCGCGTTCTTTGCTTGCCGCGGACGGCAAGGAATCGCTTTGTGTACCTGCTAGCGGGTTGCGGACCGGCAGTGGAAATAATCAGAGTCAGCCTTAAGTCACCTATTACAATGCCACTTCAACAATTTTTGTTGGAGTGGCAGGGAAAAGTGACCGAGGCCTCGGCTGAGGTAGCGCAGTTAGATGTGTACCTCACCAGGGAGCTTTGGGAGGGAATGGCATGCACTAGCCGGCACGTGTACACAAGGTACATTGTACATGGCTATCATCACTTGGTGTGTTCAACTCAAGGATTTCACCAAGTTGGCGATCAATGTCGTTGCCGGTTCTGCTCGCAGGTATGCACTAAATACCACGCAGCGAGCTGCCAGTCGCATCGGCGGTCTTTACACTTTCTTGCCCGGTGGGACGGTCGCTAAAGTGTTAAAATTTTATATAATGATGATTGTATTGTATTTATGTACCATCTTGAAATGCAAAATTATTGCGAAATAAACAATATGTATGTATAATATATATATATATATATATATATATTTCAAATTTTATTATCAAATATAATCAAGCAATATATATATATATATATATATATATATAAATATAAATGTTATTATCAAATATATGAATATATATATATATATATATATATATATATATATAAAGTGCGTTGCAAAAAATTAGCAACTCATGTTTTTTGTGCTAATTTCGGCTTGATTTATTTGAATGCCTTGAAATTATAAGGGCATGATATATATGACACAACCACAATTTCGTTGCAATCTCACAATCGGTTCACATAAAAAAAAGCGTGAAAAAACAGTGTTGCAAAATATTAGCAACAATAACGCTTTACGGAGTATTCGATTCTTAGCAGGGCTGTATGACTTATTTAATACTACATATTCTATTCTAGAAACGGGTTTGTCGTCCCTTCTTCTGAATCAAATCGTAAACTTGGCCTTTCATGGGGTAAGTACGAGCTGTTGTAAGTACGAAAGTGGAATCTCAGTCTATGCTTGATGGACAGCTTCTTTGAGGTCTGACAAATTATAATATTGTCGACCATTTGCGTAAATCTGCTTCACCAAATTTCCCCAAACATTTTCGATAGGATTTAGGTCTGGACTCAATGCTGGCCAGTCAAAAATTGGCACTCCTTGTTCTTGAAAGAAGGCTATAGTGCCAGCCGAGGTATAAAACGTGGCTTTGTCTTGTTGAAAAACTGCGTCAGGTCCCCAAACGCGCTCCTGCATTTCACACGAGATTAAATTTATTTTCGACCGAGAAGACGATGTTTTCCACTCGTTATCCAAAGTTTAGTATCTATGCGAAAATTCACGCCGTACGACAATGGTAATAGTATTGACAGCCGTCAGGGCCATCGAGATTAAATTTATTTTCGTCCGAGAAAACAATGTTTTTCCACTCGTTATTTCAAGTTAGGTATCTATACGGAAATTCACGCCGTGCGACAATGTGCTTCGGTTGCAGTCGCGGCATAAGCTTTCTTTTCGCGTATCACATGTTTTTGTCAGAACTTACCTCTTGCTACACTGTATATCGGTGGCACTCCTGATGTAAGTTCGGAACAACGACTGAGATGCAGAATATTTTCCAGTTATAGAACGATTGATTCAGCTAGAGAATAATCCTGACATTTGATCCCAGGGATCGTATATCAGCTGTAGTATCGACTATCTTTTACAAACAAGAGCTGTGTCGTTAGCATGTTATTGTTGCTAATATTTTGCAATACTGTTTCACACTTTTCTATTTTTGTATGAACCGATTGTGAGATTGCAACGAAATTAACACCATACTCGTGGTTCGTCATGTACATCATGCCCTTAAAATTCAAGCCATTCAAATAAATCAAGCCAAAATTATCACCAAAAAATCTGAGTTGCTATTTTTTTGCAACGCACTTTATATATATATATATATATATATATATATATGTTGTGTCTAGGCATATTCAGGTAGACACGACTGTCGGCACTACGCTACACTGTTGTGTCTAGGCATGTTTAGGTAGACACACGGCTGTCGGCTCGGCGCCACGTGCTGGCGGACGTGCAGTGGAAAGAGTAGGTACGAGTAGGTACGAGAAACGTCTAGAGGACTCGATAGAAGCGTCTACTCGGACCGAATAGATTCTACCACATTCGAGAACAATCTGAGAGGCAATAAATACAGCTGACGCGGAGAGTCAGCAAGCCACTCTACAGGTGACAGCAGGCGATCGTGTTTTCATTCCTTACGTACTCGGCTAGTCTACGTTCAATAGACTAAGTCCTCTGGTCAGAGTGTGTACAGTTCACGTACATATTAGTGGCGACGAAGATGGGATGTTCGTAACTACTACATACGTAATTCACAGTTCAACTACATATTAGTGGCGACGAAGTGGTTACGAACTGACTGACCTTCCTTTAAGCCTTACTTCTACTTTCAAGATCGGCAGGGTGCCATAGTTCAAACGGCAACAAGTTCACCTGCTACGTCTGAAGGACGTGCCTGCTACTACTACAACTTTTACTTCTTTCGGCAACTACATTGCTGCAACTTCTACTACTACTGCTTTCGGCAACTACATCGCTACAGCTTCTACTACTACTACTACATCTTTCGGCAACTACAGCGCTCAGAAGAATTCCACGATGGAACGAGACGGAAGCATCAGGGAAAACCGAGCACTGCCACAGTTCGAGAGATTCATGGAAGAAGAGATGCCGTGGTCTACATATCGGTGTCGCTTCCGTGAATTTATCGAGCTTAACGAGTACCCCGAGAGCAAGCGTGCTTTAGGTTTGCTAAACCACCTCTCGTCCACAGTGTACCAGAAGCTGCGGGACCAGATATTTCCAGAGGAGCCATCAAAGAAGACATACGAAGAACTTCTGGCAGCCTTGGACTGTATCTACACAAGAGGTACGTCAAAATGGGTAAAAAGAGTTGAATGCCAAGCCCTAAAACAAGAGGAAGGTGAACAGATTCAAGATTTCGCGCGTAGGTTACGAAGAAACGCGGAAGAATGCGAATGGCCAATGGAATTCCTGACGACAGTACTGCTAGTACAATTCATCAGCGGTGTCAGGGACGACCATGTTAAGGACCAAGTTTTGCATAAGGCAGATACTTTCAAAACACTAGACGACGCAGTTAAAGAAGCAGATTCAGTGTTTGTGCGCAAAGAACGGTTAACGATCAACAAAATAGTTGCTGGTACACAGCAGCGGGAAGCCAAGCTGCCTTGGAAGAAGCAACCGACGGGTTCAGGCAGTAAGGACAGTACAGCTCCGGCTCGCTCTAGACAGGGCCTGATGCCAGGCCACTGCTATCGTTGTGGGAAGCCTGACCACAAGGCTGACAAGTGTCCGCATATTAAGTCTACGTGCAATTCATGCGGGAAGACCGGACATCTTAAGATCGTCTGTCAGCAAAGACAGCCCGGTGCTAGTTCAGCCAACAAATTCAAGAATAAGAAGAACGGAGCATTCGCCGTACAAGTTCAACCAGCCATGAAGAAGAATTCAGGTATGAACTTTGTGAAGCCAGTACATACAATTCGAACAGTGAGACCCGATATCGACCCGTTACTCGTAACAGTCGAGATCGAGGGTACCGATGCTACAATGGAAGTGGACAGCGGCTGTGGAGCCACTGTGATGCCTCTTTCACGTTTCGCGGCTGTTTTGCCAAAATTCATACACCATGAGCCAGACATTACGTTAAAAGTGGCGAATGGCAGTGAAGTGAAACCACACTCTTTCGTGGAAGTTCACGTGAAGTACCGCAACATTACAAAATTATTGCGGCTGTACCTGGTCAACGATCCCCAATTTCCAATGTTATTCGGTCGCGATTGGATGAAGGCGCTGAGATGGGGGCACCTCGAAGTTCATCGAGTAGAAAGCGAAGCTAGTGATATACTTTCTGCATACCCCAAGCTCACGGCGCCAGGCATTGGCACACTACCGGCAGTACACGCACTTACAGTCCAGTTCAAGGATCAGCCGAAGCCCGTGTACAAGCCCAGGAAAATACCTTACGCACTTGCCGAGAACGGTACGAAGGAGCTACAGGCAATAGAGATGAAATACCTTACGAAAGTTGGATCACCGGAAAAGAAACCCGGAGAGTTCAATCCACTTCAGCGTTTCGAGAATCAGCATTCGAAAGCTACAGGAAGTAGCCGTGCATCCATATTCCTCGGCCGACAAATTCGCATATCCCAGCTGAAAGAGAAGCGACAGGTACTAGCGAAGCCGGCAGAGACGGTTTCTCGATTCAGCGTGGGGGAGTCTGTGGCAGTTCGAGACTACCGGAAAAGAAACAAGTGGTGTCTATCTCGTGTCGTGAAGATACTCGGAAGAAAACACATGCTAGTGCAGTCGCCCGAGCTCGGCACGGTGAAGAGACATTTCGATCAAGTCCGAAAGACGGACGTAAAAAAGGAAACAGGCTATACATTGCTCAAGCATTTCGACGGTACTGTCGACCATGGCGTCGAGCAGCCAAAACATTCAGAGGTTGCAAGCACGGGACCATCTTCTACTGCTAGGTTAAATACTTCTCCGGCGCCAGCACCGTCTATAAAAGAAGAAGCAGAATTCTCTACCGAGCCAGCTACATCAGCGGATCCGATTACGTCGACGCCGTTACAAGAGCCTAGAGTTCTACGACCAAGAACAAGAATAGATTATCGAAAGATGGCCGGGCGAAGCCGTCGTCATACATAGATCTAACTATTACTACATACATACAATATTACATATTTCATAGTTAGCGTGGGGGACTGTTGTGTCTAGGCATATTCAGGTAGACACGACTGTCGGCACTACGCTACACTGTTGTGTCTAGGCATGTTTAGGTAGACACACGGCTGTCGGCTCGGCGCCACGTGCTGGCGGACGTGCAGTGGAAAGAGTAGGTACGAGTAGGTACGAGAAACGTCTAGAGGACTCGATAGAAGCGTCTACTCGGACCGAATAGATTCTACCACATTCGAGAACAATCTGAGAGGCAATAAATACAGCTGACGCGGAGAGTCAGCAAGCCACTCTACAGGTGACAGCAGGCGATCGTGTTTTCATTCCTTACGTACTCGGCTAGTCTACGTTCAATAGACTAAGTCCTCTGGTCAGAGTGTGTACAGTTCACGTACATATTAATATATATATATATCAAAAACCGGCGGGAAGCGGAAGCAGAGGAGAAGACGCCGACGCTTCTGGAAGCCACTTAGCCACGCAGTTCTCAAAAGGGTAGCTACCATGTGCACCGGCCCAAGTTGCTTGGCCGCCCCATCGCAGATCCATAAGAGAGGCTAACAAAGCAATCCTGCGGAACTGCAAGCCCTCCTCCTCTTTCACCGGTTCTTCTTCTGTATCTTTTGCTAGACCCGAAAATGCAAAGGGGGTCTGAAACCAGTATTGCTAGTGAACAATTGTGTAGTCATCGACAGTCATATCACTAAATGTCGTGGAGGAAACAAGTCGTCTTCTATCATCGATCTGGTAGTGTGGTTAGTGTGCGATGACACCAATTGTTGTTGACGACATGAAGTAAAACACTTCATCACCGGCGACTTTAGTGTCTAGCTTGGCATCAATTGTTTTCGAGGAGACTCGAGAAGGGCTCGGGCTCGTTGGTTCACCAACCATTTGGGGCTGAGCCTCAGCCAAGATTTAACGGAGTCCACGGAACTGTTTTTCACATTGCTACTACATAGACGCACATGCCCATAAATACAAATGTGGGGCAACGGTGGGGCTCGAACCCGCGCATCTGCTATATGTCTCCTCCGGTCGCGAGGCGCAGTCAAAATGCATCACGCCACGGGGCTCGACACCAACCATATGTACAATGCAAAGGTGACGACCCTCCCCACCGAGGGGGTAGACGGCTGATTTAGCATGTACTAGTGTATCGACGATATGAACAAACAAGCAGGAGTTGGCAGAAAGACAGAAAGATCGTCTTAAGGCCACCTGCGACGATGTCTTATGCGCAATGAACGTGATTTTCGAGAAAACGTTCCGAGTTTGCAGCCCCTGATTCTGAATCGACGTAGCCTTCAGAAAAGACTGCTGGGTAATGATTTGTCCACCCGTTTAGTTGAATGAAGCGGTGACAGTACTGCCGACGAGGAAGCCATGTGGTTCGGCGAAGATTTTCTGCGAGCATCTACCCGCACTAAATTGCTAAAATAAGTCTGGACAACAATAGCTCCTAAATAGTTGCTTGCAGCAAGACTGCATCCCAGCCGCCTGAAGTGAAGGTATCATAACAAAACAACGCATGCTCTACCAGGTCGGCGTCAAGGAGAGGAAACAGCAAAAAAAAGTTTTACTTTTTTTTGGTGTTTCCTCTCCATAAATTCGAGCACTAGCAGGTGCTACTAAAGGAGTAACACGGGATCCAAACGCAACTCTAACTGTTTATTATAGTTAATTATTTAAACTGCAATTTCTTTGTACCTCCCTTTGCCCTCACCCTTCTCCTGACATCACCGGTGCTTAACTTAAAGGATTTAAAAACGCGCGAACGAACGACGAGTGTTGGAGATGTTGGTCTGGTAAATATATTGTATGGTAGATTATGATGGATCTATTGGAGCTTGTGTGGGTGCTGCGATATTACTGTGAAATGGTACTTTCGTTGTTAGTCCAGCTTTGGCCACCGTTGAAGGGAATATGGCATATGACAGTAGCAAATGTTGTAGATGTCAAAGGAACACCCATTTAACATAGAAATACAATAAATGTGCTCCACTGGTGACAGATTTCAGATCAAGTCGTCTAGCAAGCAGGTGTACCAAACAATATATAAATAATATTGTCTAAACAAAACTAATACTCGCATGTTGTCGACTCGACAAGGTATGTGTGTGTGGCCTATTGTGATTCTGTGCGTTTTTAAATCCTGCAAGTCAAGCACACCGGTGGTGTCAGGGGAAGAAGGGTAAGGGGAACGGGAAAAATCGGTAGAGACAAAAAGGATTCAGGCACCTAGCGGTGCTGACAACGACCTGGTGCCGTTGTCGGTGTTTCGTCGGCACTTCCTCCATCTCGTGCACTTTGCTCCTGCACCTAAAACTCCCCAAACTTGTTTTTAATCATCAAAATCTTGAACAAAAACCGCAGAATCACAAGAGGCCACACACAACAAAGCTCTTCTAACAAAGCTCTGGCAAAGTTCTCTCAAAGGATCATGGGGCTACTTAGGCCGAGCCTGTCGAGACAACTCAAGTCGTTTTTAGTTTCACTTTGATCAGTGCTCTGTTCTCATTATAACAACCAGGTACTAATTTGTTTAGCTCATGCTCTACGTAGATGGTCCGGTGGAGGAAGCAGAAGGAGATTATTGTAATACTGTACTATTGAAAGGAGGAAATAAATAAATATTGGAAGCCGCTGGCTTTGCAAATGTATTGTAAATTATTAATAAAGCATCGCAATATGTTCTAGACATATATATATATATATATATATATATATACATGTTTTTTTTTAATGAAAACGTTTTGGATCGACCGAATTAAGCACCAGAGTATCGCAGTACCGCGCGAATAACAGACAACACGAATTCTCGACAATAATCACTTAAACTGTTATTTAATCAGCGCATCGGAATTAATTTGTTTAATTTGAAAATTACTTGTGACTTCGAACCGCATGCACTTTCAACGTAAATCGTTTTAACGATATGTTTCTACTAGAATTGTCAATATGAATTATGTTTTATTTTCGTCAGCGACCACCAATGGAAAAGACTGGATTCACAGAGTGTACCTATTTGGCATTCATCTCCGAACTCCACGGGTTCAATTTTTCGTCACCACCAGTTATTAAGCAAGTCGTTGGCTGGCCAAGTTAGCCATACAGAAGCAGTGGGAGTTTACTAGGGTATCGTTGGTGCCAATTTACCATAGCGCTGTCAGCTGACTTCGCGATTCGCTCAGACGGTTTGCTTCTTGGTGCCCGGCAAGTGCACTGTATGGGACGATACGCTTTTCGTTCATACTTTTTTATTGAAACATTTGTGTTCCCGTTTTGTTTTGTGTTTGTGACAAAAGCCAACGAGTATAACAATCCACTTCGACGTCCACCTTGTCTAAATTGAAAATTACAAAAACGAATCTAAGAGTAGCCGGGATGGGATTTGAACCTGCGTCCTCCGAAATTCAAGGCAATGGCTTTGTCGCTAAAGCCGCCTTACCCGGCGTTTGCTACGCATTAGCGGTTTCATACAGAAACTTTGACACGTAGAAAGGGAGTACCCGGATTTGTGCAAAAGCATAGAAGGAAACTATAGACAGAGAGAATTCATGTAATGTTTCGTGTTACAATCGATCGACTTTAGATATGCTACATATGTTCAAAGCGAGCTGAGCCAGCTATCATCGAAACGAATGACCGCAGAAACAGGACACTGGCTGATAATATAAGTCATTTAATCACGAAACAAGAGAGAACCATTGTTTGTAAAATGGACATGTGCACTCTTTGCTCAGCATCCCCCAGAACAGAGGTAGCGTCCTCCTCCTGTATGTCTAGAGAGAGCCTCTAGGGAAGAAATATCTCGATCCTATAGTATATATATATACACGAGGCAAATCTTAGAAGTGAAATATATAAATTAGTAACTACAAATAAATTAAAAAATAAATAACTTTTTTTTTCATATATAAACCCTGTTGTGTAGTGAGTGTCTGATATGTACGTTGGAAGCATATATACATTCATTTTGGGGACAGTTGTTTTTTCTGCACCTTTTAATTGACAAAAAAAGAAAAGAAAAAAAAAAAATATATATAGCAGTATTGATTTAATTGTAAGTATTTGTTTTTGAAAAAAAAACGATTGTCTTCAAGCAAACCTAATTTGTGCAGTGAACGCAGAACGTAACGTATTTTAGTACAATGTTTAAGAACGTAACCTTTATATATATATATATATATATATATATATATATACCACAACGGGTTTTATATACGAAATAAATGTGTATAAAGGTCGCGCGATCTCCTAGAGAATTCATATCGGTGGCAAACAACAGGCCAGACCGACAGATCACAATGACCGACACCTCCCGCTTCAAATTTAGTTCGCAGTGGCACGCTGAGACACGGTCGCGGCTGCTTCTTCGCAAACACTTCTCAACAAACCGAAATATCTCCTCTTCCAGGTCGAATATCGGGCCGGCGTTTACGGCAAACGATCGCCGATGACACGTCGTTTAATAAGATGCACTCGAATCGCGCGCCGGTTCATTCAAAATTATTCCCCAGGTGAGGCTCGAACTCACAACCCCGGCATTGCTCACGGCTACTGCCTTATAAGTACCGTGCGCTAACCGATTGCGCCACTGGGGACACGTCGACACCGAGCGCTTGTTTCGCTCATGCAGCCGCGCGCCCCCTGTCAGCTCAATGATGCTGGCCGCAGCCTGATCGGCTAGGTCAAGGTTAGGCCGCCAAACAATGGGCCCACAAAAGTCGAATTCCCCCTGTTCTCGTATAGAAAGAACCTCGCGCGAGATAGAGATCGTGTGGCTACCGGCGTTCGTTGTGGTGGGTGGCTACAGCTTTTACTAGACTAGGAAAGGCCTAGGCCTATGTACTATATATACACTTGCTATATGCTTGCTGGTGTGTGTGGCTGCAAATCTCTCTCTCTTATGCGGCGGCATGCGTTCATTCGTCGAGTGGAAGCATTTCGCCGCGGGCGGCTTAGCTTAGAGCCGCTCCCTAGACAGCGAGACGCGCTGGTTTCAGGCGTCGAACGAAGCGCAAAGCATTCGATGCCGGCCGGCGACGACGATATTCAAAAAGATTTTCAATTATTCTCTGGAATGCTATTTTTTTCAGCCCGCCCCCCTTCCCCAACCTTAACCAACGATTGAAATTCACTGTCTCGATTTGCAAATATTCCACGTCAACCACCACATGTTATTATTCTTAGTTTTCTCCTCCTTAATTTGATTGATTGGTCAACGGGTGATTGAGCGGTACGTCTCAGCCTGTCTGTAATCGTGCGTTTGATTGCCTCATAGAAGTAAAAAAAACCAAGAGTAATAATATGTGGCGGGTGGCTGAGTTAAAAATTGGCGGCTTTATCATGTCTTTGTTTATCTATAGATGTTCGTTTTTAACTGGTAACTGATAACTGATATGAGAAGCGTAACTTGGCACGTAACGAACAACACGAGTGCAAAGTAGAAACAAAAATAGAACTACTTTGCAAATTTGAGCTATATAGCGCCCAAAAAAAATACTGGGCTTACTAACGAACGCCTCTGTTACACCGATAACCGAACTGTGTGTGGAGCGAACGATTGACTGATTGGCGTTCTGGCGGTGCTGAAGAAACTACTGTTTAATCCTGAAGATGTTTCTGTTGATGTTTATATATTTATATATATATATATATTTAGAGAGGCGGGAAACTTTTCTGAACTCGTCACCAGGTTTTACACGGTGTCCCTCGCACCGAAACATGAAAAAGGACCCATTAAGGAGAACCGTATTCGGACTTTGTTGAGTTACGTAGCTTGGGTACCATCACCAAGGCACACGTATGACGCTTAACAGCTGTAGCGTAAAACAAATTATTTTGCATTTCGTTGCGGTGTGCCACGAAAGGACAGGCACGTAGAGGACATAGTTGATGCATTTAAAGAACTGGACCAAAAATGCTTACAAAAGGTTATACAAAATGAAGAATTATGTTGTTGAATGTTTAACTGTAGACATTCGCATACGCGATCTAGGGTTCGCTACGAACCGAAATGCATAGCAAAAAAGGAAATTGTAATGTTCCTGCTTGCTTGGAGAGCAACTCGAACCTATGCATGAATGTTGTGATTTTCTTGTGGTGTACATTTTCCCTTTATTGTGGATAAAGTGCGTATTATGAATATATATATATATATATATATATATATATATATAGCAACACAAGCGACACTTTTAAGAAAGTTTAACACGTAAATATATATATATATATATATATATATATATATATATATATATATATATATATATAGCAACACAAGCGACACTTTTAAGAAAGTTTAACACGTAAATATATATATATATATATAGTGACACACGCAACTAAGCTAGCTCAAGTGGCTCTCAACGCCGTCGTAGACAGACACGTGAGGTGATGATGATGATGACGATGATAAAAATGATAGGAATATTTCTATGGATTTCTACTACTACTACTACTACGTTTAATGTCAGCATAACTACTTAAACTGCGCTGCTGCTCTGACTGAAATGCGTTTCGAAGCAACGGCCAACGGCGAGCTAGTTAAATCGACTGGTTAAAGTAAGGTACGGTGAGACGTTAAACTGTGACTAAATTTTGCAGATTTAGTTCACAAAGTGCAGTTTTTAATATGACTATTTATTATCATTGTTTAGGTGTCATACTTAATATGTATTGTGTTATTATTTAAATTAATGTTATTATTTACACTAATATTGCCTCTCGTCGTTCATCGCTCCCCTGTTAACCCTCGAGCAGTTTTACTACTATTGAATGACTGCGCGCGCAATTAGATTATCGTCTTGTGACCTAACCACTGATGTATAACTGTTCAAACAGATGAATGTATATATTGTTCGTTTGTTTTTCTTGTCAATACATTTTTCAATATATGTATATATGGCTTATCACTCGCTACCTATCACTTAGGGTAGTGTGTTTGAATTGTTGCAAACACAGTCAATGATTCACAGCATGACTCGACATTGCGTCATTCTTAGCTATCGCACGAACCTTGTATTGGGGTGTTTGTTTATTTATTTATTTATTTATTTAACAAAGTAAGATCATTTCAAAATTGTATTATATTATTATGAGCGAAACATAAAAGAGGCGTTATACATTGGTTATGTATATAAAAACATAAACGTTACGTTATGGCAAAAAAAAAAAACGGTAAATTGTGCTCGATAAATGATAACGAAAAATAACCGCGGACAGCGCGCCGCTCAATCTAAATGACCTGGAAACGCAGTGTACAGTGACGATGCCTAGCCATAGTGGCTGATGGCGTATACCTGCTACCCAACCAGAGCGATGCAACAACGCCCCAGTGAAAGCGACTACTCCGATTACAACACTGTAGTTACACCGAAATGAAAATTACAGGATAGTTGTTTATTTATAAACGTTTTTTTATTATTGTTCTTGTTGTTGTTGTTGTTGTTTCTTCTTTATCAGATTTCATCTCTTGATTTTCGTCGTTTGTTTGATTCTCCATGGTAATACCACCACTACGACACCAGGCATTTCATATAGGGCTACAATCAACTACTAACACTTTGCAATGGCAATCAAGCTAACCAGCTGCGGTTTCCAAACGATTAGGACTTCACCTATTTAGATTCACAAACAAATTACACGTAAATTAATTACGCGCAAATTAGCCACAAAACATTTAAGCCCTTACCTAATATTATCGTGCTTCATCTACGTTGCTCGGCGGAACAACACGACGTCTGACGTGCGGCTGAACAGAGCTGTGGGATATGGCTTTTTTTTTTGGATATGGTGGAAATGATTGTGAAAAAGCTGCATACGATTGTCTTTCTGTCGCCAATTTTTGTTAAACTGTGTCTCTGTGTGTCTGTGTTGGAAATATAGCTTTGCTGGTGGGCATTATAGGCGTCTATACTAGAACGCGAGCACATGTCGGCTTACTATCCATCTTTGGGGGGGGTTTAGGGTTTAAGAGTAGGCTAGTACTACCCGACAGAAAGAAGGAGGAACTGCCCGTCTAAAGCAGCAGGCGCCATGTGCAGGTTGCCAGCTACAATGTCTCTTTGTGTGTCTGCCAGGTGTATGTGGAATCGGTGGGGATTTCGGGTAGCGGCCGCCTGTGTCACTTCAACCATCGTTTAATGTAGGCCTTTTCAACGTTGCGTGCAGTGATCACGTCGGCGGTGTCTTGCGGATGTGCACCGCGCAGGTCATAGTGATGAGGTGCGCCTTTTATCATGATGACGGGCAACTCCGGGTTGATCTGTTTCGTCACGCCACCTGAAATTGATACGACCAAACGAGCAGGCATCAGACCTCGAGTCTTTCGCCTCAGCCGTCTAGCTTGAGCTTTCCTTCTCTTTCCCGTTGCCGGAAGACTCCGAGATTCGACGGTCTCGGCCCCGTGAGAACGGGAAGGCGGGCGTCTTTAGTCAATGATCGGACAAAAACACTAACGGGCCATCGGGCGATTGATTGCGAGCCAGGTCAACAATCATCCTAGAACCCTAGCTTAGTTGCGTCATCGAATTCTAATCCTAATTAAGATAACAGAGAGGCAATCACCAATGAATGAATGCGTACAGTTCTACTACCAGGCAGGATGTCATGCATACATTTAATTCGAGAGCTAACGCCGCGCCTATTTTATATTTACTTAGTTAGACACTATTGCTGGTATGCTGGCTGTATGTCGATGATATACTTCTAATCCTTACGGTTACTGAGACATTTAATAAAACTTACTGTAGTCCATAAGCAACGTATCAGCGTATGAGTAGAACGGTTGCCATTGTTAAGGGATGACATTTGTCAGCTGACAGCCAAGTGTTTAGAATTGCATTCCAGCTTTTCAATGGCGCTACCGAGATAAACAAACACCTTACGCTTACAGACCAAGCTAACAGCAAAAGAGAGATTCATTGAGAAGAGCACGAAACGGATCAACGACACCATGGAAGCGGGCAGCGTGAACATTAGGGCGTTGCGCTGATGCCGGTCCACACTTCACTGAGTGTTAGTGTCGGTATCTACCGGTATCTTTGCTGAGACTTAGTCCTTCCTATCCTGTACGAACCTCCCGACCACGGATCGATGTCACCGTTGCTAAAGATGATGTTGCTGGCAGCAGAGATGTCGGCTCCGCCGAACATCATTTGAGCCTTGTAGAGGTCGGGCGTCATGCCGAACTTCTTCTCGCATTGTTGGCGGTAGCTGGCGAATTCCCACGAGTAGTTGTAGAACATATCGTTCACGCCATCGCCGCAAAGTGGCATCACCATCTCGTTGCACGTCTGCAGCTCCCAGCCTTGATCTCCCAGATTGTCGCCCTCTGTACACGCACACAGATTCGCAGGCGTCATTTGTTTTAGTAGATAGTAGATAAGTTATGTGCAGCGTGTGAATGAATATACGTGCGTATACATGCGTAACATATATTCAACTCAAAGTTTACTTCACTCAAATGTTGTATAATATACTACTTATATGATGCTATGAAATTCACTGTATTATATAAATGACAAAATCACGTATATATGTATGTCTGTTTGCACTTAGATGTGTGTACATACGCTACCAAGCCAAGCAGGAAAGCCGCTATTTGACCGGCTGCTGAATAGTGAATAGTATGTTCGAACAGCAGAGTGATAGAATAGATAGGCATCACCGAGACTTCACAACATAAACAAATCTTACTCTACGTGTACTGCAGCTCCGACAGCATAAGCGTGCAGCGGGTGCGCTAAATATCTCGAGACACATCGTATGAGCGTAGGTGTCTAGGTGTAGGGTCAGCCTATTCCGAAATCAATGATTTCGATGATTGATCAGAAAGAAATCTTCCTTCGATTCTGTTTGGTCTGGTTTCCCATCTCACCGTTGGCGTCGACGTCATTGCACTGCGCGCTGCCAGAGTAGTTGTGGAACACGCTGATGGCTTTGTAGATTCCGAAGAGAAGCTCATCGTCGCTCGCGAAGTCTTTCTGCAGATAGCTGCAAGCTACTCGTACCGGGTGTCCGGGCACTGTTTTGAGAAAGTCTGTGCCATATGGGTAGTTTACCATCGCCAGATCCGAATACGTATTGTAGAGCCAGTCACGAACAGCCGTGTAGTTCGACTTTAAGACTGGCTGGCAGATTCGAAAGTTCTCCCGGATGAAGTTGAGTCCATTGTCTGCGCGACAACAAAAACAACATAATACAAAGGCTCAAATATATGATATATATATATATAGATATGTATATATGTATATGTATATATATATATATATATATATATATATATATATGTATATATATATATATATATATATATATGTATATATATGTATATATATGTATATATATATATGTATATATATATATATATATATATATCTATATGTATATATATATATATGTATATAATGTATATATATATATATATATATACATACATATGTATATATATATATATATGCATGTATATACGTATATAATCCTGATACTTAGCAACCACTATTCCTTCTACTAACCTCCGGAGCGCGCTTTCTTGTCGAGGGCGGCCCAGGACTTGCGGATGTTGTCAGGGCACATTTCTCCTTCCTGTCTGAAGGCTTTTGTCACAACTTTGTTGAATACGCCGCATGGAGTGATGCCCTTGAATTGCAGGATAGGAGCCGATGCTGCCAGTGCCCTAAATGCCAAATGTATATATATATAAATATATATATATATATATATTTTTTATTTTTTAAAGTAATTTATCATTCATCTTATACCAATAAGCTGATGAGTCTGGTAAATCGACTTGCTGTACCGTACGAAGCATTAAAAGTATACGTAGAATTTTTTTCACTTTTTTGCTCCTTACGCAAACGAATACTCGCGTGCCCGGCATGCGAAGCAGTACATTAGTTTCCTAATTCCTACCAGTAGGCCTGATAGCTCGTTGGACACGGTACAACAGCAACATATAGGAAACAAGATGAGAAACAAGCGAAGGTCCAGCGGACTGCTTTCACATTGCTTCGTAAGACGGACCCCATAAATACAAATGTGCAACGGTGGAGCTCAAACCCGCGAACCTATGTGTCTCCTCCGGTCGCGAGGCGCACGCTAATGCACCACGCTACCGGGATCCACTGCTTCTACTAACCTGAAAGAGACGAACTTAACAAACTGTGCAACGTGACAAAGAGATAAAGCGATATAAGTTGCACATTAACGCCTTCATAATTATTGGTTACTGATGCTGCGGAGAGAGACAATTAATCGACTACATTCAGTAAGCTACCGGCTATGCGCCGCAGCGTTTTAAAGTATCGGTCTCAAATTTGCTAGATATAATGCCGATATTTGCCTTGCTGTTCTTCTGGGCGGGCGCATTGCCAAAAAAAAAACGTTGCTAACTAAGAGTTGCAGAGTCGCGCAAAACGGATCACGTATATACTGAGTCTTATTTTGTTCTTAACTACGTATAAGAGATATAGCTGTTGACGTCAGTGTCGTATTAGATGTCGACATCATATCTATACATTAGGCAACGCACGATTCACAAAGGGACGAGATGAAGAGAGAGAGAGAGAGCGAGAGAGAGAGAGAGAGCGAGTCTGAGAGACTAAGAGTTCATGAGAGAGTATTCGAGCCGAAGAGTGGTGAGTGAGTGAAGACTTACGCGTCGATGATCCACGGGTATTTGATGCGCATCCATGCTGCGAGCATGCCGCCATACGAACCCCCGAAAGCGACGACCTTGCTGTCGGCTGTTCCCGGCCACGTCTGTTTGATGTTACGCAGGAGGTCAGCGTAGTCGGCAAGTGCCTGTTCGACCGTCAGATAGCCGTAATAGTTGACCGACGAATAGGACTTTTTTCCGTACGGCATCGACGCCCCGTAGAATCTGTGCTCGGCGAAGACCAACAAAGCCCCGAATTCGGCGGCCCAGTCCCACATGAGGCCTAGAATTAAAAAAAAAACATGTTTTCGGCCGCCACGTTCCACCACCACCACCACCGCCAATGTCGTATATATATATACCCAACCGAAGAGAGACAGAGGGGGAGCGAAAGCAAAAAGTTGTCGTTATAAAATCGCTCCGCCATTCAGTCTTCGACCATTATTAGATGGCGTTACTAAGCCTATTATTGTTATGAATGCATTCAATCGCAAACTAGAGGGCATGCAAATACGGTCAGCGTGCGGCCACGCGTCGTAACGAAGAGTGGTCTAGCATTGATTTAATCTAGCATATATAATAACGCGCATAACACAATCACCTTATCACATTATAGTGATTGATTCATATCAATAGCCATATCATCGTCGTCTGGTCTTGTATGACGAAAGTAGCTACACGCTCTAGTAAAAATGTAAGATTATATATATATTTATATATATATATACACACTAATGTTATCTTATACAATTTCTGTACTATTTGAGCGTGGACCGATTTTTGGAAAGCAGTGTCTCTTGCACACACAACTAGCAGATCGCGATATAGTTCGATCGATGAGGCATTCGGGCGTCTGTATGTGGAGCTGCCGACTAGCGAGATTAGCAGTGCTGTGTTGAGTCACCGTTAGTTACATGTTTAACGAACGGCAAAATTTACTCGAATAGATAACAATATGTCAAGTATCAAGTGTTGTAAGATGCAGTAACAACTAAGCACGTTACCTGTGTTATTTGTAAACATTTCGATGGTGCCTTCATTGCCTGTGTAGAAAAAGATCGGCCCAGGATTGTCAATGTCGAAATGCTCATCGTTGTAGAGCACTTTCATCAAGAACGTGTCATTGTTCGCATATCCGAAGTGATCGACCTGAATGAAGAGACCACAGCGTATCTCGGTTACATAACTACGGTTGCTAACTAATTGGTGTATTTTGCTGAGTAACAATGATATCATTCATATACATATATCTTCACCGTTTCATTTGCATTGTCACCTTGCGGCGTTTCATGCGTTGTCACCACTTCTGACGGCTATGCTCCGTCATGCATATATGACCCTGTTATAAGAGGGTGACATGCGTGCATGTAGCTGTACATGCCAAGCGAATCATAGATCCATATGTTGTGCATCTGCCGACACTAGATAGCTATCTACTAGTCAGATGACTACCTAAGAACTGAAAGGATATAACTTTACACTCCATTTGAAGGCAAAGGCAAGAGGCGGCCATAAGATGGCTTGCAGACTTACCAGTTTGCTACCAGTTTGCGAAGGTTATTTAAGCTATGGCAGCTGTGTTTCGTGATTTTAAAGTCGTTGCGCATATACATATGATGATCTGTAGTTAACAGCTAGAAAAGGTGCACTCTATTCTAGTTAAAAACCGCCTTGCATTCAATATTGCAAGACAATTTTTAATATATATTTGTTTTATAACTTTAATATATATATATAGGCGGATATTTGTTCGTTCTGAGTGAGGACTGGGCCACATCACAATAATGACAGTTAGGATTTTCCGAGAAGTTCAAAACTGCCAATTCTGCGAAACTAGACCCAGAAGGTTTTTGTCTACAAGAAGAAGAAATACCGGCGCTTCTCGCGTTCGATGTAAGGTAATTCGATGTGAGGTTATTAAATATTACCTTATGTTAATTGCCACGAGGGCTGATGGGACGGCAGCGCAATATTCTAGAAGATACAATCTTCGTCAACAATTTCAATTCTGGGGACTTCAGTTGAGAT
This sequence comes from Dermanyssus gallinae, assembly GCA_003439945.1. NCBI lineage: Eukaryota > Metazoa > Arthropoda > Arachnida > Mesostigmata > Dermanyssidae > Dermanyssus > Dermanyssus gallinae. The sequence goes on from QVRM01000899.1 coordinate 84,809, forward strand.
TCGCTACCCGCAGACATGATATAAACAATGGTAAATTATGTCTCGTATACAACTTGTTGGCACATTCTACAATTCGCCAAGTAACCAATGATCACAAAAACTGTCGTGACTTTACCCAACTTTTATATTTAGAGTAACACCTAAATGTATAAACAATAGGCTAGAATACCAAGGAGCGTAATAGGTAAAAATGTAAATAATAAATTCTGAAAATTGTCAACATAAGCTCCGCGTAACACGACGAGCTCTATAAACAACCTTGCACGCTTGTAGTTAATGATTTAGTAATGTTTTTTCTTACAATTGACATAACGCTCACTATAACTAAAAAAAATGCCCAAACACATACATGAGAAAACACACAGGTTGGGCATTAATTTCTCTTAGAATGTTAGCACAATCGAGAGGACATATTGTGTTAAATGTTAAACTCCTCATTCAATTCGATGTTGCGGATTAGCTGCAAATTCGCTGTTGCTGTCCCCTTATTATTTGGTTGGCTCTACTGCATATTGTCTGCTAAAACGATTCCGGATATGCTCGATAATTGTACAGTGCTCGAACGCAACAATTTACTGAATTACTGCCCGAGATACAAGCCTATACCGTGTTGCAATGAAAGACACGGATATATCAGATACATGTTTATCTAGTGTAGATATAGGTGGGTTAATGGAATCCTATACTATGTATGTCATTCCTCAACAGGACCGAAATGTAAAGCAGTTTACTTTAAAAACGCCTGTTCTGCGTCCATAAACGTTTGATGAACCGCATTTAGACGTATTGGGCCGTTCGGACTGAACAATAAAACCTTGTAATTTTTTATTGCGTGCGGGCGCGTGCAGAATAGGCACGCGTCTATTTTTTTTCGCTACCCAATCGTTTGTATTCGTCTTCATTGATCGACACACCGTATACGCCACAGGTTACTGATCATCTGTTTGAATTTAAAGCCAAACGTCTATTTGATGCTATTGACTAGCACACGATCGATCATCCGTTTTTCTTCCTCGGTGGCTGTCGGTTGTCGAAGCTCATCGATGTCAGATAAAACTAATGAAACATTATAGAAGACCCCTTATAAGCATTTATATTAGGTACGTAACTGGGTGCAGTATATTACGGCATCTCGAAAGGTCGGAGTAACTAGTGATTTAAAATGTGCTCCTTCCAGTTCGGGAATGCATACTTGAAGTAGTAGTAGTAGTAGTTTTATTAACTAATGATTGGTTTACGAATATACATCATAGACATCGCATTTCCAGAGTTGAGACAGCGGAATTGCTCTTTCACAACGCTGAAGGTGATATAGATCACACGGGCAGCCACAAAGTTTACACATACACTCCGCCGAGATTTCATGAAACTTCTCGCGCTTACCAGAGACGTTTAATATTGAGCGTTTCGATGGGTAATGGACACGTCTCGTGCCACTGCTTAGCCTTCAGGACCTCGCACGGTAGGCCAATGGGAAGAATTTTTCTGCTGGTCAGCCCCTGTCTCAAACGGGCGAGTTTCTATCCTATTGGTCGAAGATAACACCATTGTCTTCAACACCTACTAAATAGATTTTATTGCCATGCAAAGCAGGGGCCGCTGTGACTACGACGAAGATATCTTAGAATATATTGGCAGAACGACTCTGATTATTTGAAATTGTGCACCAGCTCTTCTGGCCGAAGACTTGAACTGAAGACTGCTCTGCCTCAGCCCGGACTATTGCCGTTCCTCAAGCTCTTGGGAGGAGTATGGATGTTAGAAGCGTAGCATTAAATTTAGTTAATTCATATTGAGCATGCATATAACATTACTATTGAACCTGTCTGTAAGCTGTTCTCGGCATGTCATTGGAGAGAGGCAGTGCAGTGATTCTTTTGGTAAGGGTCGGGCAGGACGACGCATAATGCTTTGCTTGATAGCACAGTCGACATGTGCACGCTGTGTACTCCTCGTCTAAGTTCGTATTCGGTGATCTAACCAGGCGATGGACTATGTCATTCACTACGTATCTGGTATAGACGTGGCAATTGTCACATGCAAGATCCGACGAGAATAATAAGAGGCGCTGAAAATATGCAGGTCTCCAACTTCTCGCCGGCCTTGTTCAGCTTTATTTTCCCGTTCCGACACAAAGCGTTCGAATGTTACGGTACACGGTTCTCAACCACCAATCGTCCTCCTAAGGTCCTCAACCTCAATCGAATTATCTATTCTCTATTCGGCGCACAGCCTGTCATTGGGTACACAAAGCGGCGCTTCTTCCCCGCAATGACAAACAAAGCGCTCGCTTCAATTGGGCATTGTGAAGTGCCATTCAAGCAAACCAAAGTTCGCCAGAGTGAAGTGTCCCCATGTCCTTTAAAGACCATACAGCAGCCTTGAAATAATCTTGAGGTAGAAGAGTGCGAGTGCCATCGGAATGGATAGTTATCGGACGTCGCCTACCTCTCCATAAAGCGAGATTAAGGCCGTGCGTAATATCTCGACGCCGTTTCAATATAATGAAGCCGAGTCCCCAGATACTGGAAAAAGTTGACGCTTTCCAAGGATTTGTCACAGCAACGCATAACGTCTTTGGCAGCTAATCGATCTCCTTTTCTGATTTTTTTCAAGGATTTTAGATATGTACTACTCCATTAGCGCTGGACCTGGCGATAATTCATAGAAAGTGTGCTTTCGACAGATTTGCTGGCTCAGATCCTGAACGAGAAATATGGTGGACATGTGATTCGACTCGTCGATTACTGAATTAAAATATAAAATTCTCATAAAAAAAAGCATGTACAGTTAGAGTAAAATACAGTAGGTAAAGCACTAGTACATCGAGACGCCAGGAGTTCGGTAAACGCATCGATACATCTAAGTTACCCCTGGAGCTTTGCACGTGCCACCCCAACTATCTGTAGGAAATGTCACCCGTTCTGCTCTTCGACATCGTGACACAAGCACACAATTCAATGGGAAGCCGGTCGCGAGAGTGGTTTGTTTTGGGTTGCTATCGTGTCAGAGCTTAGAGTTATCTCCAAACTCTCATCTTTTCACCCGAAATACCCGGAAACGAGAGAGGTTAATCATAGATACAGTGGCTTACATATACCGTCAGTGGATAGACATTAAGATAATCTTTAATGCCAAATGAAGAGAAGATCGCAGCATCGTTTTGACGGCCAGACGGTTGAGTCTCACTGCGCCCTTAGAAAGAACGTTACGTTCTCCAGTTCTACATTTGCCTCCGACCCCGCCGGCGCCAACACGGTATCGACGCAGTTACAACGGACAGATATCATGCTCGGGTTTTTCCCGGTGTTGCGTGAATTATCGGGCAAATACGAGCATCTGTTGCCGAGCTTTTGTGCGGGGCGTTTTATAATGATTGCAGCTTATATGCTGTAGCTCGTTTAACGTGTTGAAGATCACTCACTGTCAAGCACGAAGCCCTGTATACCATACCTGTAGACTACAACGAGCAGGTTAACAAAGCCCTTAGAGAGATCGCCACGGAGTAGCTAACCGCTTCGTGCAATGGCCCACGGGTTTTGCGACTAGTTGTAGCTATCCTAAAGGCAAAGCTTTGCAGGTGAAGTTTTTCAATGTCTTTTTATGCGTACGTGTTTGATTTCGTAACGCGTTTGCGGACAAGCTGCTCTCTTTACGCCATTGGTTTATCTAGTTGTTGCCGTCAACCCCTCGAATGTTCTACCGCTCTTTCCGTTATCCTATTGACACCCATATATATATCTGTCTATGCAGGTGACAGCTCTGTCTAACTAACTAACTAACTCTATTTGTGCCAGATTGTACGCTGGGTTATTCTACGTTGGTGCCTTGCCAGTCGGCGGACAGAACGCGAGCTTCGACGCGTCTCCGGGCACGCGACTCGCTCTAAACTGTGCCCTTATGCTGAGGCGACACACGACGAAACAACTCGTTCGACTCGGGCTTTGCTGCTAAGGCTACCTGCCCGTCGCGAGCAAAACCCAAGTAGACCAAACAAACTACTTTCTCACTCGGCAGCCAGCGATGGCCGGTGATGATGATGATGATGATGACGATGATAATCTCAGCCCGATCCCATTCTATCAGCATTACTCAGTTATCTGCTGAATTCCATGCATCCGCACAGCGGCTAGTGTGCCCCCGCAGCGCATCAATCTTAATGCCGACGACCGGGTGGTATATCGTAGAGCGCTGATGGGTTTAGAAATATGTCTGAGAAAAATGCTCGAGACATACGGTGAGGACACCAGTTGAACGGATAACGTGTCGGGGACAACGGGGCCGATAAAGTTCCGATCCGGGAGAACCCTCAAAAGTAGTGATAGGCTTAGCTTGGGTGGTGGTTCGGTTGAAGAATTTGTTGTTAGGACTTTTTCACTTATATAGTTTTGTTTTAATTCTAGACCATCAGCGGTATATGGTTTATCATCTATTCTCAATGAGCGTCGCTCAAACAAAATTCGACCAACAAAAGGGATCGAACCGGCGATGACACCCCGGTAGATGACAACCATGACTAGCGCACTAAGCCCCTCCTAGACCACCGCCTTTTACTTATGTAGGTGCTGAGCTAACGTCAAGTTGCGCATAGTTCTCGACCTATTTACATAATTGCGAGCTTAACAGCAGCATCAGCAGCAGCACTGTCGTCATGGCCTCTCTCAATCCCGGCGGCGTCGCAAAAAATGTTAGTGGCGCTGTTCAACCGAAAGGCTGCCTGCCTGTCTGTAGGATAGGGCAGCGTCCGTTAAGCAGTGCGGGCATAGGCAGCGTCGGTTGGCGGCCATGGCGATACAAGCTGAAGACTTGCGGCCTATATAGGTAGAAGGTGGCGCCGCCACCGCCACCGCCGCCGCCGCTACCCCAGTATCAAAGACGCCGAAGTCTGTGATATACAAGTAGGCATGAGAATAAATGAGTTAGTAGTGGTCTTTGGTGCAAAGCAAGCAGAACGCGTGTGTTGCTTGCGCGAGAGAATGGCGATCTCGTACGACGATCTCGCCGGCCAGTTATGGGGGTGGTGAACATTAGCCCTGTCTCAGTGGCGCCGTATAGTATCGCACACATTTGGGCACACACATGCATTCAGCAGCTTATCGCGAGAGCGCTATCATTAGAGTGAAGATAGCGTTTTGAAGCACGTGTTTGGTTTCCCGAGAAGCGCACAGAACTACTGGCTAGCTTATAGGCGCTGTTAAGGACGACACCATTCACCGAGTGTCTTATAAACCGCTCTCAACTTCCGCATACATCTTTACTGCGAGAGTTCGTGTAGTAGGGGATTTTGAGCAGAAGAAAAGAAACCTATTGAAGCATCAACGGGAGCAAATTGTTTATGAAATGATATATATATATATATATATATATATATAGTCCTATACAAAAGCTTGCCGGAAGCCTAAACGCCTGACGTTCATAGTGAATAAATTGCGGAAGCGTAACAGTGCAAAGTGTAAAACATCACACAGAAACAAGTTGCAGCTTAAAAACTAACAGCGATAGACCGAGATGGGGGGTCGCTGATATTTTTGCAATGCCGTCAAACTGCTTACTTAGTTGCTTTAAGGTTATGGGTTGAAACAGTAGAAAGTTAGAAAGAGGTCAATGCTAGTGTTTCGATCTCGATATCACCGCTTGTCAGCAAGCGGTGCAATTAACGCGTATGTTGTGTTCCATTCAGTTGTCTCGTGTAGACGAAACCAGCCGGTACAATCAATGCGAGATAGTAGAAAAAAAAACGTCTACCAAGGGTCGGTCGCCGTATCAATATCGCCGCGCTATCATTGTCTCTAGGACTGTTACACGCGCCGATTTCTCGCGTGGAACCTGTCGTCATCGAAGATCGTACCATCGAAGTGGTTTGCTGGGTCAATGGTGGTCCTTTGTCACAGTACAATGTAAGGATCGAATGAGCCGCGCCATGGTGTCCCGTCTATGAAGTGATCTATCGCCTGTTGAAGCTGTGTGGCGGCTATCTGGACTATGATCTGAACACTTGTTTGGAGAATAGCCAGGAATGCGCTAGTCTCAACGAGATTGTTAGGAGAAGTGTTGTTTTACAGAGAGCACGCGCGCGGCGAAATTAAAGAGAGAGCGAGAGAGAGGGGGAGAGATATATATAACGAGAGAGGGAGAGTGATAAAGATAGATAGAGAGAGAAGCGCCTATTGCGCAGTCCGTAAGTGGTGATCTCGTTTGAAATCTCGAAATGGCATTTCTCCTTTCGCTCGTCTGTTCTGTTGAGTTACGCACTCAGTGCCGGTTAAAACCCACATCGCCCAAGCGTCAAGCAGTTGCCGTGTGCGACGACGACGTATGGCTCAGTGCCGTTAAAGATTGATTTTCGTAAGTTACTCACATCGTACTGTTTGCACGAGTGAGTCACACGCAGTACTGAAGAAATCGGTTTACAAATTTACACACACCAGGTGGATCAACAAAAGCATTCCTAGCGTGGAATACTAAGCAATAATGACATAATAATAATGTCAGTGTTAATAATAATAATAATAATAACACTCAAGAACAAGTGCAGTTTTACACCAGATGGTATTCCACCATTTTTTTTTAAATAAAAACATTATTTCGAGGGTGAATTGTAACGCCTATATTGAAAAAAGGTGCTAAGGATTCAGTGGATAACTACCGGCCGGTGGCTCAACTGTCCATTGCGTGTATTTTAATGGAGAAGTTAATCGTTGATCATATTGGAAAAAAAATTGTGCGTAACAAATTGGTTGACACCAATCAGCATGGCTTTGCCAGGGGCCGTTCTACAGGGACACAACTTATATCTATGATCCACGATTGGAGTCTACACATAAATAATCGTAGAACATTTCATTGCATATATTTTGATTTTTCAAAGGCATTTGATAAAGTGAATCACAAACTTATGTTACAAAAATTAGAAAGTATTGACCTTGACTCCACAACTTGTCAATGGGTGTCAGCATACCTTACTGGGCGAAATTTTACCGTGAAACTCGGTAACGTAGAAAGTGACCCCCAACCCTGCACCTCAGGGGTGCCGCAAGGATCGTGCATTGGGCCCTGGCTCTTCAGAGTATACGCCCTCGATCTCCCAACAGTGATTCGAGAACGTGTCACTTATCTCTTATTTGCGGACAATTTAAAAATATACTCAGCAGTCGACAACTTCCACAAGTATTATTCAACTAGCAATTAAGAATATTGAAAACTGGTGTTGTGAGAATAGGATGCAAATATCTGTGCCTAAATGTGCCGTGGTGTCGTCAGATGACAGTTCGCCACTGTATACACTCGCTAACAATGCAATACCAGTAGTTAAATCTTTTTGTGATCTTGTGTGACGTACGTTACACGAACGAGGTGATCTATCGCTGTATAAAAAATTGTGTTGTCTCGGGACTGACCAGACCATGTTTAAACATATAAATAATGGACTGCGAAGTGGTGTAAATGTTAGATCACTGGAAGTTCAGTGAAGGTAAACAACACATTCTCGTGGAGAGTTCCACGAAGCCTGCGAAGTCGACAGACTTGATGTATGTTCTAATTATATTCAGAGGTCAAATATTTTGTTAAAAACAATGTATACTTAGGCATATATGACCCTTAAATAAAGGTGATTTTGACTTGACTAACTGAATAAATACACCACATAGTTTTTATCAATCAACAAGATTCCCCCCCGTCCGAAGTCCAGCAAATCATAGCCTCATTGGCTTTCATACCACGAGCAAATTATTCAAGACTTTCACGCCCAAAGTACTCGTCTGCCACGGATATCATCACATCGTTGGCGCTCTGATTTCTCATTCCACAGAGAGATTTTTTTTATGCTGCCGTACAGCTCATAATTATACACATCATATTTATTCACGATAGTTGTTGGTAGTAGGATTGGATTGACACACAAGGTTTGCTACGAAATTATAACAATATCTTCTTTACACACGCCTGTAACGAGTATGAGTCTAATGCCGAACATATTAGAACATGATATCGACAGATGTTGCACTCACCACAAAACTTACATACACAGTCGTTAATATCATAACATTCACCTTTGAGGCACATATAGTGGTGATAACCGTGCCATGTTACCCTGCACACTAATGGTCGGTTACTTTGGAAGGCACGTTTCTATTTCTCTAAGCGAAAAGCAGGTCCATCTGTATAGTAGTATTTTTTTATAGTATTTAGGCACATAATAGTCGTACGGGGCCAGATCTGAAGAATAGGGGGAAGGAGTGTTCGACAAAATCCTTGTAACCTTAGTTTTCGTTATTTGACAGTGAATGTATTGTTTATTAGCCAATCTTTGGTTGATGCACACATGTGTGCTACAGCTCTCCCACGTAAGTCCCATAAACGATATTGCTTTTGTACACTGTTGGAGATGATATAGATCACACGATTTTCTGCATAGCTTGCGTTCACACTCGGTCGATATCTCATGCAACGTATTTCGTACACATATTTTCATATGAAATCCACGTATCGTTATTTGACAATGGCTACCGCAAGCGAGTGGGTAAGCGCATTGTCGTAGTGAATCGGCATAGCCTTGAGCACCCTGAAGCAGAAACGAATCTGGGTTCTTGTAATTGCACACTATAGCCCTCATAACGATCGCTTCTTATAACTTCATAATCATCACGCTTCTCATAACAGTCTCGCTGAGACTAGCGCATTCCTTAAGCTGGCTATTCTTTGAACAAGTGTTCAGATCATAGTATAGATAACCAGCATAGACGGGCAGTATATATATATATAACTGATTACAATACTGCTATTTCTCTCTCTCTCTCTCTCTCTCTATATATATAGAGAGAGAGAGATCAGTATATGTAATCAGTTTTGATCTATCCCTGTATTCCGCCGAAGGGTGCACAGAGAACGCAATGGTAAGTTGACAGAGTTAAAGATTTCTACGACCACGACAACAGTAACTTAACATATAGCAATGACGACAACGGCGTCAGCTGCGACACAACTTCAACGATGACGACAACGGCGACGACCATGTCAACAACAACGACAACAACAGCAACAACACAACGACGACAACAACAGCAACAACGACGACCACAATCGTGACATGATGATGATGATGACAACGATGACGACGACAACAGCAACAACCACCACGACCGTCGCAACGAGAACAACAACAACAACAACCACAACAACCACCACAACAACAACCACCACCACAACAACAACAACGGCGGCAGCAGCGGTGGTGGTGGCCATGACGTGAGAATGCCGCCGCCGCCGCCGACGACCTCGACGACGATGATGTCGATGTCGAAAGAGGAAGATGCTCGAAAACTTCTTACCTTGGTGCGGAACCACGTTGTGTTGTATGCGTAGCCGTGGCTGACCGGCGTTAGCGCCAGTAACACGACCGCCACCGCCGCCGCAATAACGATAGACTGCAACTGCGACGCCATCCGTAACGTCGGTATAGCTTCACCCTCACGGCGACGATCACGACCACGACCACCCCCAAAGCAACGACCCCACCAACAACACTTCGTCACACAGTAACACCTCGGTAGAACAGAGACTGCAGAAGCAGCAGCAGCAAAGTTTGTACACGACGGCTTTCGATGCCCTTAACTGCGACGACGAGAAGAAGAACGTCCTAATCCAGTCTAACCAAGTGATTGATTATGATATTTCTCTTTATCCACACGTATATGGTGTGCTGAACGTAGAGTGCGTGAGACCAACCAACCAACCTCTACGGAGGAGGAACCGGAAAGGCGCGCCAGCACTAGCTGCTATAGCAATAAGACACTAAGTAGTAGTGCAACAGTAGCCGCTGCGGCTGCGGCCGCTAGTTTGTAGAAGCAGTGCAAGTGGTTGTCGGGGAGTGGTGGCTTATTGTTGCCGAGCCCGCGCTGACCACCAGTTAGTCACGCCCCCCCCCCCCCTCCGGTCCGAGAGAAGCGGTAGAACGGCGGAGGGGGGGGGGGAGAAAAGAAGGGCGAATATTGTACTGAGAGCACCACTGAGAGAAGGGGGAACATTGTACTGACACCACCACTGAGAGAAGGGGGAACATTGTACTGACACCACTGAGAGAAAGGGGAACATGGTACTGACTCCACTGAGAGAAGGGGGAACGTTGTACTGACCGCACCACTTACGCCTCCTGTTTATCTATCTGTCTATCTATATATCGGCCGGCCTAGGAAACTCTTGCTTGAATCACGATGCGCCTTGATCCTGTTGATCTCGTCGATTGGCTAGCTGAATGACATGTCCGCTGAATTTCCCGCCCGCCCTCCCGTCCGCCTCGTCCCGCCAGTGTGCGGCGAGGAGTCGACTTTAAGACTCTTGTTCTGCGTGTGTGTGTGTCCCCCCTCGCCCCCGACCCCCCATCTCCCTCTCTCGTTCGGCCATCATCGCCTTCCTCTCTACCTCCCTCCCCCTACCTCTATCCCCCCTCTCTACCCCTTCTCTCGATCTCTCACCGTCTCACTCTCTGCATGGTCGATCTCTATTCCTCTCTGGCTCTCTCGTGCGTGCGTGCGCGATCTTGCCTTTCCAGCCCACTCACTTACTCAGTGGTGATTCGATACGGATAGAAAGAGTGCTAATAACAATAGCGACCAACATTTGCGACGATGACGACGATGATGATGATGATAACAACAGCAACTGGACTGACCGCAGACAATCTTTGATCGTCGGCCATCAAGTAATCCAGTTGACATCGCTTCGTGTAGGGATCGACAAGCATGTCTCAGAAAAAGCGTGAAGACGCAGAAGACCTATATATATATATACGCACGCAAGTCTGTTCCACTGTTCTCAAGACTCCAACATACATATCTACATACACACATATCACTCTCACTTCGAAACAAGACTTTTCAGGAATCATGTTCCATTGAAAAAAATATTTGCGTTAACGAGCTCTACAATTCCATATATCGCTCTTCAAATCTTTCTGGAACAAAGTTATATATATATATATATATTTATTAATCACTTACATATACGTTTGCACACTCGGCAGTGCTCGCCGTAATAAAAAATGGTGGTAAAAAGGTGTCACGTGAGGTTAAGAATCAGCTGTCCGTGTCCTTGCTTGATGGTAGCCCCCGCTCTTATGGACCCGGTGCGAGCGGTATATCCTCAAAGTTCCTTGCAGCGTTAAGACGGTAAGATCCAAAAGATTCCTCTTCGTGACGCCGAGCCCCAAGAGCGTACTCACAGATTCAGAGTCCCACACACCATTTCTAGAGATAGTGATGGATCCGAATCTGCGAGGTTTTTGCGAATCGGGGAGCGCCTGCTTTTAGGAACTCGACGTCATATTTGGAGATCTTGTCCTGCCGCGCTTTTGCCAGGTCCCTGTTTGGGCTGCAAACCTCGGCATCTAAAACCCAGACCTACGTAGGTGTTGTTATTACGAGGTCGGGCTTTAGACCCGGTGCGCCCGGTCGACGGAATACTCGCTCACGAACCACCCCATGACCCTTTCGCGGAGAAGACGCGCCGCGCCATCACAGACGTCGTCATGTCTCTTTATAGTTTGTGTGTGTGTGTTGTAGCGAATACCTGAGGGACATTAGCCAACGTCTCAGGCGCATGACACCCGTGTCTACAACGTTTGTTGTAGCCCGGGCGTCCTCTGGCCAATCTGGCTCGCCTTGGTAGTGCGTTGATCCTGAGCTTTATTAAGTTCAAATACTCCTTACCAGATAGGTAGGGCATACCCTTAATCCAGTAGTAGTACAAAGGGTGTTTCATGTGCTTTTTTAAAATGTGCCCCATCGAACGTGTTGTGTAGTTGTTGAAACCAGTAATCGGTCTCTAGTGTAGCGGTCTCAATGGAAGTTCCCAAGCGCTCTCAAAGAAGTCTTGTTTTTGTTCTTTTTTGAAGTGCTCGGTGGTTAGCATCCATTGGATCCCAAGGTGCGTGGAGTGTTGTAGTGCTGTTAGACGCGAGAGGCGGAGTCTGGGGATGAATGTTTGGAGGACAGGGGATGCCCAGACCGCCGTGTGCTGTGTGCGTGTATAGATAGGCGTTCGGCACCAAGTTTTTGAGCTTAAGCCACTTCGACTTAACAACCTTTCTGATCTCTTTATCTGAATTTGAATGGCTTGAATTTTTTAATTTTTTTAAAAGCGTTTGGGCTCTTTTTACGGCACCTAGCAACTATACTTAATATTTAGTGAACTTCCCATTAAGTCGGATAACTTCTAAAATACGGTTTGGTATAGTGTTGAACAAATTTTGGATGACGTTTTGCAAGAGCTCGTCCCAAGCCTCGAAAATTGTTTTTTTATCGGTGTAAACTTATTGTTCGAGCCAGCTCCACACATTCTGGAACATATTAAGAATTGGTGAGAATGCAGGCCAGCGAAGGACTTTAATGCGACGTTGGTCGAACCAGCTTCCGATCAGCCTGGCGGTGTGAATCGGGGCGTTATCGTGCGTAAAGACGAAGTCTGGCTCTCCCATCATTTTAAAATGCGCCGATTGCTCTTTTAGTGAATCCCGTAGCGCGTCGAATAAACACGACCGTCTAAAAACACAATCGACGACTTTGCATAATAGCCGACAGCAGCCCAGGTCACCACTGAACCGCCACCTGAGTGACGTTTTGACAAAATTCGTTCTTCCTTGCGGACATCGTGCAAATAATAATTAAATCGATCCGGTTCATCAAAGTTAAACTTTTGTCATCCGAAAAGAGCACTCTGTGTCACTCACTGGTCCATGACATCGTATCGTTGGCACTAAATGGTCCATAACATTTTATCGTGGGCGAAGTCAAGACGAGCTTTCATCGGTCAGCGGTCAATCGTTGTCTTTTTTGTGTTTTTGCCAATTAATCTTGCTGAGGAAGCTTTGCACGTTTCGCACGTTCGTTTGCACGTCGGCGGCTGCCGCAATTGCCCTCGCCGAGGGCGCAGAGTTCGATGCTTTCTTCAGAATTGCAGCTTGTTTCGTTCCGTAATATAATTTAGACGCCCGGAACATTTTTTACGGCGTATTTTTTACCTAAATTAACAAAGTTACTACTTGGGCACAACGCTCTAACTGACGGGAAATTCTGCGATTAGAGAGGCCAATGTCCTATGAGCCTTTATATGGGCCTTCTCTTCACCCATGAGGCGCCTGCCTAAGCCTATCGTTTCAAAGAAAAAACTTCTGGTAGGAGGTCTGCCTTTGTTTTTGTCGAGCCGTTAAATTAGCCCAAGCGTCGTTATTCTGCTTAATTCACTCGTTAAGACATGCATCTTGGTGGTGACTTAAGAATTTTTTCGCGGTGTAGCTGTGCCAAATGTGGAAATTTCGTGGTTTAAAGTAATCCGAGACCCCAAAGTCTTCGTTGTTACTCTGCGAGCATGTATCACTGTGATCTTTACACGACTTGTTATAATAAATGCGTGAAATGTGGCGAAAATGGGTGGCCCTATACTTTTTTCAAGGACTATATATATATATATATATATATATATAGAATATAAAGCTCCTTTGGGGGGAAAAGGAGACTAGGTAGGCAATGACGCCCACGAAGCCGCCTTGTTGTGCGATTCTCTAGCTACACGCCAGGCGAACATATTGATTGTTCCGAGTCTTGCAGTACATTTTGGTAAAAACATTACTTGACTTCTACGATTGTTCATTGTCACATTGAAGAAACGGTCGATACGATCAGCACTTGCAAGTTGCGCTAGCGCACGCGTGTCGTTTTTCTTCAGTAAAATCGACAGCGACGGAAGGTTTACAGCATTCGGCTCGATATCACATCTTCTACAGAGCTTTTTTAGAAATCTTCTCTAAACACCTTTGATCATGGCTATGTGCTTGCACAGGTGTGGGCTCCAGACGGGTGAGCAATATAAAAGTTTAGATAGCACAATTGCTTTATACAAACGAAAATACACATTATTGATGATAAAACAACGAAAGAGCATGTTCCCAAGTATAGATGTTGATTTGACTAGTTCCTCGTAAATGTGCAGAAAATGTAAGACCCGTTGGTATTAAAACATCGAGGTCATGCAACATTAGCGGTGGGCAATATTTTTCATCATCTTATTTATTTCACTCATATCGAGTATGCATATAACATAGATAATTATACAGATTATACAATTATACAGTCAGCTGCTCGCGGCATGTTATTCGAGAGAGGCAGTGCAGCGATCTCTTCGCAAGGGCCAGGCAGGCAGACGCATGAAACTGCGTACAAGCCTGAGAGCACAGTCGACAGATGCACTACGTGTACTCCTCGTGGAAGCTCGTATTCGAACAGACCAGGTGATGATAGCCATAAACTATGTATCTGGTATGGACGTGGCGATTGTCACATGCAAGACCAGACCAGAGGTGAGAGGCACTGAAAATATCTAGGTCTCCTATCTCTCGTCGGGCTTGTTCAACTTTATTTTCCCTGTAATGGTACTGTACGCGGCGTCTTCAATCTCAATCGAATTATCCCAACAACCGGTGCACAGCCAGACATAAGGTATACAAACGGCCCCTTGCCTGCATTGACAGGCAAAGTACCCGCTTCATGTACATTGTGAAACACCTTTCAAGCAAACCAAAGTTTGCCCAAGTGAGGTGTTCCCATCTTTTGTCAAGACCATACATCAGCGTTGGAACAATCTTGAGGTAGAAAAGTGCCACTGCCGTCGGGACGGACAGTCGCCGGACGTCGCCTACCTCACCATAAAGAGATTGCGCGAGAGAGCGAGATTAGAGCGATTCTCTATAGTGCGCGAGATGATTAGGCCATTGCGATAGATACCACGCTGCAGCATGTCCAGCACTTCAGTCAATAGCTGAACTCGCAAGATGAGAGAAGATCCGGTAATGTATAAGAACCACTAATTGAGATTGATGTACTTGTTTATAATTTACCCAACCTGGGTGTTAATAAACCATAATCATTATTATTGTTTCAGTGTTTGCTCGATTGAGGGCGCATACTTTGTAGTATATCATTTCGTATTTGTGTTGCATAAACCTCGATATTTAGGGGGTTAGGGACAAGGAAAATCTGTTGCAAGAGCTTCAGTAAGGAAGTTGAGTCAGTCCTAGCGATTAACCGTTGTCGCATTCGGCCAACTGCCTAATGATGTACAGTGAGCGGCTTGGCAACTCGAAAGTGTCGTCTGGTATCGAAAGCCGGAGTGTTTATGTGCGAACCTTGTAGGTGTAAAGTTCTAACGTTGTCCGGTTTGTCGGTGGGACGGTTCAAAACCCCGCAAAGCACAGATGTCTTGTTAAGGTTAACCTTATCTAAGTAATACACTAGCTTTTTCAACAGATCGCGAATAGGTTCTGATAATATATGACAATTATATTTATGGAGCTTCCTGCAAGTACAGCGCAGTTGTTCGTTACGCATATTTTTTCTATTCTACGGAGCGTATTGTATAGTACAGCAGCGTCAACGCTTGCTTTTCTAAGACCTTCAGTCTGTTGCCCAAGACATCATATCGGATACCAATCGGAAACCGCAGTTGGTTCCGTGGCCCAGGTCTCAATGAGCACCGGTACGTATCCCAAGCGGACCTCTGCTGGACTACTTGCCCTCAAATGTCGGAGTAACATACTCCATTGCCGTTGCAACATTGATCGTGATCGTGATGTGTGACAAATGAAATGTTAAGAATCTCATGATTATCACCAACGTCGGGAACCTACGCGTCGAATGTACCATAAATGCTGCTGCTAATCGATAAGTGTCGAGATTAGAGCTGTGCGCACTGTTTCGACGATGTGAGCAGTGAAGGTCGTCCCAGTATAATGAAGCCGAAGCCCCAGATACCGGAAAGAATTGACGAATTTCAACGATTGGCCGCCGCAACGTATAACGTCTTTAGCAGCCAATCGACCTCCTCTTCTGAATTTCATAGCCTTGGTCTTCATGGCGTTTAGTTCGAGCCCCCTTGAGACAAGGAACACCTCCGCCAGAGAAGTGATGCGCTTGATGGCACCCAGGTCGTGATGGGCGACCACTATGTCGTCAGTGTACATCACAACTGTGGCCTTTTGGAACTCCCGTTGAATATGATCGACAAAATCGGCAAGCAGTAGAGTGAAGGAGACGCAGCTCAATCAACTCCTGCGTATCAGAATGACTTCACCAGGAGGTCTCGAGGTGCTTTGTCGAAAGCTTTGACGCAGTCTATAAAGACTGCATACAAATGGCCTCCGGGTTTTGTCACAGCTCGCTCTATCTCTGACTGAAGCACATGGATTGCATCACGCGTTCCTCGACCTCTTCGGAAGCCGAATTGCTTCGGCGCAAGGGTCTGGTCGACACTCCTCCGCCTCTCGGCCCACGATCCCGCCGGTAGCATCGAAAAGTATTGTTGAAAGTGAGCTCGACGACCAGGTCTCACACAGAAAAACGAGATCAACATTTTTAGACACACTGTAGGAGAGAATAGAATCAATAGCACCTTGTTTTGCCGCTGAACAAGTGTTAAAAAAATACAGTTTAACCGTCCATCATTTGTTCTACAGTTGCCTCGTTTGGGGCTTCCGATGGGGGTTGGCGGGCGGGACTGTCGTTGTCAGTGACAGCAGCAGCACCATCAAATACCATCATTTTCGTGAGGCAGATGACCGACGAAGGATTTGATCACAGCCCCCTACGCCCAGAACTTTAAATCAAGCACTGCAATTTCGTCTTCATCTTGCACAAATAGACAGAACGACGAGTATGTGTTGTATCTGGATCGTAGCTTCCAGACGGATAGCGAACCTTTAAGCTTGGGCGCGATATTCCGATGGATGTCCGAGGCAGTGACGCCGGGGGCAATCCGAGAGATAAATACGCGCTTCCTATTGTTCCGGGCAACGGTGGAGATAGGATTGTCGGCTGCAGGTGCTGTGCCGATAATAATGGTGCAATGATTGCTCTCAGAGCGTTTGCGCTTAATCGAACGCGAACGCTCCCTGGTGTGAGTGTTTACAAACGCAGCGACAGCTGCGGCGTCAGCTAACCGTGATACGTCTGCCCCAACAGGGGGCGTAGCAGTCCACGATGAGACGGTGGAGTATGATCTATCATTGCAATTCATTCAGTTGAGCGTGCCAGATTCCGCAAACGTTCCGAGAGGCTTGACTTGGCGGCTGGACCACTGAAACATTTAGGTTGCCCGATCGTACCGCATCCGAGTGAGCAGCATCCAAACTCATGGGCGGACGTAGACTCGTTGCAAATAGCACAATTAAGAGCAATCATTTTCACAATTGACAAATCAAACAGTAGAGGTTGAGTTAAAACAGTCAGCGCAACAGTAACACAGGTAATTAAAAGTGGAGCACAAAACACAAATCTTTATGTCACAATCCTAGTGTCGCTATGGCCAAGGAAACACAACACAACTTGACGTGGCGTAGAGGAAATTTAACAGAATTGGCCGACTTGAGCGGAGCGGTTACAAACACGTCCGTTCACCACGGAAGCAAGATGGCAATATATATATATATATATATATAAGACATTTCGACTTAACAACCTTTCTGATATATATATATATATATATATATATATTCTTTAGCACCTTCAATGGTCAGTCACGGCGCTACCCAGTCTGGTTATGCTGTTTCGCAAGCGGAAAGAAACAAGTGTCAGAAGTATGCATCTATCGGAGACTCTATGGATTTTCGACACTTTGCCTTTGAGACCTTAGGGGGGCCAGGTAAAATTACTGAGGGAATTATTACTAAGATATGCAAGTGTCTAAGATTGGCCACCGAGGACCTGCGCGCTGGTGAATTTTTCCGGCAAAGGCTGTCATTGGATATACAACGTGGTAACGCCACGGCGGTGCTTGGTACCATGTCCAGGTGGTCGACACCAGGCCTGGACCTAGAGCTGGTGTAGTTTGTGGTCACGTTCGCTGGGGGATAATAGTTTACATTTCGTTATGAGTTAAATAAAATTTGTATATATATATATATATATATAATATATATACACAGAGTGCCCTTTTCGGATGAAAAGAGTTTAACTTTGATGAACCGGATCGATATAACTATTATTTGCACGATGTCCGCAAGGAAGAACGAATTTTGTCAAAACGTCACTCAGGTGGCGGTTAAGTGGTGATCTGGATTGCTGTCGGGTATTATACAAAGTCGTCGATTGTGTTCTTAGACGGTCGTGCTTATTCGACGCGCTACGGGGATTTACTAAAAGAGCAACCGGCGCATTTTAAGCTGATGGGAGGGCCAGACTTCGTTTTAACACACGATAACGCCCCGATTCACACCGCCAGGTTGATCGGAAGCTGGTTCGACCAACGTCACATTGAAGTCCTGAAGCGCGAGTATCAAAAAGGCAACAGCGACGTCAAGACTACGCAACCACTCAAAAACTTTTTTGCCAAAACCCGATCCAAATGCGCTCATGAGGTGCTGGACGGCAAACACACCATACACAACATGCAGGCCACCGAAGTTGTAGAACATTGGGCCAGTACGATGACACAACCACCCCCTGAACCACTCTCTTGCCCCGTATACACTCCCAACTCTGATCTCTTCGAGGTTTCCCTCCCTATCTCCCTAAAGGAAACCCATGTAGCTCTCCGCGGACCCTCTAAAGCACTAGGCTTGGACGAGATTTGTCTTTCGTCCCTCCGTAAACTCCCGTTAGAAGTAGTCTGTTGTATTCTTAACATACTAATAATTTGCGATATTGCCTCAGCCCATGAAACTGCTCGCTTAGCCTTCATCCTTAAAATTAACAATGCCACATCCCCAAGATCTGCGACCCCTATCTATTAGTTCATACTTTTAACGAACACTTAACAAAATGTGGGAGATCCTCAGTCCCCCCTTTTATTTAATCTAGTTCTCGACGACATTATTTTAAAATTAGACAAAACTAATATCGGGTACCAACTTACTGGTGACTTCCGCCTTATGGGCTTAGCCTTTGCGGATGACCTCATCCTCCTAGCCTCCACGAAATCTACTCTCCAACGGCTCCTTAATATTGCAGACCCCCTTTTGAAATCCCGAGGCCTTGAAACTAATACTAATAAAAGCTTTACAATCTCCTACCTATTTAACAGGAAGGAAGGTAGAGGTTTTATTAATACCGTACCAGAATTTAACGTTGGAGATCGGCAATTGCCAGCTAAAGGTATGAGCGATCGATGGAGATATCTTGGAGCCGACTTGGACAGCAATGGCAGAGTTGACTCCACCAAGGATATACTCCTTAATTTACTCAACAGACTCACGATAGCTCCTCTTAAACCTCACCAAAGACTCAAATTTTTAAAAGACTTTCTCATTCCCTGTCTCCTATATAAACTGGTCTCCGGTCCCAGACCATCTTACGCTTGCGGGAGTAACTATGACTCTCCTTCCGGCGTGGTCTGCTGGCGCGCGACATCCGCGTGCTGCGGGGACCTTCACGCGCCCACATGAAAGTTAGTCAGACGGCGTAAACTCCCAATAGTAACTTTCCCAAGGTCACTTTTGTTGGCAAGGGAAGCAGAACATACGATGTCGATTGAGTGGCAACGAATTCGTATTGTCATTTTGTCGTGGCCTATTCGAGGGCTGTTAAGGCTACTACTATACGGGGAAGGTGTGCTACTCACTGACCCCGGGCTAGACGGTTAATGCCCCGGGCCTTAGCAACCTGGGAGTACCGTCTGGGACGCCTGCTGCCTTGGCTTAATAGGCATAATGAGGGCGAGGTCCATAGCGACCTAGATAAAGAGATCAGAAAGGTTGTTAAGTCGAAATGGCTTAAGCTCGAAAACTCGGTGCCGAACGCCTACCTGTGCACGCACACAGCACACGGCGGTCTGAACATCCCCTGCCTCCAAACATTCATCCCCAGACTCCGCCTCTCCCGCCTGACAGCACTACAACACTCCACGCACCTTGAGGTCCAAAGGATGCTAACCACCGAGCACTTCAAAAAAGACCTTGCGAAAACAAGACTTCTTTCCGAGCGCTTGGGAACCTCTACAGACCTTCTACACAAGAGACCGATTACTGGTATCAACAACTACACAACACGTTCGATGGGGCACATTTTAAAAAGCACACGAAACGCCCTTTGTACACTACTGGATTAAGGGTGTGCCCTACCTATCTGGTAAGGAGTATTCAAACCTACTAAAGCTCAGGATTAACGCACTACCAACGCGTGTCAAATTGGCCAGGGGACGCCCGGGCTACAACAAACGTTGTAGGCACGGGTGTCATGCGCCTGAGACGTTGGCTCATGTCGCTCAGATGTGTGATACAACACACAAACAAACTAGAAAGAGACATGACGTCTGTGATCGCGTGGCGCGTCCTCTCCCCGAGAGGGGTCATGAGGTGGTTCGTAAGCGAGTATTCCGTCGACCGGGTGCACCGGGTCTAAAGCCCGACCTCGCAATAACAACACCAACCGATGCCTGGGTTTTAGATGCCGAGGTTTGCGGCCCGAAGCGGGACCTGGCAAAAACGCGGCAGGACAAGATCACCAAATATGACGTCGAGTTCCTAAGAGCGGCGCTCCCCGACCCGCAAAAACCTCGGCGTCACGAAAAGGAATCTTATGGATCTTACCGTTTTAACGTTGCAAGGAACCTTGAGGATATACCGCTCGCACCGGGTCCATAAGAGCGGGGGCTACCATTAAGCAAGGACACGGACAGCTGATTCTTAATTTCACGTGACACATTTTTACCACCATTTTTAGCGAGCACTGCCGAGTGTGCAAACGTATTGTAAATGAATAATAAATCATCACAATATTTTCTATATATTTTTTATTACTGATTTTTGTCATCTTGATGTTCTCACAACCATCTAATTTTACTAATGCATTGTATAAATTATATTAATCAAAACATTACGCCAAATGTAAAGGCATGCCAACTTTTGGATGACGTTATACTTGGACCCAGTAGCTTAGCTTTTTTCCACCTAAACGCGGGGACTGGAGGGATAAAAAAATCCGGGAGTATTGCGATCAGGCGTCTCACTCTATAAGTGGTTTCAAATTAGTTGCGTCGGGTAGACCCTTGAAAAATTAGGTGGTGGTGTCGGCATCTATGTGCGCTTTACCTGCAATATCTTATTATCGCGCTGTGTTTGTAGTCCTGACGGCAATGTTCAGGCGGTACGTCTGCATTAAAAAAAAAACAGGACGGTCCTGAATGTTTTATTGTGGGGTTTTATTCTAACAATGTATCTTGTAAAGACACGCTTCTGAATACCCTAGACGATATGTTGCCAACTTGTACCTCTACCCCTGTCATTGTTAGGGGCGATGCTAATGTCAACCTCCGTTTGGTCCCGCAGCCTAGCGAATATACTTCATTCTTTTCCGCTAGAGACTTCTCCCTGGTAGTGGAGCGCATGACCAGACCTGCATCTGGTACGTACATAGACCATATTGCTATTTCCAATTGCTCAATATTTACTACTGTTCAGCCGGCGGTTCTCGGTACTCTGTTTTTTCTGATTACTACCCGGTTTTAATATCTTTGTCTGACAACTCGGTGGCTGCCAAACCGTTGGCCGAGCTGGCCCCAACCCTAAGCCGAAGTCACAACAGGGCTAAGATTGATACGTTCCTCTCCTAAGTCTCCAGAACCAGATGGCAACCCGGCAGCGGCCGTCAGGATACTTTTCAAAAAGTTCCATGCGGTTGTTGCTGGCGTGGCCACTGCAATTCTTCGAAAATGGAAACGAATTCTGCGAAACTAGAAGCAGCGCTTTGCGATTCATAATTTCCCGACTCCGAGTTTTTGTCTCCAGCAAGAAGAATTATCGCAGTTTCTAAATTTCGATATAAAGCAATAACTTCAGTGCCTGTGGGACGGCAGCGCAATGCTACAGATGATTCCATTTTTATCTACGATTTATTCTGGGGACGCCAGTTGAGATTCACTACCCACAAGACATATTATAAACGAAGCTAAACTATGTCTCGTGTGCAATTTGTTGGTACTTTCGACAAGTACCAACACATTATTATTATTATTATTATTATTATTATTATTATTATTATTATTATTATTATTATTATTATTATTATTATTATTATTATTATTATTATTATTATTATTATTATTATTATTATTATTATTATTATTATTATTTATTTATTACATGTTAAACAATGTTACAGTTGAGAGGTCTGAACGTATTATTGCAAAGTTTTTTAAATAATTAGTTCACTCCATGGCGCCTAAAATAGATGCCGCGTTTCCTCTGCAAACGGCCAAGGACAACGCTTGCCTCAAGAATTGACCCTCTCTTCGGTCGTTCGTGACCTCCTGAATTCGCTTACTCAAATCTTTGAGAAATGCTTCGATTCCCTTGCTGATTGGTCCTAGTGTCTCCATGGCGATAGGCACAAAAATATATCTTGTTTCCAGTCCAGCATTTTTAAACCGTTTTCTGGCGTCTGCGTGCTTTGCTACCCACCCCGGCTCAACAGAGCTGTGGTGTAAATAGGAAGCCGCGGTTATTATTATTATTATTATTATTATTATTATTACTACTATTATTATCATTATTATTATTATTATTATTATTACTATTATTTGCCAAATAACCAACAACTCCAGAGACTGACTTAAGTTTACCAAACATGCATATTTAGTGTAGCACCTATATGTAAAAACGATTAGGCAGTAAGTGCGTAATAGATAAAAATCTAACCTATAAATTTTAAACATTGTCAACATGTTCAACCGCATGAAAAATTACTAACTCTTTAAACATGGTGCGTTTTTCTTCTTTTTCGAGGGCTTTTGGTTTTGTTGAGCTCATTAATGCTAGATAAACAAAATACTAAGAGCAAAGACCCTCTTTTATGAGAATTAGGTCAGTGACTGAGTGCAGGCTTATTATGGCATCTCGAAAGGTCAAAGTAATTACTGATTACAAATGTGCTCCTTCTAGTTTAGAAAACAGTGTGCTTTGAGTGGGAAGCTCTAGATCGCCCAAAATCAAAAACCAAAGAATGTAGAATGAGTTGTTTTACAGTAGAGACAAATGCATAGATTACACAGAATATCCCAGCGTCAAACGGAAGATCTACGCCGTTGAAAAAATGCTGTCATAAAACAGCCACTTAGAAAACATCAACAGTACTGGTTTATTTTTTAATTCATTTTGTGCTTAACAGAGACGTTTAATATTGAGCGTTTCGATACTGATGGATACTTCTAGTCCCCACTGCCTAGCCTTCAGGGCCTCGCTTGATCGTCCAATAGCAAAAGGGTCTTTCTGCTGGTCGGGCCCCATCTTAAACAAGCAAGGATTCTATTGGCCGAAAACAACACCATTGTTCTCAGCACTCTCCCCATTATAGACTTTTGGAAGGCAAAGCAGTGGCAGCTGTCACTCTGTTAAAGAAATATCAGAAAATATTGGCAGGGCCTTTGTGATGATTTAAAATGGTGTACCAGCACTTCTAGCCGGAGAACTGAAGACCGCTCCGCCTCTTCCAGGACTATTGCCGTTCAGCGGCCCAATCCACTCCCGGAGGCCACCCCAGTGCCGCGGTGGATTCCGAGGGCTTTACCCTGGTAACCCAGAGGGGCCGCAAGAGGGTACAAGGGTCATCACCCCTTGCAAACCCTCGGGCCTCCAAGGCCCCCAACACCCAGCTGTCTCCTAACTCAACAAATGACTAAGATTCTTAAAGCTCTACAGCTAAATTGCAACCGTAGCAGGGCAGCATATGCAATGCTTGAAGAGGTCAGTAGCAGAGCCGAAGCAGACGTGCTGCTGCTGAGCGAGCCCAATGTCCGGTGGGCAGAAGAGAACCGCCCAGACCGGTTTACCAACGGCGAGAGGGCAACAAGCATTGTACTTGACCGTCGCTGCCACTCCCGGATTTTAGGACATGGCAGCGGCCACGGTTTTACTTGGATTGACGTGGCGAACGTTGGGCGTTTTTACTCATGCTACTGCAGCCCCAACGTCCCACTTGAAGATCTTATCAAACTTTTAGAAAACTTAACCGCATCTTTTAAATAATGTGACAAGCTCTTAATTATAACAGGAGATTTTGATGCTTCCGCCGGTGCGTGGGGTTCCGCCGCTACGAACCGGAGAGGACACGCAGTCCTCGAATGGTTGGCGGCCATGGACCTAGTCGTTCTTAACACAGGTGCTCCTACATTCCACAGGGCAGGGCGCACCTCTTGTATAGACCTAACTATCACACGCCGGACAGAGGCCCACAGGATTTTAAACTGGAGAGTTTTAAATGACGAAGAATCACTAAGTGACCACCATATAATCGAATTTCACGTGACGACCAGCTTAAAGCAATCATCTGCAAGGCTGCATCCGCCTATGAGGCGTCAGGGAACCGCCGAACTCCGGGAGTCCCTTAGGGCCTGCATAGGCCCGGATGGCCCGCCCGCTTCGATGACGGGCCTCCAGGAGCTCTTAGAGACCGCGTGCAGGGCTCCCTCGGGGCGTGGCACGAATTCTAGGCGCCGCGGCACACCAAAGCACTGGTGGACTGCGGAGATCGGACATCTAGGTGCCTTCGAGAGAGGCGCCTTTTTACGCGTGCCCGGAGGCGTGCACCCGAGGGGAGGTATGCCCTGTACCATGGCGCCGAGTATAAGAGCTGAGGACCCTCTTACGCAGGGAGATCTTCAGAAGTAAGGAACGCTCCGGGAGAGCCTTTCTCGAAGAACTGGAGGACGATCCCTGGGGCCGTCCATACAAGATGATAAAGGGGTGCCCGCCTTTTAAACGGAGAGTGGACCTCACGCCATACGAGGCCCAAGAGGCAATATCAGTCCTCTTTCCAAAACATCCTCCCTTTGACCGCGCCCCCTACCTGGAGGCCCCAGGGACGGAAGAACAGGATCCTCCAGAAGTCACTTTGCAAGAGGTGCACGAAGCGGCGGCACGCC
Organism: Dermanyssus gallinae; assembly: GCA_003439945.1. Lineage (NCBI taxonomy): Eukaryota > Metazoa > Arthropoda > Arachnida > Mesostigmata > Dermanyssidae > Dermanyssus > Dermanyssus gallinae. The sequence goes on from QVRM01000899.1 coordinate 109,706, forward strand.
TCAAGAAGGGAAAGGCACCAGGCCCCGACGGCGTTCCGGTCTCCGCGTTCAAGCTACTAATGACGGAATACCAGGAAGCAGTAGCCGCTGCGGCGACTGGGATGTTCCGGACGGGCTCGTTCCCTGCGGCATGGAAGGCCGCAAACCTCGTTCTCATACCCAAGGGCCCCGGCTCCTACCGCCCGATCTGCCTACTCGGCGCCCTGGCTAAAGCATTCAAGTCCATCGTGGAGACACGCCTCCGGGACTTCGCGGAGGGGACCGACCTGCTGTCCGACGCCCAGTACGGATTCCGCAAGGGCTACTCAACCATCGGCGCCATAAAGCGGATTCAGACGCAGGTTGAACTCCTCCGCGAGTTCCCGCCTAGAAGACGGGACTTGTTCCTCGCGATTTTACTGGACGTCAAGAGTGCTTTTAACAGCCTACCATGGAAAGTCATCCTAGGGTTTCTCCACAGGAAAAAGGTCCCCTTTTATCTACGGAAGCTTTCATCAAATTATCTACATGACAGAACAATCCAGTCCCACGGGTCCCTTTTTATCATGACTGCAGGGGTGCCACAGGTATCCATACTTGGCCCCCTGCTATGGATTATAACCTACGACGACGTGCTGCGGCTGAGTGATCTCCCCCCCGGCGTCAACCTCCTTGCCTACGCTGACGACCTCGTCCTAACCGTCCAGGCTCGGACCGCGGACCTGCTGCAGAGCCGTGCGAACAAGGCACTTGGCGACGTCGCCCGCTGGGTGCAAGAAGCGGGGCTCGCTCTCGCCCCAGCCAAAAGCGAGGCGATACTCTTAGTGGGCCGAAGAACATGCCTCCGCCTAGATGGCCAGGAGATCGTACTCGTCAACTACGTAAGGTACCTCGGGGTTACCCTTGACAGGGGTCTCCGCGGTACCGAACACGTGCGGCGGGTGACGGAAAAGGCAACAAAGACGGCCAATGACTTCGCACGTCTCATGCCCAACACATATGGTCCACGGCAGCTGAGAAGACGAATAATTATGTCCGCGGCCGAGTCGGTTACCCTGTACGGAGCTCCGGCCTGGCCCACCAACACACTAAAATTCGCCGCGAACAGGACTCGCCTGCGTCGGGCCCAAAGGGTCGGAGCTCTCAGGGTAATCTCAGCGTACAGGACGGTCAGCGCCGCGGCGGCCTTCGTCCTTGCCGGAACGATCCCGTGGGATTTAAAGGCAGCCGAGCGCCGCCGCTTATGGGATAACCCAGGCCTCAAAAAAGACGAGGCACGCCAGCGTACAATCGACCTCTGGCAGGAGGAGTGGGAAGGCCTCGAACAGGGTGCCCCAGGCGCCAGCCTCCGCACCCTGATCCCAAATATCAGAAGCTGGCTTAACCGGCCGGGGGGGGGGGGGGAAATTACATTCCACACAACCCAAGTCCTCACAGGTCACGGCGACTTCCAGTCGTACCTGTTCAGGATTAGAAAGGTCCCCAGCCCCACGTGGGTCCACTGCGGCGATGGGCTCGACGACACTCCAGAGCACACGGTGCTTAGGTGTCCGTCATGGGCGGAGCAGCGCGCAAGCCTAACGGAGTTTTTAAGTAACAACCCAGCTCTTAACCTATACGACTTCACTATGAAAATGACGGAATCAATTTCAGGATGGAACAAAGTGACCCAAGCTTTTAAGAACATACTGCAAGAGAAAACAAGGGCCTCCCTCCGAGTCCGCTCGCGCCTCCCCGAGGCTCCCGGGGAACACATCCGCCTGGACCGGTAGACTCGCCGCCCCTGACTGTTTGATGATATGCGCAAGCAGTTCCCAGTCAGCGTGGGGGACGGGGACACGACTGGTTTTTAGTGGGTGGAGCCCCACACTACCGGCCCGCATTTGCAAGGAGCTCCCTTGCTGCGGTGCAATCGCATTTTCCAGTTAGTCCTCTTAAAAAAAAAAAGCCGTTCGTCGTATGGATGTTGGAAATGTGCTATTACATTTATTTCACTCATACTGAGTATGCATTTATCATTACTACTGAAACTGTTAGCTGCTCTCGGCACGCCATTCGGGAGAGGTAGTACAGGTAATCTATTCGTAAGGGACAAATACCAGGTACACGCATGATATTTTGCAGACGCTTAAGAGCACAGCATGGAGATGCACTTTGTGAACTCCTTTAGGAAATTCCTGTTTGAACAGACCAGGTAACGGTAGTGTCATGAACTATGTAACTGGTATAGATGTGGCGATTGCCACTTGTAAGACCAGACCAGAGGTGGGAGACGCTAAAAATATCCAGGTCTCCAACCTCTCATCAGACTGGTTCATCAGATATTTGTTTTCCCCCATTCCGAGACCAAGCAGTTACTGCACGCGGCGTCTTCAACTTTAACCGAATGATCTCATTAATCGGCGCGCGAGTGAGGCGTCTCCATACTCTATCAGGACCACACATTAGCTTTGGAGCAATCTTGAGGTAGAAGAGTGCCACTGTAGTCGGGGTCAATAGTCGCCGGGCATCGCCTTTCTCTACATAGAGAAAGTTAAGGACTGTGCGTACTGCCTCGACGATCTGCGCAGTGAAGGATTGGCTTGAAGAAATGGAGCCGGAGCCCAGATACCGGAAAAGTTAACGAATTTCATGGGGAAATGGCCGCCACCACGTATAGCGTCGTGGCTTTGGTAGTCAATCAAATCCCTCTTCTGAATCTCTCTCTGAAGAATGATGTAGATGCACTACTCCAATAGCGGTAAACCTGACGATAGTTCACGGTAGGGATGGGACCCTCGATGATTGACAAGTTCGCTTGCATAAGTCCTGAACGAGACGTGAATTATAGTGGGCATATGATTGGGATAGATAGTAGATTATTAAGATATAAACACATATACCAGTTGACTTAAAGCATTACGTAAAGTGACGTACATAGATAAAAGCACTACTATGCGAAGGCGCCAGGAGTTTGGTATATGCATCGGTATATAGAAGTTAGAAGCATGGAATTATTTGCGCGTGACACCCCAATTGTCTGCTAGAAATATCACCTATTCTGCTCTCTGCGGCAACAAGCAGTGTGTTCGCGTGATGTTGATCAAACCCTTAGCCTTTCTCGAAAGTACACGGAGGAAGGACGTTTGTTCTAGACGCCGTCGTTTACGCTGATACCTGATAGACTTCACACAAATCTATTTTGCCAAGAATAAATTACATCGCATGGTTAATAAGCTAGACTTGAACCTCACTCTGCTTTTAGGAAGAACTGTCGGTTGCCCGGATGGACGGCAAAAAAATAGGAGGCCGTTGGGCTCGACCTCATTCGAAACGAACACATAAAGGCGGATGGCCCGCCGCCATTCTTTTGGTGAGGCACTGCAGAAAAAGGCTACACTGATAAGATATTATTAATTGCTCTTTGTGCATCGACTTAGCTTCTATCTCAAGAAAGAGCACAGCGTGCAGGAGGTTCGACAATAACCGCAACCCAGGATTTTTCTTAGACGATGTGACATACTCAGTCGCCGTCAAGCACCAAGCCTTATGTTATGGGCTGTATTTATAGGCTACAAAAAGAGTTTGATACAGTCCCTAGAGAGAGTGCCATGGAGGAGCTAGATGTCGAATTAGTGGGCGAATCGGTAAGTAACAACAGCTGCGGCGTCATTTCAGCCACCGTTTAATGTACATTTTCTCCATGTTGCGTGCCTGGATCACCTCGGCTGTGTCAAGCGGATGCGCGCCACGCAGGTCATAGTGATGAGCCGCGTCCTTTATCATGATAACCGGCAGCTTCGGGTTGATCTCCTCTTTCAAGCCACCTGAAATTGATAACCAAATAAGTAGGCATTTCGAGCCTTAGGCCTAGTCTATCAGGTCCGAACGTTCTTCGCCGGAGAGCTCCAAGATTCGTCGCAGCTTTGTGAGGGTGGAAAATTAATAGTAGGTAAGTTTTTTGGTAGATAGACAAACTCATTAGACAGAATCAATCCCTGCGAACAAATCTGCGTTATCGGTTTTGGTTGAAAAAAAAAACAGTATCGAAAGAACCTTATCTAGTAAGAATACTGATAACAAAATGTAAAATAAATAAAAAACAAACGTTGAGCAATTTCGACGGGACCTCTTTCACTGCGTCTTACGTATCTGGTCTGGTCTTGCACGTGACAAACGCTACAGCTATACAGGCACATGGTTCATGGCTATCATCAACTGGTCTGTCTGTTCGAATACGAACTTCTACGAGGAGTGCAAGAAGGAAATCTCTTGCACGCCTTTCTTGGATGAAGTCCATGCCAAGAGCAGCACCGCATACAATAGCATATGTAGAAATGTGACTTGGCAAAATAACATACGCATAATAAAAAAAAAAAAAAAAAAAATATATATATATATATATATATATATATATATATATATATGTATATATCAATGTCAAAGAGTATCCACGCTCAATATGAAGTATATGTGATTATGAATCAGAATACTGAATATAGTGGCGAAAGAGATAGATAGATCAAAAAGAGCGTGTGGGATCCGCTCCAGGATCCACCACACGCGATCTGTGCGTGTCGACATGATCAAGGTCTGCCGATTGCGGTATCTTTAGTCGCGTCTACGAACCTCCAGACCACGGATCCAGGTCGCCGTTACTAAAGATGATATTGCTGGCAGTGGCGATGTCGCCTCCGCCGAACATCATTTGAGCTTTGTAGAGGTCGGGCGTCATGCCGAACTTCTTCTCGCAGGCTTTGCGGTAGCGCGGGAAGTCCCACGAGTAGTGGAAGAACATATCGTCGATGCCACCGGCACAGAGTGGTATCACCAATTCGTTGCACGTTTGCACTGCCCAGCCGCGCATTCCAAGCCCACCGCCTTTCGTGTGCAACATATTACCACAGGTGTCAATTGTTGTAATACCATGATATCTACGCGTGTTTAGATGTATATATATATATATATATATTTACATGTATGTGCACTATTCGTAGGTTGCGCCTAATAGGTATCCAGAATTTCCCCGAAGTGGAGTCGTTTTTTTTTTTAGCCTTTTTAGTTAGCCTTTGCAGTTTTCATTATGGGAAAGTACTACTCTTTATATTTATTATCATGTTTCAGGCAATTAAGGCGACGTTTAAATCACGTGTGGCAGACATGTAAGATAAGCACGTCAGCATCTGTCGTAGACATGGAGACCCACGAATTCCCTACAACGTCATTCATCATTTCTATCTCATGAAACGGAGGGCTGTGAAAGTCAAAGCTGAGTTGAGCAAAAGTTACGGAGCGGTCCAGCGCCAGTATCAGGTACTATATAATGATTGGATTAATGATTGAATTCAAACATTCGTGGCCGCCTATCAGCCAAAGATGGAGCGGACCCACCGGGTATCAAGCGAGGAGGCCCAGGTCCGGGTGAGATCACTGCGCCAGACAATGCGTTGTCAACAATAATCGTGTCGTCATGAAAAATGTTGTCACATCAAGGTGAGTGAGATTGCTAAGATCGTCAGCGTTTCAGTAGGTAGCGTGCACAATATACGATACGAACGGTTGAAAATGGAAGAACGCGATGACTGACCATCGACCTTAACCCAACCAACACGCAAAGATACTTCGCAGCAGTGCTCGTCGATGCCTGAACGCACTCCACCAAAAGACGCGTGTTTGGCATCGATTGACTATCGTGGAAGGAAGTTTTTATCTTGTAAACACCCCTAAGTGGTAAGCGCTTGGTAAGTCTTGAAAACACTTCCGAACCGATTCGTTACGGCGTAAGTGAAAAGCTGCCCTGAGGGTATCATTCTGAATATATATATATATATATATTCAGAGAGGGAATGCCGCTTCGGTGAGAGGCACCCTGGCTAGGTGGACCAGGCCAAGCCTAGACCTAACGCCTTGAGTTAAGCCCCGAGCGGGCTGTGCACATGTTCTTACATCACAAATGTATATCTTAATACACATAATATATATATATATATATATATATATATATATGCACGTGTGAATATACGTTTATACCTATATGTGTTGTATCGAGTGATCCAGCCGATATACGGAGGACATATTATCTATCAGTACGACGATAAATAAGTACACGTCGTAGATAAAATGCTACTAACATAGACAGCTCCAGAGCGCACACATCAGCTCCGACATATAGTCTCACTATGAAATGCATGAACAACACGAACTATCTGACGCATTAGAGTCATCCTGCATCATGTGTGTGTGTATAGGTGCAGAATCAGCTAATTTTGTATATATATATATATATATATATGGCTACAGTTTACGATCAACAGAATTTAAAGTCATATTAAGACTCGACTAAATTAGTTGTCCCTCGGCTGACGCCCGCAGCTGAGGGACAAACAGTTTATCTTACCGTGAGAGTTGAGATTATGACACTTCGCCTGGTGAGAGCTGTTTCGGTACACGTTGATGGCCTTATAGATACTAGAGAGGAGCTCATCGTCACTGTTGAAGTCGTCCTGTAGATATTTGCATGCTGCTCGGACCGGATGTCCAGGTACTTTTTCGAAAAAGTTTGTACAATATGGGTAGTTCATCATAGCCATATATACGTATGTTTCATAGAGCCAGTCGCGAACAGCGGTGAAGTTCAAGCTTGACACCGGCTGGCAAATCCGAAACTTCTCTCGAATGAAGTTGAGTCCTCCGACTGCGCCGCAACAACACGAAAAAAAAACTATATATATATATATATATATATATATATATATATACAGGGTGTTCCAAAATTCGCCCAACAAAATTGCTGGGTGAGGTCTAGTACAACTCAGCAAAAAAATATTTTTTTTTCAATGGAACGAAGGGCTGACTTGTCTTATCTTGATATGGCAGCAAAATTACCAACAATTGTTGTATCGGGCTATTTATCCTGACATTTAATCACTAAATCAGCGATTGCGGCGGTCCCAGTAATTCTACTGACAAATCGATCATACATGCGTGTTTGAAAAGAATTGCAATCTACATGAGCTTAAAGCAGAACAAATGTTGTACTCTAAGAAATTCAACTCTTTGCAATTCTTATATTTTGGCTTAAGTACGTTTAAGTACTCATTTTCAGAAAAACCTCCACCCCTGTTCCATTTAAAAAAAAATGTTTTTCGAGTTGTACTACACTTCAAAGTTTGTACATATATATAGAGCTTGACCATTCAGATGTACATACACGATATACATTGTCGTAGAGGTTAGTATTTTTTGTCCGAATCAATAAAGGACGATTTACTTTGAAGTAACTCTGAAATGTATTTCTGAAAGTGTGATTTGGTTTGTGATTCTGTTCCTAATGCAACGAATCAAAACTCTATACTAAACATCCTATTAAGGGAGCGTTGCTAACTCTTGATAAAAACTCGATCTCTAGTAAAGCTCACCAATTTATTGGTCCCTAAACGAATAATAATTTTATCAAACATATTTACTTATTGATATCACTAATGTTGTTCTGTACAACACCAGGTGTTGGAACGTGGCGATCTTTTTTTCCTAGTCTCTGTATACTTGCTGCGCGCAAATGGCCGTTGGCGAGTTCAGTTCAGGCGACAAGTTCCGACAAGTACAGGAAGAAATGTGTCAAACCAGCTTTCAGGCCGGCATCTTGTCCAGAAGCAGGCCGAGAGATGCTTTCTGAGAGTACCACGGTCGAGTGGTTAACGTCGGCGCTGGTTGAGCGAGTTGAGCAAGTGAAATTCGCGCTATTCTCCTCCAGCACTGAGTCAATCGCCTCCGCCTCCACGGCGATGTCTAGAAACGCTCACACCTTGATCGTTCGACGACGCGGAATCACAGGCAACTGCATTGTTTGACGATCTGCTCAACGCAGTTCGGTCGAGGCGGAAAGCGCTCTTTAAAGAAATGAGAATCTTGCGGCGAGGCGCCGAGACATTACTACACAATCGCAAGGCTGAAGCGGACGATCTTAAGAGACGGGTTGCGGAGAACCAAACTTTATCGGATGGAGAGATGGAGGTCCTAAAATGCGATCTTCGTCAGTTCGTCTCCGAAAAAGAGGTAGACATCTCACTTGGTGAGACCAAGCAATTGCTAATCGACTCCACTGTGGTCGAGGACGTGCTTCAGAAGATTGCTTCGTTAGGTAGGCTTGTGCCACTTAATGATCCGTATAGCAAACGTGAGAGCACAGCTAAGCACGTTCCACCCCTGCCAGAAGAAGAGGAGGGCGAAGAGGAGGACGCGGAGGAGAAGGAACACACGGACGAAGATGCCATGACGTTACCGGACATATTGCCTCAACAGCAAACCACCCCACCTTCGCCTATTGCTGTAGCTTCGCCGTTGACTCCAGCACCCACACCTCAGCCGCCCCGTGCAACTCCTACGTTGCTTCTGAACACCCCTCAGCCGCCGCTGCCACAGCCACCACAGCAGCAAGAGCAACAGCAGCTACAACAACAACAACAACAACAAGTACCCCCACTACAACCTCTGCCACAGCAGCAGCAGCAGCAACAACCATCAGGTTAGGGGCTGCAGTTCTCTCCACTATTCGAAGCACGAAGCACGCAGGCTTCATTACGTAGTGCTGTACTGAAGAGAATTTTTTTACTTCGCCTACAACTATAAGTGAAGCGCTAGTCGTGGCACCTGTTCCGCTTGTCTTAGCGGAACGTCCCTTTCTAAGCGTGACACCTGACATCCTGTTCTTTCAGAAGTGCTGTCGATTGTTAGAGCAGCGGTTACTGCTCGATTGCCGACTGAAGGATAGCTGCCGTTGTTTGTTCGCCCACCTCCCTTGTCACTCTGTTGGCCGAGTTGGAGCGAGTGAACTTCGTCGACTTCGTTGTACTTGGTGCCTGCGTAGACGACGTGCTTGGCACGTTCACCGGAAGCAGGGGAGAGGATGTCGCCCATAGCATAAGCCGGTAGGTATGCCGCTGAGATTTTTCCGGCATTCCTCACAGTGCTCTTTAACGGTGCCGGTGCCATGGTTAGCTAGTTCAACAACAATAATAATAATAATAATCATAATAATAAAAATACCCGACGATATCATTACAACAATACTAATAAGTGCATTATAAAACAAGTGTACAAGTGTGGTGTATCTAATATTGGCCCCAAACGTTGGCTGATTTTTTGATACTATCACCTCGCTTAACGCGACACAAATTTTACTTTGGCAATGTCACTTGATAGACAGTGCTACGCGATAGGAATTTTTAGAGAACTTCGTTGGCACCAAGGTCGAGATCACAATATTCTCTAACTCTAAACGTGAGCACACACAAAGCTAGTCAATACAAACTTAAACTCAATGCTTAGTTGTTGAGATAAGCATTTTGTCACTGGTTGATCTATCTTCACACAAAAACAAACCTCCGGAGCGCAGTTTCCTCTCGAGAACACCCCAGGACCTGTAGATGTTCTTAGGGCACTTTTCTCCCTCACGCCTGAAAGCCTTTGTCGCCACCTTGTGGAATGCGCCACATGGAGTGAAGCCCTGGAATTGCAGGATGGGGGCTGATGATGCCAATGCCCTAAATGCCAGATGTGTTCGCTTAGACATATATATACATATGTATATATATATATATTTTTTTTGTAAGCAACTTTTTGTTAGACAGTATATTTACACACATTTTCTCACAGCGATTTTTCTTACGAGATGTGCAGTTCATATATATATATATATATATATATATATATAGATACAGTGTTAGGCAATTTATAATTTGAGAACTATTGTTAAATCGTTAAGTCTACAGACATTGAAAAAGGGAGAAAGGGAGAGAGAGAGAGAGAGAGAGAGAGAGAGAGAGAACAAGACGGATATGATTAGTATAGGGAGGAGAAGGCAAGCTCACGCGTCGATAATCCACGGGTATTTGATGCGCATCCATGCTGCCAGCATGCCCCCATACGAACCGCCGAAAGCAACCACCTTGCTGCTGGCTGTTCCCGGCCAGGTCCTCTTGATGTGAAGCACGAGGTCAGCGTAGTCGGCAAGTGCCTGTTCGATCGTTAGATAGCCGAAGAAGTTGGTCGACCTATAGGATACCACGCCGAACGGCATCGACTCCCCATAGAATCTGTGTTCGGCAAAGACCAGCAGAGCCCCGAATTCGGCCGCCCAGTCCCACATAAGGCCTGTCCGACCGCGTGGCGCCGTCCGAGTACCATATCCGGACGGTACAGTGATACCATCCCGCCCAGACAAAGAGATGGAGACGGAGAGCGAGAGAGAGAGAGAAAGAGAAAGAGAGATCGAATCAGTGTCAATGCATTCATTCACGCTAGCACTCGCTTAGAGAAGAGCGCGTCCGATATTCCACTATCCTCCACAATGCACTCGACAGAGACCACCAAATTCAATTTTTTTTCTTTCAATTTACTCTCAAATTAGCTAGCTGCTTTTAGAGCTGTGACCTCCATTCGAGATCTTGTACAGAGTTTTCAATTCGGGCAGGCGGACTGTAGGTCGCCTAGGTAAGACCGGCTACGAATAGCCATGGCTGTAGCACGAGTATGCTTAAAATCGCCTAATTTACGGAGTTCATACTGTGAGGGCAGGCCTAGACAGACAACAAAGAACCACTACCACCGTAGTGGACTATCGTAGCTTTGCTTAGCAGTCGATAGATCATGCAGCCAGGTGCTAGTTACCTGACAGAAACGCAAAGGCGTGACTGCCGACTTGGTACCACCGGTCTACGCGTGATTTGCAGGTTGCCATTCCGGAGCTCTACCAGCGACCGACAACGGCTGCGCTCGTAAGTGCGTGTTTTCTGTTTTTTTTTAGAGATTGTCGTTTTTTCTAATTTTAGAGATTGTCATTTATTAGGCGCAAGTAAATTTATAACTTAAACTATGCATATGTTATATATATATATATATATATATGTATACCACCATTACATTCATCAGCATCCTCTGGCCATGTAAGACTTCTGCTTAAAATATCTTCACTATACCTGCACTAGCAAACGTATACAATCTCATCAATATGATTGTTAAACACCTGCCACCTAGTTCAATAAGATTACATACTGTACTAGGTGCATCAAAATGTTGTCGGAGTATTTATTGCCTGTCTACAATTTCAAGCAAGCTCATGGCGCCGGGTAGAGAGAGAGAGCGAAACGAATTCACCGTCGTACGGTACCAGTATAAATTGGATTGCTTCATTGTACATGCATGTTTATTTTGCAGTGAACTTTGCATTTCAAGATAATACATACTTGCAATACAGTCATCATTACAGACAATTTGAACACTTTAGCGACCGTCACACCGGGCAAGAAAGTGCAACAAACGCCGTTGCGTCTGGCAGCTCGCTACGTGGTATTTAGCGCACATCTGCGAGCAGAATAGACAACGACACTGATCGCCAATTGAATGAAATCCTTGAGTCAAACACACCAAGTGATAATAGCCATGCACAATGTACCCTGTGTACACGTGCCGGCTAGTGCATGCCATTCCATCCCAAAGCCCCCTGGCGAGGTGCACATCTAACTGCGCTACCTCAGCCGATACCTCGGTCACTTTTCCCTGCCACTCTAACAAAAATTGCTAAAGTGGTTTAGTAATACGTGATCTAAGCCTGACTCTGATTGTTTCCACTGCCGGTCCGCAGCCCGCTAGCAAATACACAAAACGGTTTTTGCCGTCGACGGCAAGCAAAGCACGCCGTTCATATATATTGTGAAGCATCTTTCTAGCTGTGCAAAATTTGCCGCTGAAAGATGGTCCCACACCCTGCCAAAGCTGTAGTTCAACATGGATTCAATCTTAAGCTTAGAAAGACGCACTGCGGTGCACAATGACAGTTGTCGAAGGTCTCTCACCGCTGTGTGAATAGATGCAAAAGCCGCTCGAAACCTGTCGCCGATGGGCTGGGTAAAGGCCGTTCCCGTATAGTGCAGTCGCAGACTCAAATTCAGGAAGGTGTTTACAAACTCCAGCGGTTGACCACAACAGGATATTACGTCTGCTGCAACTAATCGACCCCCACGGCGAAACCTAATGACTTCTGTCCTCCGCGAATATATTTTGTAGGCTCTTACGGTGAAGGTAACTTTCCACGTCGCCGATAATTCGACGAATGGCACCGCGGCCCCGAAGGGCCACTACTATGTCATCCGCATATATAACGACGATGGCGTTTCTGAGCTCCTTCCGCACATGGCGAGCTAGGTCTGCGATAAGCAAAGAAAAGGCCCTACTTCAAGGCGGTCTTCAGCAAAGAAGCTGGAGGGCACTCCACTGGGATTGACTCATTTAAAACAGATAGTGCGGGCATCGAGGCTGCGCCACGTACTGGATGAAAACAAAAGCAGCTTCAGATGAGAAAACTGTGCTAAGAGTCTACAAGCTCGTCATGATTGACCGCTTACAGGTGCGCGAGGTAGCGGAAGAGATGGGTATTAGTTAGAGCGCAGTACAGCAACTATTGTATCAAGATTAGGCATAAAAGACGAGGCAAAGTAGCTACGGCAGAAGCTAACAATTAAGCAAGGGTTGACGCGTGCGTCAATTTCGGAGAGCAATTCTGTGTGAAAGAGGTATTATATTAGTGGTCTGTCTTGCTACGGGCTATACGAAAGTTTTTCTAGAAAAACTGATAACTTGGGAGTACAACGTGACACTCCTGGGCGATTTGAAGGACTGTGCTGTTTCATCAGTGCAATGCGCCCGCCCACAGATCTCTTGTTGTCATGGCGAAATCACGCAAACTAAGGTTCCAAATTGTCGAACATCCTCTATTTTTAGGCAGTGTATATGACTCCGTGGCACCATTAGCTGTTTTGAAACTTCAAAACCTCTCTGAACTATCAGACCACTATTGATGTGATGTGTGCCGTAGACGTCTGAAAATTATGTATAATTTGCCCGAACGAATTGGACTCCATGGACTTGTTCAACGACCAAGATCCGTTAGTCCGTTTGTTTCACACTATACGTATACGAAGATTCCATTGCTGCCAGTAAAGATACGCCGACATCCTACGATTCAAAAACGGCAATTACGACCAAATAAAACTGAATTTAAGCTTGATCGATTGCAACATCTTTTTCAACCAGTGCAAGAACGTGAACGATATGTATAATTTGCTCACTAATTGCCTGACTTTTCTTCGAAACATCTGCGTTCCGGTATTCAAAAAACATCTAAACTTGATCGATAAATACTGTCGATCGATAAAAGTTGTGAAATCGCCTACTCGAAAAAGAAAGAGGAGACCCCACTAAATCAGAAGAACTAAGACTGAAGTTAGAAAACGTCATACATCGACAACGAATCATTGGGAAAAGCAAGCTTATTGAGAAACGCGACTTGATCAGGGTTCTCCGCTATGTATCAAGATGTCGACATACACTCAATGTCGTTATTAGTCCAGATGGAGAGAAAGTAACCGATTACGTACAAAAAAAGCTGAACTTCTGAGAAATTGTTTTGCCAACATAGGTCTTACGGAAGACGAAATGAAAAGAAGGACAGGCAACACACCTCCTCCGATCCGTGTGGAAAGTAATTTACACTAGGCAGTAGACTCCGTGGACACATCGCCTGTACACCTCTAACGCCATCTATTGAAACTAAAGACTAAACTCAGCATAACGGCTGATGGTATATATATTAAAATGCAAACAATGAAAGTTTAATCCGCAATAAACATGCTGCCTATCGTCCGAAAAGGTCAACTGCCCTATAACTACTGAGCAGAATTTTGGAGAAATGTTGAATTCTGGAGATTTTCTTGGTGTGTTGTACTTTGACTTTAAATCACCATTTGAGTCAACGAACTTCACTCTAAACTGATCAAATGCAGCTCAGTGCACGTTGCTGAATCCATACTCCTAAGGTAGATTGAGTTGAGTGTTTCCTCACTAGTAGAAGTTTCACAGTAAAGGTGAAAAATAGTTTATCATCACATGTTAAAGCTCCGTCTGGTTGTCCTCTAGGCACAATAGTAGGCAACCTATGTTTCATCCTGCACACCAACTTGTTATCGTCTATAATTCCCAATGAGGTCTCACTTAAAATCTAAGCCATACTCTTTTGAACTTAGTAACAATCTGCGAATTGCTACAAAGATGTATACAAGATTTCTATGGCAAGTTTAGATATAAAACTTTCAATCCCGAAGAGCAAAACAATACAAAATTTGCCGAGGAAATTAATGACTCCCCCCTTGAAGATGTAAATGCTATGAAAAATCTGAGAACAAACAGACACTTTAGGTTACCTGTGTTATTTGCAAACATTTCAATTGGTCCTTCGTTGCCCGTGTAGAAAAAGATCGGGCCAGGATTTTTCACGTCGAAATGCTGCTCGTTGAAAAGCACCTTGAGTAAGAATGTGTCGTTGATTGCATATCCGAAGTGGTCGACCTGAAGCACAATGCGTCTGAATTTTAGTATTGTGTTACGGGTGCTGGCAAAATATAGGCTAGTAGCATCGTAGAGTGTCTCAGATAAATCCAGACGAAACGTTATCGCCCGTTTCGCAATTTATATCTAACTGAAAACAGATATTTTGGTGATATTTTTTACCTGCCGCCAGGGACACTCCTGAGGAACATTTGTATTCATTGTAGCCACCATCAGCAGCACTATCTTCTTAATTTTTGCGACCTCAGACAACATCTGTCTGACTTTGAACAAGTAAGACTTGTAGCGCAGATCTCCGATGATAATCTGACGCATAGAATAGACACTCATATTAAGTTTGATCGCTAAACGGCGCATCGAGAGACTTGGATTTTTAAAAACGCAGATTTGCACCATTTTGATCACTTTTGGCGTCTTCACTTCCTGTCGGCGGTTGTAAATCTTCCTTCCATGTGTTGCACCACCTAGCCCGATCTCTTCCGCACCTCCGTAGCGTCGGGCAATGTCGTAGACCGTTGCTCTTTTAAATCCAGTGATGTTGATGATTTTGGCTAGTTAGTGTCCGGCACGAAGCAATTGGATAAGGGTTGCTCTTCGGTCATAATCTGGACCCATGTTGCGCCGGCCGTCCATGATGACAATGCGTTTTTGTTCTATTGTGAGTGGGCTGTCCGCTCACGCAAACCAAATGAATTAACGCACTCCGCCTATGCAGGCTAGCCCGGCAAAATGTGTACGGATTTATCTGAGACACCCTGTATGCTGCTTCCTCTGCTTATCCCTCCAAGTATTTTAATAACTGACTTCTGGAATAGACATCTGGAATTGAACTTTTTAAAGATGTCGTTTTTAATTTTAGACCACTGGAATCTCTTATCTCACATACTAGCGGACGAGCACGTATAGTCTAGATGCAGGTTCAATGTAGTATGCATATTTTATTACTGCTAACGTGTGTCTAGACGCATACTGCAATCGTACGTTTCTCTACGTATTATTATGGTTTATTAACACCCAGGTTGCGTAAAATTATAAACGTATACATCAGACACAACTCGTGCTTCCTTCACGTCATTGGGTCTTCTCTCATCGTGCTAGTTCAGCTCTTGACTGAACTGCTGGACATGCTGCGGCGTGGTATCTATCGCACTGGGCAAAGCACCTCGTGCACCTGCAACACTCCTGAGAATTGTGGAATTGTTCCGTGCTGCGTAACACGTGATGAAACCCGTGGGCTGCAGACCCCGTTGTTAAATGTCTGCTCTTGTATCCGGCTGCTCGCCAGGCCGTGCTTGTCATCGCTACCGTAGTGTATATTCCAAACCGATTTGTTTTCCATCTACTTCAAAGTATAGGCCTCAAACGCTCTCGTTCTTGGTAAACCCCATCAAAGTTTGATTAATTTGCGTGTCACTAAAGTCCCCCCTTTTCTCTATGTATGTACATACAAAGAGTTATAGCCGCATTCCACGCATGTCTTGCAGTAAAACTCAAGGGAAAAGACTAGGTCCTTATTGGGCGTCGTCAAACGGATATGACTACTAGAATAATTTGCAGTACGGCCTAGAAAGCTATCCTTAAACTGAGGCGACCTTATGTAATTTGCATACACGCGCAATTTAACAAGCTGTATCTCTTGTTGTCGATTCGAACACTGGCTCACAATTAGAGCATAGTTTATGTGGCGACTGACTTATATACTGCAAACGACGGGCTGCAAAATCCAAGCGAGGTTTTACTTCAAAGACGATTCATTTCACCGCAAAACCAGAACGGTGTCGCTGGTGTTAGCACCGTGTTCACTAAGGTAATGCTTCCAGTGTTGTTTGTGAGAACGCAACGCGATGCCCAATAAGATAAGATTTCCATCCAGCAACATGAACTCTCGCGTGGCCGCTTGACGCCGGACATAGTGACACAGTCGAGCGCATCACAGATTTAATTACGGGACGGCGCCTAACTACAGTGTATCAGTGTACTAGGTCTGTATGGCCACATATGACCAAACCCTATAGCCATGCAAGTGCATACAGCCACGATAACGTAATGGTCAAAAGCAAGCATTGCCATGTTCCCACGGCTACAAAAATCCAAAATAACGCCATAATGCGAGATAACTCCTAACTAAACCGCTAGCCACATTGTTGTTGGCCATTATTATTTTGCATACAATATTTATCTGTCTCACCAGGATTCCGTATGATGTACTACAAATGCATGTCCTACCTAACGTCTTTTTGTTTTGGCGAACTCTAAGGCGCCGCATGCGTTTCGACATGAGACTTCTCCACGGGCATTCCTACCCTTGCGAGGCAGCAAATAGATGTGGAGGCCACGGAATAGCTATTAAACTTATAAAGCGAGCTCGTCATGACTTGGTTATAAAGAGTTATTGCAGTTGTCGTTTCTATAGATCGCGGCAAATTAATCGAGCTACACTACTGAAACCGTTGGCCACTTCTTTAGCCGACAAACCTTTAACAAACACACGAATGGAGTACAAGGAAAAGTAGCGGATGTTTTTTTTTAAAACGCGGTTTATACAGCGTTTAGTAGACAACGATACCAAAATGTTCGATAAAATCTGTCAGAACTACAAAAGACTGCAATATTTTTTTAATAAGGTCGTAATACCAACACAAAGTGGCGCAAATTTATACGCCAAAGCCACCGCAAAGAAAACCTTTGTAAACAGCCTTTTTGCATGGCGCAGTAGCCGCCAAGCGCGCAACTGTAACAGCTTATCTGGAAAATAAATATCCCCCTGTTTCGGGGTGCGTTTAAAAAAAAAACGGTGGCACTACTTTATAACTGCATGAGAAATAAAGTACAAAATCAACAGACCAAGCTGGAGCGCCATCGACTTCGGGATGTGGTCGATACGGACTCGGCCAAGGGCCGACCGATCTGGAAAGCACAACAGGTCGACAAAATGTCTCCCGGTAGCCAAGCTAAATATTGATGGCCAAGCGATAATTTTCATCAAGCTTGCGAAAATCTTAATAGGCTTCAATATTTTCCTCACTAGTGGGGTTGCCTCATTTGTGCCAAATGATCCCATACGGGCCTTTGACAGTGTTCATTCAGACATTTTTCTACTCAAACTCAAGCACCTGGGCTTTAACGAGCACGCCATTAAACTGCTATCGGCGTACTTTCTCGAGCTTCATTAGCTTGGGGACTCTATCCTGACTGCTCCCGGTGTCGCAGCAAACCCTATTGCTATCGATGCAAAGAAAACTCAAGTGGTGGTCTTTGGAAAGGGTAACACAATCCCTCGAATGCCTACCGCAATCATATATGGCCACCTGATACAACCAAGCGACTGCATCAAATTCCTCTTCAAGGCAAATCAAGAACAAAGATGGAGCATCTTCATGCAAGCTGCTCTACAACGCATTTTTTTGCTGAGTCATCTTACGTATGGATCAGAATATTGGACTGCTTGCAGTAATGGTTGGGCGGAACGACTGAGTTTGGCACAGAAGCACTTTATTCGTATGTTTCGGGGATCGGCCAGTCGAGAGAGAAAACAACACAGAATATATAGGATATAGGGAATACCACGTTCTACTCAACTCTGATAGTGATTTTTAAAAACATCTATGGGATTGGGCTGAAGATACTAGAACTTGATCGCCTTCGAGGGGCGAACGAGACCAGGGTATCTAACACGGTCACACTAAAAATCCGCATGCGCCGAAGCAGCAATTGCAGCCAAGCACTTGGCGTTCGAGCCGTGAGAGAACCGTTAAGGATGACCCTCAGCCAAGATTTAACGTCCACGGGACTGCATTGCTCATAGACGGACCCCCATTAATACAAATGTGCAACTATGAGGTTCAAACCGTCGCACCTATGTGTCTCCTCCGGTCGTGTGTGCAGGAGAATGCACCTCGGCACCGGACTCGACAAGCCGTGAGGGAGCTTGTGTCGTCTCTTTGAAAAACATTCCGGCCGCAACGTTTGCCAACATAATAGTAATTGTAGTAGGTTTGAAATACTACCGACTCCTTGCAATATTGATAAATATGTGAAATAACAATTTCTTTTCAAATATATATATATATATATATATATATATTTGTCTCAGGTCTCTGGAAAAGAAGCTAGCCACGAGTCGACTCGCACCTGCCCCGATTGGTTGAAGTATTTAAACAAGTAATATCCTTCGGTGGGGAAGATGGAGAGACGACTGGTTTTTTGGTGGGTTGGAGTTCCACACTACCGGCCTACACTTGCAAACAAGTTCCCTGCAATGGTGTGTGTATGTGAAAACCGCATTTTCTAATTGCTTGCTTCTCCCCACCCAAAAAACAAACGACGAAGACGACCTTGGACATAACGACAACCATCTTAACCACGACCATGACAGTAACACTGACGTCCATGAGCACGACGACAGCAACAACAACAACAACAACAACAACAAAACAGCAATAACGACAACAAGACCAACAACAACAGCAACAACAACAACAAGCCGACGACGACGACGACGACGAAGATGAGCTTCACAGACTTCTTACCTTAGTGCGGAACCACGTTGTCTTGTACATGGAGCAGTGACTGGCCGGCAGTAGCGCCAGTGACACAATCGGCGCCACGACAATGCACGCCATCCATGATATCAGCATAGCTCCAGCCCACCGCAGCAACAATGTCGTCACAGCAACACCTGCAGCAGCAGCAGCAGCAGCAAAAACGCAAAAACAGCAGCCGGAACAGCAAAGTTTGTTACACGGATGAAAGCGTTCTATATATATATATATATATATGGTATATATATATATAGTATATATATATATATATATATATATATATGGTAACGTCAGTAACCTCTGCGGGGGAAGACGCGCGGCAGCGGCGGTGGCAGAAGCTACAGCAACAGTATCACAAAGAGTAGCTGCACAACGAAGCAAGCGACGTAGCGGTCGAAGTGGCTTCTAGTCACTGTTCGAGTTGAGCAGAAGTCACGTCTGCCCACCCCCCCCCCCCTCTCTCTTTCCCTCCTTTTCTCTATCCCACCCCCTTTCTCTTTTCCTCCCTCTCTCTATCCCACCCCCTCTCTCTCCTCTCCCTTCCCCCTTCTCTCCCCCCCCTCTCTCCGACTATATTCTCTCCCACCACCTCTCTACTCACTGAGAGAAGGTGGCGGGGGCGCTGTTGCTAGAAGGAGGACAAATACGATCCAGAGGTGATGGTACTAGAGATAACGACGGACTATCGAACAGATAGATACGCAGACGCAAATAGACAAATGGACAGTGTCACGTACGAATTGGCATGTGTATTGTGATCATGAGACAAATGGCGATAACGTTTCTGGTGTGAGTGTTGCCGAAACAATGCGGTCAGGAGTCGTGAGTTCGACCCCGAATGCCTGCGCGAAGCGGTAGATGTCGACGATCTGACGCTTGATCTCGAGTGTCCAGTAATTTCTGTCATAAAGACAGGTGGATGGATTTTTTTTCAATACGTATTCATATTTGCAGACGGGATGAACTAGACAAGACGGTCAGTGACTCTGATCCGAAGAGGGTCGCGGGTTCGATTCCGACGCGGCATTTTATTCTAAAGCAATCGTTCGTAAGATATATAGTCTTAGTTTAGTTTAATTACCGGTGACGCTTTATCTGTGTGTCGTCAGCCCGGCGAGTGAGTTTCGTTAACATCAGATCAGACATTAATAAAAGAGAGAGAGAAAGAGTTTCTGTTTGGTCCCTGCAGGCTTCCTGCGAGGCTTCCTGTCTTTTTGTACAGGCTCTGGTAGACCATCGACGTGATCTCTGCTGCCTAAAGTACTCCCATTATACTACATATCGCATTATTCATTCGACGACTTCATCAGACTCGTACGAATGACATCGTCCCTTCCGGCTGGTCTCCTCAGTCTGTCAACTTGCCGATATGGTGGTACTGTTAAGACTTCGGATGCGTTGGCACAGCGTAGACCCACCTCTTCTAGCAACTGGACAATCGCGTCGCGTTCAGAATCGTTCAATCCAACATCAATTCAGCAATTAAAATCACCTTCTTCGTGAATCTTCAATGCACCGAGGGCCGGACATGTTAAGATATCTAGGATTTCCTCAACAGTCCTTGTGGCAGCATGGCCGCTGACTCTCAGCGGTATGGTTTATCATCTATTCTCAATGAGCATCGCTCAAAGACGATCATCGCGAAAATTCGACCAACAACTGGGATCGAACCGGCGACATCCCAGTAGATGACAACCATGACTAACGCACTAGTCCCCCACTAGACCACGCCGCCACTCGTCAGTTACTTACAGCGAGATTTCTGTCTAATAAAAGACCAACACGGAATTCGTTCTGCCGCAGAAATTGCATGGGTAACAACTCTCTCCCTCAGTGGACCCATTAGAATCGACCCATTGGTACCTGGAGGACTAAATGTAAACAGGTCAACGTCTTCTTCTTCCTTCAGGCACAATCACTATTGAAAAGTTGATGACTATGGATTTAAACCTGCACCATCCAAAACGAGTACAATATTTGCCTATATACTGTATAGGCGATATTGCCACGATATTGCCTATATCGTGTAAATAACATGTTTTCGTGGCGGATGGCGAGGGCAATGAGAACTTAAAGCGCTAACAGTGCAAATGTCGCCACACAAGTAAACTGACTATTGTATGTATCTAGGTAACGGTTTCTAAAATGTAAATATTGTCCCCCCTTTGACTAAATAAAGGTGCATTTGATTTGATTTGAAATATCCTTATACCAACCCAGTATAAGGAACCTACCGCAAAGTGGGCAAGATTCATCAAAATCTGTAATCATAAAAAGTGACTAAGGGGTACGCATCATAGCGGCTCTACCGTAATAGACTTAACGTTATAGCTTGAATGAACTCCCGGCAAACATTATTTTTAGATATATTTAAAATCCAAATAACGTGGTTTGGCAGGATATTTACAAGATTTTGTTGCTTGATAAACTAAAGCATTGAATAACTAAGACTTGAAGTCTTGAAGCGTGACTAGTCGTTGTAACACCAGGTTCATCAGTTTTGACGACCCAGCGTAATGATAATAATCATATATATATATATATATATATATATATATATATATATATATATATCTATATATACATCGGCGATTGGGTGGGGAATTTTATTTAAATGCGTGTTTTTCTTGGACTCATTTTTTCTAACATTGCTTATAATATATATATATATATATATATATATATAAAAAAGCCCCTGATATAAAATGGTGATATGTGTACACACACTTATCAAGCAAATAAACCAATCAATCAGTCATATATATATATGCAAAAAAAAGAAGGCGATAAGCCGTCTTCTTTAAGTCACGATTTGTTTTATTGTCGTGTCACATTTCAGTAAGTCGAAACGCATTCGTGGCGTTTCGACTTTCAAAAAAAAAAAAAAAATATATATATATATATATGGTTAGCTACTCGACAACATGATCTTATCAAGATCAGACTCAGCCGCATCCGGAGCTGAATGCCGCGTCTATTCGAGTCCAGTTCTGGAGGTCTGCGTCTTCTGATGAAAATGTGCTTTGGCGGTTAGGCGAATAATGACTTAGCGTGCATTTTTGTAAACGTCCACCCTCGAGAAGGCGAGACTAAGAACAGAGAAGAAGCAGGTGGACCTTAGTAGGCTAGATATGCTTTATCCGTTTAGTAACTGCTGCAATGACTAGACATACCTTCAGGTGTCAGTCACTGGCCTCGTGCCCTATAGATCCACTTACAAAGCACAATGTTGACGCAACGAAACGACAACTGAACCGATTAAGAGCGATTCACCATTGTCATTTTTGTATAAGATAAGCTGTAGTTTATTGCACAAAGCCCAAATAAGTTCAGTATGGGCACAGGAAACCCTAACTAACAATAGAGACGGAGTGATGGCACACAGTAGTTTTTTTTCCAGCCAATGCTAGAAAGCACTAGGTTGTTGATTATGCCTAAAACCTTCCTCTTTCTTTGACGACCCTTGAGGAGATGGTCACGACCGTATCGAGAAGAGGAGTCGCACAGAGGCAGAGGTTGAGGGATTTCAGTCTGGTGTATTTTGTTTTAATTTTCGAAATTTCAAAAGAAATTTACACAGAGTGTGGCTATATTATATTTAAAGTTAAACGAAACGGCGCTATCAGCCAGTCATTTGCACAGCGTAGCCTTGCCTACGATAAGACCGCTTAGGTATAAGCGATATCTTTCAGAAATAAATTTTATTTCATATATATATATATATATATATATATATATATATATATATATATATGGTAGTGATGGTTGGTGTTGCTACGTTATTATCATTTTACATGATATTCTTTCTTAATATATACACATATAAATATATATATATTTTTTTTACGTTTCAAAACTTATACCGAACATATGTTGTCTGTACTACGTAAGCATTAACTGCAGACCAGAGCCATGTAAATAAAGCCAAGTTTGCATGATTAGAATAGTGCATCCAAGGCTCTAAACTAAACCATTTTTTTTCCATCTTGTGGAGATGATAAATAAAAGTTTTATTTCATTTTGTAGTTACAGTGGAATATGAATATCTAATTACCCTTGGGCTTGTGAGAGGTGCTACCAATCGAGCTTATCCTCGAGGCAGCCCCTCATTGTGCCCATAATTGCTGCCGCATTGCCGCGCTGAACCGCCAGAGATAGCCGCTGGAGTAGAACGTCGAAAGCTCTTTTGTCTCCCGTCGTGAGTTCAATTCGTTTGCCAATCTTCTGTAAAAGTGACCATGCCTCAGGGCCGGGTCCCCCTAGTGTCTCCAATACTAGTGGCACAAAAATGAACTCGTTGGTGAGCTGGGCGTATTTGTTGGTCTTTAGACGTTCAGCCTTGCGTGCTGCGGAGCCAGCGGCTGATGCGCTGGCCTCCATGTTCGAGGGGGCGAGCGTGTCGGTGACTGTAGCATCCCAAATAAGCGCCTTTCCCCTTTCAAAAGGGATAAGGGTGAGACCGTCAGGCCTCTTTCCGTCGCTTCTCAGGAGGCCGGTTGGCTCTCGAATGCATGGCAGTAGAGCTGACCTTAAGGCCCGGGCGGTAATCTCGTTAATCTCGCTGTGACGGCTTTGACGTCCTTCGCTTCTGTTGCAGGATAGCCCGTGGGTTCCCCAAATGTCCACTTGTGCTCCGCACGGACACCGGTGTTCCTCCGTTAGTCTTGTTCCCAACCTCAAGCCGATGCAAAACTAAACCATAGTCTTTGTTGCATCCCGATTCCAAGATAAGGGCTTATTAACATATATCTACTTTTTCACTCCGTCACAGTCTGGAATGTCAAAATTGTGCTCAAGTAAACACGCTAGCCATTTCACAGAACTGTGAGACACTAGCGATAAGACAGTCAGATAGTTATTATAGTTGTAAAAACGATAATGACCAACTCAAAAGGGCGACTATAATATAATGAATACACCGGCAGTACAAGTGCAGAGCGCTAAAATCGCTGTGCGACCTACTTGCTAGACTCGAGACAAGATTCAAAACGTGGTTTATTATAGGGACTGCATAATACAATTCCCATTAAAAAATAGATGATGATGATAATAATAATAATAATAATAATAATAATATTTTTAACAAGCGTTTATTTTATCAATATGTACATGTATCACAATTATCAATATATTACTTATATAATATCTAATAATAATAAGAATAATAACGTCCCAAACAGCATACATTGGACTCCTACAGATGCAGCGCTGTAGCTAGAGAGCTGTTAGGCAGCCTCCAATCTCCAGTGGAAAAAGCTGTCTTTCTGGCAGCACGGGAGCATTTAGTGGAGGCTTTCTAAAGTGTCTCCCTTCCCCGCAGCTGGGTACCATGCTGGACAACACCTCATTCCGCATGGTAACAGCTCTTCGAATAGGTGCCCCGGTTTGCAACCCCTACAGTTGCCGCGCATGTGGTACCACAGTAACTGAGGATGGACTTCACTCTCTTAGCTGCATCAAAAGCCACGGTAGAGTTTCTAGACACGCTGAACTCAATGCAATTATAAGAAGAGCCTTACGCAGAGCTGGTATACCAAGCACGCTCGAGCCCAGATTAGGACTTCATGACGACAAAAGACCTGACGGTGTAACAATCCCGCTATGGGCTAACGGCAGATGCTTGGTATGGGATGCTACAGTGTCCTGTACAGTTGCTCCCTCGTATATACGCCACAGTTCACTAGAACCGGGATGGGTTGCCGAGCGCGCAGGTAATGGGAAAAAACGCAAGTACCAAGACCTGGAGACAAGTTATATCGTAGTGCCAATATCGATGGAAACAATGGGCCCGGTAAGCAAGGGAACCAAGAGATTCATCAGTAAACTGGGCCAACGAATTACAGATCTCACAGGGAATCGGCGCGAAGGCGAGTTTCTACGGCAACTGCTGTCGCTTGCAGTGTGCCGAGGAAACGCCGGCTGTATTGTCGGTTTCATGGAATAATATTTAGGAGTTAGGAGAAGACAAGGAGTACACGTTCACACCTCACAATTGTAACATTTAAACAATATTAAATAATAATAATAATAATAATAATAATAATAATAATAATAATATAATTTCAAGACCTTAAGAGATAAACGCCGTGCGTTGCTACAGACACGACCTCGTATGTTGGCTATGCACTCACAAGCGGCACTATGCCTTTGGAGATAGAGTCTAGGTTCCCCTAAATTCAACTACACACTACGCACTTCACCGACAAGCCAATGTCCCGACGCCCTACAATCGTACGACGACTCTACGAGAGACATATTGAGCGAAGTTCTCAACATTGACTTCACGTACAGTACGTGGCAAAGAGCAAGTCTCCCCATAAGAGAAGGTGGACTGGGTATTCGATCAGCAACAGAATTGGCTCCCATATGTTACGCAGCGTCATTATTGGAATTTGGCCAGCTGGTGGAGACGCTAGTTGACCCGAGTGCTCACCACCGGCTGTACATAGCTAAGCAGACGGCAGAGTCACTGGTCAAACTGAGATTGGATCCAGGCCCTTGGGAAAACATACAACGCAGAGAGTGCTCGACAACTACAGATGCAAAGTCATAGCTCGTGAGATCATCGAAAGCCTTGAGTCTCCCACAGAGAAAGCGGTCTTCTTGGCCGCACGAGACACCTTCAGTGGCGGATTTCTCAGAGCTCTCCCGTCACCGCAGCTCGGCACTATGCTGGACAACATCTCATTCCGCATGGTGTCGGCCCTAAGAATCGGCGGGCCGATATGCGAACCACACATTTGTAAGGCCTGCGAAAAACCAGTGGAGAAGGATGGCCTCCACCCCTTGAGCTGCATCAAGAGCCAAGGCCGGGCCCCTAGGCACACCGAAATAAACGCAATATTTCAAAGAGCTCTCCGGAGAGCAGGAATACCTAGCATGCTGGAACCCAGACTTGGACTTCATGACGATAAAAGGCCCGACGGTGTGACCATTCCGCCGTGGGAAAAAGGCAAATGTCTGGTTTGGGATGCGACAGTATCCTGCACGGCCCCACCGTCTTATTTATGCCACAGCGCGACGGAGGCGGGATGGGTTGGCGAACACGCAGAAAAAGAAAAGTGGCGTAAATACAAAGAGTTAGAGCCTAGATACAATTTCGTGCCGATTGCAATGGAAACAATTGGCCCGGTCAGCAGAAGTACAAGGAAATTTATAAAAGACTTAGGTGATCGAATACGAGCAAACACCGGGGATATACGCGAAGACGAAATTCTGAGGCAGCTGCTTTCACTGGCAGTGTGCAGAGGAAATGCCGCGTCGATATTAGGTGCGATGGGCTGAGAACAGATAGATGGTAACCATGAAATAACGAGGATACACATTCACACCTCACAATTGTATTGTCCTAACACATATTAATGAAAATAAATAATAATAATAATAATAATAATAATAATAATAATAAGGTCCGTGACGGAGCTTGCGCCCGTATGTTATGCAGCTTCGCTACTAGAATTTGCACAACTCGCTGGGACCCTCGTCGAAAGACAAGGCCGAGCTAGCTGCAAGATACGTCAAAGGACGAGCGCCCTACACAGCATACGCTTGACGGTTATAGGTGCAACATTGTGGGTCTAAATTTTCTCGATAGCATGCAATCCCCCATGGAGAGAGCGGTTTTTATAGCCGCCCGAGACACCTTTAGTAACGGATACCTAAGGGCTCTATCTCGCCGCAGCTGGGCACCATGCTGGACAATACCTCTTTCTGCATGGTGACAGCGCTCCGAATTGGAGCTCCCATATGCGAGCCATACACGTGCTCAGCCTGTGGGACGCCTGTAGAGAGTAACGGCCTTCACCCCCCTGAGCTGCATCAAAAGCCAAGGAAGAGCCGCTAGGCACGCGCAACTTAACTCGATCATAAGGAGAGCCCTGCGTCGGGCAGGCATACCGAGTACGCTGCAGCCCAGACTCGATACAAGCAGTGACAGGAAGCCCGACGGAGTCACTATTCCATTGTGGTCTTGCTGTAAGTGTCTGGCATGGGATACAATAGTATCCTGCACTGTTGCCCCGTCTTACCTGCGACACAGTGCCCTTGAGGCCGGCTAGGTCGCCGAACATGCAGATCGAGTAAAAATACGAAAGTACAGGGACTTAGAACCCAGATACCACGTCGTGCTTATCGCTATGGAAACACTAGGTCCCGCTTGTAAAGGCAAAAGGAAATTCATTAAAGAGCTTGGCGGGCGGATACAGGAGAACACAGGCGACCGACAAGAGAGCGAGTTCCTGTGGCAGTTGCTCTCGCTGGCGGTGTGCAGAGGTAACGCTGCCTCTATAATCGGGTTAATGTTTTGAGAGGAAGAGACTGCCACCGATAAATTTAATTATATATTAATACATGTTCAGATCCCACAATTGTATGATCATTAATAAACAACAACAATAATAATAATAATAATAATAATAATAATAATAATAATAATAATAATGATTATTATTATTATTATTATTATTATTGCGTGTTAAAGCACTTTTTGTTAGCCGCGTAGAACTGTCACACTCTGCGGACGCGATCAAAGAGTATGTATGTCGAATAATAGGGACAGACACAGAAGTGAAAGTGACAAAACTTGCTGGCATGAACCAGGAGTATTACAACAGCTATCACGTGCAGGTAGCTGCAAATAAATTCAATGATCTACTAGACCCGTCCGTCTGGCCAGACGGCATTCACTTTCGCCCGTACCGCGGCCAGTTACACCAATATAGAGTGTCCAGCGCAGTGCACGAAGTGGGGGCGAGCATTGGCGCCAAACGATACAGGGCAAGCGTGGATGAAGATCACAGTGAAAACAAAGAAATGGAGACAAATCAATGACAAAATAGCCAGACAACACCCCAAGAACACAAAACAGCTCCATTGAAATGTCTGCTATGGAATGTCGAATCTCTTAACCAATTATATCGAACAACAGGAGAGAACATATTCAGCAAATACGACATATTGCTCTTAACGGAAACCTTCGAAACAAACCCCACAAAAACCCCCTTTCCCCACCACAAAGTATTTCACGGACTGGCAATTAAGCCGGAGGGACGAGGAAGACCAAAATGGGGCGTATGTATAGGAGTAAGAACAACTGAGAATGCCAAGCTTCTTCATAGCACTGCCAGACACATTGTACTAGAGCTCACCGATTATTACTTAATATGTATTTAGAGCCCGCCTGAAAAGGCAGTAGATCAAGTGATACAGGACATTGGCGACTGTATGGGACTTTGCACAGATGCGAATAAAAATGTAGTAATAGGTGGATATTTTAATTGTGATTTGACAAAAGAAAGTTTTAGAAAAATTCGTTTTAAAACAGGAATTGACGAGCTTGGACTGGCCATCCACAGTAATTTTTCAGAGCCTACATATATTAGTTGGAATGGATACAGCGCGGTTGATGTTATTCTCTCATCAGTATCACAGACGACTGATACTATATTTGGCATCACTATCCGCCCATCGGCTCATCGTAAACATTCTCAGGTCGAGTTCAAACTGCATCGCAAACAACGTGTGGTCACGTCGCAAATTAAGCACGTCCACCGCTCACTAAACAGCCACCTACTGGAACAAGCATTACAGCTAGATGAACACAGCAACGACGTGAACCAAATTCAAAGAACAATTAAATGGTCCATTCTCCTCGCTGCGAAATCAAACGTAAAGGCAAAAATCCAGAGACACAAGCCTTGGTTTGATGAGGAATGCCGGAGAATAAAGCACGCAATCTGTTTAATTCAAAATAGGTCACCAGCAACACTCCGCCGCATAGCAGAGATGAAAAAGGAATTCACGCACATAAAAGAGAGAAAAAATTGCGTTACGAAGAAGATCAGCGTGTACGGCTTATAACAGCAAGCGTGCAAAAGCCGTGGCTGCTTCTCCCGAGGAGACCAACGTCGCTAAATCCAGTGATAAACGATAATGGCTGGGTGGATCACTTCAGAAGACTACTGACACAAGAGTGCGCATTGCCAGACCGAGATACCTGTGACGATGATAATTTTACAGATTTTACCGAAAACGAAGTCAAAGCCGCTATTAAGCAGAAACAAGATGGGAAGTCGACAGGGCCAGATCTTATTGCATATGAACACCTCAAGAAGAATGTAAATGTAGTTTGTCCAATTTTAACAAAGCTATACAATGTATGTCTTAGACAAGGGAAAATACCCGTCGAGTGGCGGCAAAGCTTTCTGCAGCCTATCTTCAAGCGTAAAGGAGACCCAACTGACCCGAGAAACTATAGAGGCATCGCACTCACAAGCGTGCTCTATAAGATTCTAACATCGCTAATCGTTAACAGGCTGTACTCGACCACCGAGGAGAAGGTCCCGCCGGAGCAATATGGCTTTCTACGGGGACGGTCTACGTCAGATGCGGTCTCATTTGTAGTGCAACATGTATCATATCGCCGCTCAGTGAACGAAATGACATACGCTGCTTTTATTGATTTTAAAACTGCATTCGATTGTCTTCCAAGGGACTGTCTGCTGAACACTCTACGATCAAGCTTTGACATAAAGGGAGCAACTTTTAACATTTTACATGACATTCTAGCATACAACGTCATAACGATTAAAAACGGCGATCACTACGTACAAGAACCCGTAACACAAACAATCGGAGTGGCCCAAGGAGACTCAGCTAGCCCTTTCCTTTTCATTCTGTACGTAACTGGACTCTCGGATCTGCTCCGTGGTCTCAAAGCCCCACACGCTTTCTATGCAGATGACTTGGTTATCCTAGCAAAATCCCGAAATCATCTTCAGTTTTATCTCAACGAGACTACACAATGGTGTGAACAGAACAAACTCTCGATCAACACAGATAACAAAGGTAATGCGTTTCAGCATAGGAGGATCATATGCTGCTAGAGACCACCGCTTGAAAATAAACGAGAGAGTGCTTGAGATGGTCAACAGCTTCACTTACCTGGGGGTTATCCTAACCCCAAGGCTCTCATTTAGTACACATGTTGACGGAGTACGGGCAAAAGCGGCGGCCACAATCACCTTACTAGGAGATCTACGCGACGTAGACATAAAAACAGCAATGAACTGTTTTAAAATCAAACTTCTCCCGACCATAACATATTGTCTACCCGCCATAGCACCGCATTTGACAATGAGTGATTTAAAAGTCCTAGATAGAGTGAAGGCTTGCTTTGTCAAACGTATATTGGGACTGCCTGAAAACGCATCTGCCACACTAGCGTTAGAACTGTGCGGAGAGAGAACACTCACGGAAGACTTGGTTCTCAACAAGGTCCCGTTCAACACAGAAGCATTGGACTCCTACCGAACATTCAGAGAATCAAGAAACATACAGTTTGCCATTGAAAACTACACTGATGGTCCAGCATTTTGTTCTAATAAATGGAAAGAAAGCCGCCAACGGAATCGCACAATTGTGTGCCGAACGACATGGCACGGATACCACCATTTTATGTGCATGAAGCCAAATTGTTTTACCATTGAAGAATGCGTATGTAGTTTTTGTGGACAGTCCGATATTGGGCGGTACCACATGCTTGTGTGTAAGGAAATTGTTGGAACCTCCCTAACAGCCAGAGTTGATTATATAATGTTAGACCACACTGTTGTATTGTGACTGTAACTACCAATTCTATGGTGAATAAATCATGAATGAATTATTATTATTATTATTATTATTATTATTATTATTATTATTATTATTATTATTATTATTATTATTATTATTATTATTATTATTATGAGAAATACAGTTGTGAGGTGTAAATGTGTATCCTTCTTCTTCTTCTCTTCTTGCTGTCGTCAGCTCATCGCACCTAATATCGACGCGGCGTTTCCTCTGCAAACTGCCAATGAAAGCAGCTGCCTCAGAAAGTCGCCTTCGCGTGCATCTCCGGTGTTTGCTTGTATTCGATCACTTAAATCTTTAATAAATGTCCTTGTTCTTCTGCCGACTGGACCCATTGTCTTCGTTGCAATCGGCACGAAATTGTATCTAGTCTCTAACTCTGTGTATCTACGCCACTTTTCTTTCTCTGCGTGTTTGGCCCCATCCCGCCTCGGTAGCGCTGTGGCACACATAAGACGGTGCGGCTGTGCAGGAGACTGTCGCATCCCAATATAATAATAATAATAATAATAATAATAATAATAATAATAATAATAAATGGTTAACTCTTATCATGAACAGCCATAAAATAAGTTTAGTCAATCATGAAGTATCACAAATCATAAACACAACACAAATGGCATGTGTGCCTCATCTGTGTCGAAATGTATTGGTGAGTAGCCATTTCTAGACCATCTGTGTAAAACAATGCAGGGAAGTGATACGACGAATATTGTGTGGTATACTAGTCCAATAACGGGCAAGCGAGACACAATGGCTTGCTGACTAGACTTTTTGTGACTAATGTCCCTACATATTTTGTGGCACGTCTCGAGGTCCTACGAAACATGTAAGCAAGGGGAAAAGAAACATCACAGGGAATAATATTCCGAGTGATTTTAAAGCCAAGCGTGGCAACCTTCAGCAAGTAGAGCAGGTCGACCGGTAGAAGGTTGTAAACCACATCACTGACGGAAACATTGTGCAGTGTACGTTTTTTTTTATCAATATTGTGTCAAGAACTGGAACTGCATTTAATCTATTCGGTGAACAAGCAGGCCGGTGAATTGATAGTCCACATGCTAGATCCAGGCCGATTTTAAACGGCGTGAAAAATCGATCAATTACATTTCTCGTCAAAGTGAATTGAGATTGAATCTAGCAATAAACAATGCCAGGCACGGCGATTACCAACCGTACAATGCAGTTATATCTCGGGTTTTATTTGCCTAGCTTGTACCCAGTTGCTGTTGCTGGGGTGCAGAGGCTAATCTAATCTCGTCCGTAACTTATGTGGTAATATGTGTTATAAGGTCATTGACGAGCTCACAAGGGTTCATTGTAGCGACGCAACTAACTGTCTTAAGCTGCGCAGACGGGCCTTCTCTGATATATATATATATATAAATGTTTTGCCTGAACATGTTAGTTTGGGCGCGGTTAATGGACGTAGGCTTATATTTTTGAGGTACTGGGCGTGAAAGCTTATAGAAAAACTTACTTTTTTTTACAAATTATCTTCAAAACGCTCATGTCGCATCTTCTGGCCAGCGTTACACGTTCTTTAGAGAAGAATCAATGTGAAGCAGAATGGTTTCACAAACACGACGGTGTGCTTAGGGTCTGTATAGGTAGACTGGTTGTCCCGCAGTGGCACATGTTCCACTGGTAAGAATATATTTTATTTAGCAAGTCCTACAATTCCTTATATTGTTTTTGAAATAGTCCTGTAACACCCTGTGTAGACAGGTATATAGAGACGTCTGGATAATCTCGTCTAAAACTGTGGTAGATGATCAAACTTGGTGAGAAAATCACTTGCCAGTGTAAGGGAAAGCGGAAACAACAACAACATGTATTTGTACCACACATTTCTAAATAGGACCTTGCGGTACGGAACTGCGTTTGGGGATCGATGGATTGGCTGAGGCAGGCCCACTGGGAAACCTTGGTTACTTTGCAACCACAAATCAAATCATTCAATAGGCGTATTCGAACATTCATGTAAGAAACTCTTTATTCCAATTGAATAATGCTATTTATGTCAACAATCATTAACATTTTCCTTATTTCAAGGAAAATAACAAATACAAACCTTTAGATTGGACTTTCTTGCTTGCTTAACTCTTAGCTGCTAATGATTTCTTTGTGGTTATATTCTTTCTAGTGGGGTTCTTAAACGTCTCTGTGCTCGTTTCGTATATAGCACCGACTAAAAGCCTTTGGTCCTTGCCACAACATGCGGAGTGGTTTGACTGCATAAACCGTTGTGTGAGCGAGCTTCTTTCGTGTTTGTCTTCTAGATCGGATGGTGCTGTGTAACGAGCTGCTGGATCTAACGTTGTGGAAGACACATCAGCTCGTTGGCGTTGCTTGCCGTGCCTCTCGGGGCAGTCTGCAGTAACGGATTCGTAAAATAAATACTGTTAAATGGAGTTACTCTCTATCCTTAGCTATGGTTGTATCGCACAAAGTACGTGCGTTTCTGCAATTGCCGTTCGATCGTGCCGGGCTCAAGCGTTCCCCCCAGAGGAAGCTTTGGACAAAAGGAATAGCACTGATGAGAGCCTAGGGTCGTGAGCTGAATTCTGATACCTCAACCAATGGCCAATGCACGCAGCTTGCAGCTGGCTTTCATCGTATTGCCGTTCTTGAGTGCTGTTAATGTGCTGTTGGACTCTTTTTCTACTCAGGTTTTTTTTTTGTAGAGGTGGAAAATGCTTTACGCACACCCTCCGATGTTAATGAAGGGTAGTGTGGGACTAAACGCCGGGGAAGAGTATAATACTCGATCCAATCCGCTCGTTCTACCCACTAAAAACCACCTCTCCCACCGTCTTCTGGTTCGGAATTGTGAACCATTACATCGAGACCAGAAGAGGGGAGTCCCGTGCTGCGACCCTCTCCTTAGTCTACGACTATGTCCCGAGCAGAGAGTGGGTCCTGCTCGGGAGTGAACACTAGAGGCCTAGTGTTGAATCGCGATCTGCGGCGATCTTCCTGGCGACATTTTTCGCGCATAAGCCCGTCTAAGTATTGGGTCCCGGCGTGCCAGTCCGTTGTCGACTTGAGCATGTTGGCCACGATGGTCGTAATCGGGCTACCTTTGTGGACATAGGAGGAGCCCGTGCGGTAGGCCGCAAGGGCCTTGCAGTCCTCTACGGTGTGCGCCGCGTCGTCGGGTGCGCCTGTGGTGCAGAGAACGCAGATATCTGTATTCGCCTTGCCTATCTGGAAAAGGTACGACTGGAATTGTCCATGCCCTGTGAGCACTTGCACGGAGTGATATGTAAGTGCTCCCTTGAGCTTATACCAGGTTATGAGGTCTGTGATTAGGCTTCTTGTCCAGGCCCCTCTGGTTTCCCCAGCTGGTGGGTTGGACCACGTGCCCGCCCATGTGACCAGGGAGTGCTCCCGTGCTTGGGTCCATGAAGTGTCGCCGTCCTTCTTGCGCTTGCTTCTTTCTGCAGCAAGTATGTCCCAAGGGATCTGGCAGGCGAGCGCCAACAGGACGTCCGTTGAGACAGTCCGGTAGGCCCGCTTGACCCTGATGGCCATCGCTCTTTGGGAGCTTCGTATCATGCGCCGTGCCTTTGCGGTCCGCAGCGCCATACCAGCCCATATAGGCGCGGCATACAGAGCGATGGCCTCTGCCACGGCCGCTAGGAGCAGCCACTTGGCGTGCGTTGCGCCCCCCTCGCGAGGAAGGATGCGTGCAAGGTTGGTGGAGACCTTCGCGACCTTCTGGATGATGCTCTGGATGTGTGGCAGGCCGGTGAGACCTGTGTCCAGCGTTACGCTTAAGTACTTTGCCTCCCGTTTGATAGTCAGGCGGTGTCCTGCAAGTTCTAACGATGCTTGCCTAGTACGACGGCGGCCGGTTAGGTAGATAACCTCGGTCTTCTGGGGGGCCAGCTCCAGGTAATTGTCGACCATCCACTTCTCTATTCTGAAAAGAGCCGTGTTCGCTCGCGCCTCGAGCACCGCCTCCGTTTTCGCGGTGACCACCAGCGCCAGATCGTCGGCGTAGGCGATTATGTCCACCCCGTCAGGCAGGTCGTCTAACCGCAGGACTTCGTCGTATGCTATATTCCAGAGGATCGGCCCAAGCACTGAGCCCTGCGGGACGCCCGCCGTGACAGGGTGGACCTCACCGTTGGCCGAAAGTGAACGCGCGTCAAGATACGAGGAAATAATCCGTCGCATGTAGGGGAATATGCTTCTCTGTTCAAGAGTGTCCATTATTACTTGCCAATTTGCTGTATTAAACGCGTTTTGCACGTCCAGCAGGATAAGTAAAACGTAATTGCGTGTCCTAAGTGTCCGTTGTTGTTCTGTGTAGGCTACCTGGAGCACTCGTTCGACGGCATCGAGGGTCGATCGGCTCTTGCGAAAGCCGTATTGGTTGTCCGACAGAGCGGCTTTCTCCTCGATCTCTTTGTTCAGGCGTCTGACCAGCACATTCTTGAAGAGTTTGCTGATTGTGTTGAGTAGGCGTATGGGGCGGTGGGTCGAAGATGATCCCGCTGCTGCGTTCGGTTTCGGTATAAGAATCAGATGAGCGCGCTTCCACTGGGATGGAAAACGACCGTCCTGAAGTAAGCGTGTAAAAAGCCGAGCGAGAGTTTCTGGATGGTTCTGCGCCAAGATTTTTATGACCCCTGGAGGAACCCCGCCGGCCCAGGTGCCTTTCCAGTTGCGAGACGTTCCGCGGCATGTGCCACTTCCTCGGAGTTCACTTCCGGGATCTGGTCAGGGTCTACCTCGATGTTGACGGGGGGCAGGCTGGCTGTCGGGGGAAGAGGGCGGTGACTAGGTTTCGTACTTGCTCTGTGGGGAGCGGTGGGGGCGGCTTACGGAGCTTTCCCATCACCGTGCGGTACGGAATGCCCCAGACGTCTCACTTCACTGACTCAACCAGCGCTTTGCCGGACTCGGCCTTCGCTCTGCCTATTAGCCGTCGCAGACGCAACCGCTTGGTGCGGTACAGCTGTTGTAGTTGATCAGCGCGGTTGACCGCTTTAGCTAGCTGGCGGTTATCTTGTCCTCGTCGACGGCGTTTCGCCAACCACGACCGCGCCCGAGTCATGATGCGGTTTGCGCGCACGCAGGCTGCACGGGCGTTCCCGATTTCTGGGCTCCACCAGTGTTTAGTGGAGGCTCTCCTTGGACCTCCTTGTCTGGCCGGACCGCCGGCCGCATGACATGCCATTGTAATGATCGCCGTTAGATCGTTCTCGTCGAGCGGCGTATCGCCGAGGCGAGTGAGCCGTCTCTTAAAAGTGTCTACCAATAGTTCCTTTTTGATGTGTCGCGTTTGCCAGTATCGGCGGTCCGGCAGACGCAAGTAATGTCTATTTTGCGGCATTATCTGAAAGGTGATGTAGCAGTGGTCGCTGAGACTCTTCTCCGCCTCCTGTACCTCCCAGTCCTGGATGTTGGCTATCGCAGCCGAGTCCGCTAGCGTCAGATCAAGGAAAGATAGCTGGCCGCGACGCGCAAACGTCGGCACGTCGCTGTTATTGGCAAGTGCCAAGCCCCGGCCCGACAGCCAGTCCAGTAGGATCTGTCCTCGGTCCGTGTTGCGGCGACTGCCCCACGCGACGTGTAGTGCGTTAAAGTCGCCTGCGACTATCAATGAATGGCCAGGGTAGCGATGAGTGTCAATCGATGCGCTAATGTCGTCTAAAAACTTGTTAAACTCTTCTACCGTCCTGTTTGGGCAGAAGTAGCAACTGTATATTACACAGTTAAGATCTGGCAGATAAGCCCATGAGAATCCGTTCCCCTGGCCGTGGCCCGTGATGGACATTGCGGCCTCCTGTCCAGTCCACCAGATAGCAGCGTCGCAGGAATTGTCTGACCATGCGTTGGTTAAGTTCCTCGAGAGAGCGACATTTGGCTCTGAAATAATGCAGAGGGCGATGGGATGTTGTACAACGTACGACTCCAGCAGGTCATGCGCGGCTCTGCAGCGGTTAAGATTTATTTGCAGAATCTTGATCATTTTTGTCATGAGAAGACACTGCGCCTACATGGTGCCAGTCGGCGCCGCCGTCATCCGCCGGCTGGGTGACGGTCTTACGACGAGAGCGTCGCTCGCTTAGCGGGGCTGGCGTAGGTAGTGTTTCTGTGGATTGTGCGGCCTCTGCCGATGCTGGTAGTCCGTCGACTGGAGCTGCGTGTTTTGGCCGCTCTTTATCCGCTCGCCCTCGCAACTCCAGTAGATTTGTCCTGTATGCTGGGCATGCCATACTGTCCGCTCGATGACCCGGGACCTCGCACACTATGCAGTGGGAGGTCTTGGCCGTGCAAGCCGCGACGGCATGTTCCGGTGATCCGCATCGGCGGCAGAGGCGTGTAGTCACCTTCTGAGCCTTGCAGAAAGCGGCAGTGTGGCCCGGTCTCTGGCAGTTAAAGCATATTGGGAGGCGCGCCCAGACCTCAGGCTTGCAAGCGCTGCCCGCAATCATGACGCTTTGCTGCGACTGGAGCCATTTGGCCTAGGAGTAGCAACCTCTGACCACCGAGTACCAGCGTGTGCCTGCGCGTCCCTGACGCGGCTCGCTTGCCGTGATCGGGACTCTTTCGGGGACAGCAAGGAGCTGTTGCAGCTCCGTCTCGATTCTCTTTGAGTTACAGAGGGGGTTGATGCCCCAGAGAGCCACTTCTCGCAAGGGCCCACCTGTCCGGCTGTCTGCCTGGTGTGCGGTGGCAGTGCTTATGTCTTGAGCCAGCTGTGCCCCAAGACCCGGCACAATCTCTCGTAGACGTATTATTACGTCACCGTCACTGTTTTTGACCAGACCGCTGACTGCTGACTCTAGTTGTTTGTAGTCGGCCAATTGTGCTCTGAGAGTCTGCACAGTTTCGGCAAATGTTCGTCCTTCTCCCACCCTGACTCTGACCGATGTCTGCCCGGTCAGGGCAGAGGGGGGGGAGAGGAGAGGACCGCCTGCGACCTAGTTGGTGGAGCCGTGGTGGGTTCCTTGTGACATATTTCGAGAACTCCGCCATGGGCGGACTGGGTGACTATTGCTGCCAGAATTCTGTGCATGCGCTGCTCTCTCCACTGCCGGGCCACGTACAGAAGTGGAGCTTTCTGGGTAGCCGCACTGGGGGGCTGCAGCATGCGGTCGACGACGGAGCGAAGTACGGATATTGTGGTCTCGTCGTATGTGTTTTCGGGACCTACGATCCCCACCACCAAGTACCGATCTTCGCCGCCCGCGTTAGAGTCCCCGTTAAGGGACTCCCAGGCTTGGGTAGTGCGCAGCACGGCTGCAGTGCCGGGAGGCTGCGTGAGCAGCTTTGGCAAGGCAGGAAATTGTATAGATAGTTGCTTTATAATTGCCGACTCTGCCGTCGCTCCAGGAACAATCAGCAGACCCCTTAGTTGTCGAGAAGCAGTGATGCTCTCAGAGGTCGAAGGCAGTCGCTGGAGGGACTCTGCGGGTCAATAAAGCCCCGCCAGGCTGACGAAGTCGGTGGCGGTTGTCGCTGCCGAGATGTGGGAGTTCAAAAACACCCGGGCTGCCTCGGGGTCAGCCGGGCGCATCGTAGGCAGATGGCGAGAGGGTCTGAGGACTGAGGAGGCGATCTTGCCAGCATCTCGTCTCTTTCCCTCCGCATCGCCTCGAGCGAGCTCCGGAGTCCTTCCGCCTCTCCCTCCGCGTCTATCAAGGCATTTTTTAGTTCCGCTCGAAACGTATCAACTGTCGAGTCGACCTTGCGGAGCGCTAGGTCAAGCCTCTCAGAGATCTCCTTAAGTTCGATCTTAGTGTTTTTCACCTTGCAAAGATCGATCACCTTCTTGACGTATCCTGCGAGAGTCGCGAACGCCTGGGCATAAGCCGTCTCTCCGGAGAGTTCTCCGCTGGGCGTTTCCTTTGCATATTGCTTGTATCATCCATTTCAAGCTCGCTCGCGTCCAAGCCGGTCAACGGTGGCGGGTCTTTGCCGCCACTCGCCATTCCCCCTTATAGAGGGGGAGGGGCGGTAAGGAGGAGGGGAGCGATGAGGGGGAGGGGAGCGATGCGGGGGAGGGGAGCGATGAGGGGGGAGGGGGCGATGAGGGGGAGGGGGCGATGAGGGGGAGGGAGCGATGAGGGGGAGGGGGCGATGAGGGGGAGGGGGCGATGAGGGGGGAGGGGGCGATGAGGGGGAGGGGAGAGATGAGGGGGGAGGGAGGAATGTAGTATCCGATGCTCGTCGCCGATGTGCCTGATGTACGTGCGATCAGCGCGCAGTGCACGTGCGATCAACGCGCAGCGCACGTGTAATCAATGCGCAGTGCACGTTTGATCAACGTGCAGTGCACATTTAATCAACGCGCAGGGTCCGCACAATCAAAGCACAATGCGCGTGCAGTCAACTTGCAGTGCACGCTAAATGTATCCGTGCGATACGTGTAGCGCACGTGGCTCGCTTAGCGACGTTAGTTCGACGTTCACGTGGCGATCGTAATCCTTCGCGGCCGCCCAACCAGGTAAAACTTGCGGCAGGCCTCCCCTCCTGTACGTAGGGAAGGTGCCACTCGCTGTGCCGGCTGGGTCGCGGGTCACCGAAAGTCACTTCAACAGTAGAAGAAACGAACATGTAGGGCACAGCACAACAAAGCACAACACATCGAACAAAACAGACACTTGTGGGAGGCACCAAGCACTCTGCAAAAGCACCAAAGTTCAGTAAACCAACACCGTCGAGAGTGGACGTCCGCTCTCAACGACGGTCAGCACGGAACTACTTCTACTCAGGTTGAGGCAGTGTTGACGCCGAGGCTGAGGAACGTATTATAGTTTAGAGTAGGCCGTCGATTGAAGGTATATTGCGCCACTCTGGCCTGTTTACGCTGTCATTAATTAGTCTGCACTTCTTCACGACGCGTTTGGCTATCCCTAAGCACATCTTCACGTTCCCGTTGTACTAATGAAAATGCCGTCCGTCAACTTGTCACATATCGCTCTTGACATTCTTTGCGAAACGTGAGAGGTCGTTTACTATATCTGTGGCTACTTGTGCTCCTCGTTGTAGCGTGTCTTTCTCGCGCGCTTTGACGAGCAGGGCTAGGTCATCTATCTGCGTAAGCGATCGTCTGGGCGCTCTTCACAAGTTATCAGTTCACGATTTCCTAATTGTGTTCCCGCGAACAGAACACGCTACAAACGCTAAGCGCAAATTACCATCTAAATGATGAACACCTGGCTGATAGGGCACAGGCCTCGAGCTAGAACCCGAAAAATGTTAGGCGGTTTTCTTTATTGGCCGAGATGAGCATGGAGACACCTGTTGATCCGATGATAAGGCTTTCGAATTCAATTCTATATTGAAAGTTGACTACGAGACAACTGGGTCTAAGCTATGCCAAATCCACCGGTTAATCGTGATACTGTAGATTAGATGTTTAATCCTCACGTCCACAATATACACGCATTTTTCGACAAGTTTCCAACACGCAGTGGTACGCCGCCAATAATTGTATTTGTAGACAATAACCAATCGCAAAGCCATGTATACCGCTTAAATTCACAGAAAATTATATATATATATATATATATATATAATATAGAAAAAGAGATAAAAGTGAAAGTTACACAGTAGACATATACGCAGTAGGCTTAAATTACTATACCCCCCTTGCAAAACGTTTCTATTGCCGTGGCTGTAATTTCTAAAGAGCTCGAAAAGTATATTTTGTTATTTTAGACGGTAGTCACATTGGAATACAACATTGAAATTTATTCAATAATTGCCACATTTGCACACTGAGGCAGTTGCCCGCCTAATATTATATATACTATATATATATATATATATATATATATATACACACACATATGTTTCAATTTTTCAATTTAATGTTTATTCATTTTTAAACTTAAATTTGACAATGCTCAAGTTCTCGTAAATGAAATATATAAAACGTGAAAAAACAGTAACAATATCTATTCACATTTCCACATGTCTCACTTCAAAACTAAAATTCGCTAGAAATTGCTAGAAATTCTCCCATTCGTACACATGACTTCGTTCTTCAACTAGTTTTGTCATCTAAACTATACAGAAATAACTTGTATAACATATATAGGCGAGCACTGCCGAGTGTGCAAACGTATTGAAACCATCACAATATTTTCTATATATATATATATATTAGGTATTTTCCTTTTTAATGCTTTTTGTTGGCGGGTACATTTTAGCCTAAGAAAGCGTTGCCGTGTGCAATATTCGTGAGTTGTGGATCAGCTCGAGTTGCCCAACTAAACTATATATATATATATATATATATATATATATACATATTTCAAGATGACGGTAAAAGGATGTCACGTGAAGTTAAGACCCAGCTGTCCGTGTCCTTGCTTGTTGGCAGCACCAGCTGTTATCGATTCGGTGCGAGCGGTATATCCTCAAAATCCCTTGCAACGTTAAAAGCCACCTCATGACCCCTCTCTATGTCCCAGGAATTTAGCTCATTGTCTACGCAGACAATCTGATACTGATCGTAATTGCCCGTAACAAAGCTTAGCTCGAAGGAACAGCTTGGCGAATATCCGACACCTCCGCATGCTAAGTATCGAACCGACTTCACATAAAACGGAAGCAATTCTTCTAAGCTGTCGAAAGCATCTTCCACGGATTCGAAATTTTGCACTTGAAAGATCATCCAGTAACGCCCACGTCAAGTACCTGGGCGTGAACCTGGATAAGGCTCTCCCAGGAACACCTTATTTGCGCTACGCTGCAAAAAAGCAGCCAAAACCTCAACAGAGATACGAAAAATTCCTCCCGCAAACCAAAGGAGCAACGGACTCTCGGCGCCGTCTCGTAGCATCAGTAACAGGCAGCCTCATGTTAGCTACGCCCTTATATCGAGCCCGGTGGCGTGGCGCATTAGTTGGCGCCCCTCAACCGGGGGAACCACGTAGATGCGCGGGTTTGAGCCCCACCATTGCACATTTGTCTCTGTACATACTGGTTTTCCGTCAGCACGTTTTCTGCCTTTTAATTCTATAACTAGTCTTCTGTTAGTAATGTGCTTAGCTGCCTTGGATAAGCAAGAGAGCATGTTTATAGGGCGGCATGCTGAGGGGTCTTCTTGTGGTTTACCGAGTTTGGGGATAAGGGTCAGACGAGTCGTTTCCTAAGGTATATAGGATAATCGCCGCTGGTGAGGATTGTGCCCATCATGCGTTTGAATATATTTGGATGGTTCCTTTAGGAGTACGCGTACTGCTTACGAGGGTCCAGCATCTAAACCCGGTGCTTCTTTTGGTCGTATACGTTCGGCCGCAATTCTGATCTCTTGGATTGAAATTGACTCGGGGGTAACGTCTGAAGTTTCATCAAAGAGTACCGGTTTCGGCGGGGGACCTTGAAGACCTAGCGCGTTTATAATTGGTCAGGCTACTTCTACTGGTAGGAGCGGCTATGCGTAGCGCACGATTTGTTGCGCACGATCTTGTAGCCTTTGCCCCAGGGTTTTTTTTGACTCCCTCACACAAATAGTTTTAGTGGTCTTTTCTACTATTCTTAATGGCCTTATGTAAAACCCTTAATGCCTCTTTGTATTCTGTTCATAAATAGAAGAGTCCTAGCCGGTGCCTTGCTCTGCAGCGCGGAGTAACTATGACTCTCTTTCCGGCGTGGTCTGCTGGCGCGCGACTTCCGCGTGCTGCGGGGACCTTCACGCGCCCACATGAACGTTAGTCAGACGGTGTAAACTCCCAATAGTAACTTTTCCGAGGTCACTTTTGTTGGCATGGGAAGCAGGGCATACGATATCGATTGAGTGTCAACGAATTCATATTGTCACTTTGTCGTGGCCTATTCGAGGGCTGTTAAGGCTACTACTACCTTACGGGGAAGATGTGCTCCTCACTGACCCGGGCTACACGGTTAATGCCCCGGGCCTTAGCAACCTGGGAGTACCGTGTGGGACGCCTGCTGCCTTGGCTTAGTAGACATAATGAGGGCGAGGTCACCACATGAACACAGACCGCCTGTCGGGAGGACCATCTCCTCTGCCACTCCCGCTGCCCTCAGGCAGTGGTTTACTGGGGTTGACCTAATTTAGTAATACAAGTGTACTGCGTATAATATAAATAAATGATAAATATTGGCAATATTAGGATGTGGCCGGGAGCTGGACTCTCAACAGGCTTCTTCTAGTAGTGCAAAGATTTCCACTACCGAGGATTAATGAGATTAGGTACTTTCCTTTTAATTGCTTTTTGTAGGCGGGTATCATTTAGCTTGGGTAAGTGTTGTCGTTGTGTAGGAAAATTAGGCTGTGTGGAAGCTTGATTGGCGGAGAAGGTTACAGAGAGATGATCGGATAGGGCTTCTAGCTCCTCGTGGATCATCTAGCCTGTTATTCGATGAGATGAGAGATCCTCTGATGCAAGGGTCAAATCTAATGTTGACCTGTATCTGCTATTCTCGAGAGTGTACCCTGGGATGTTAATAAGAGTTGCCCAACTATATATATATATATATATATAAC
Source organism: Dermanyssus gallinae (assembly GCA_003439945.1). NCBI lineage: Eukaryota > Metazoa > Arthropoda > Arachnida > Mesostigmata > Dermanyssidae > Dermanyssus > Dermanyssus gallinae. Next base: position 152,720 of record QVRM01000899.1, read on the forward strand.
GAATTTAAGATGACAAGCGGCAGTAAATGGAATTCGTGAGCAAACTATCCAAAACTAAAACATAAATCTGTTCGTTTAGGCAAGTGTGCCTAAAGACATTCAACCTAGTCATCACCATTCATAAAGAAAATAACGAGTCTTTAGGTAGTTGCACCCTGAGAGGTTTCAGCATATAAAAAAAAAAAAAAAAAAAAAAAAAAAAAGGTAGTTGCACCCAAAACTAACATTTGATCTCGTTTAAAAGAGGTGAGCGTCATTCCATTGAGCCGTTTTTATCAGCCGTAGAATGACTTGCGGCTTACCGTTAAGCAAGCAATGTGATACCCTAAATAGCAGAGTGTTAGCAGAATTTAGCAGGACAAAACTTCGCTTTGGAACTTGAGAGAAAAAATCTATAGAGAGCCCTGCTAAATTCAACAGATCAGAAATATCTAGTGCTTCTTTAGAAACAGACAACAGCGGTTGTAGTAGTATAAACGGCTTTAAGTTGCTTATTAGCTCGAGGCTTAGTTCGTTAGGTAATAGGGTTAATTTGTTGAATGGTTGTAGATTGCCAGAACCACCAGATCCATTTGCATCAAGTGGAAGATAAATACGCCTGGGAAGGCGGGAAGGATCCCAGTAGAAAAAGTTCCTAAGAGAACCCACTAGTAAAGGCCGATAAGCAGCCACCTTTAGCTTAGTTTTCCTACGTAAAATAATAGGCGATTAACCTTCAAGATACAGATATCTTACTGATAGTTCCTAGTCGCTTTGTCGGAGAGCTTGCATCCCAGTAGATTGTGAAGAAACAACCTCTTTAATTTTTTTAATTCCAGTAGATTGTGAAGAGGTTGCATACCCAGGGTAATGGCGCCGTGTGACCGATTAACGGGTTGGTTTTCAATGATCTTGCATTTAAAAAGATGTAGTTTAGTTAACCAGTTTTAAATAAACGCCTTCATTTCTGAACATATATATATATATATATATATATATCCAGAGTGGTCAACTTAAACTTTTTCTTCTTCTTTTTTCCGGTGTTTCTCATGTCGCATTGTTTTCGAAACCTTTTTCTGAACATGGGTGATAAGACTGGGCCAAAAACGGTTGGGAACCGTCATCGTCGTAAGATCTTTCAAAGATAAGTCGAAATTTTGAGGTGTAAAGCTGATCATAGGCTTAAGACCGAACAGAAGCGAGTCATTTGCATACTCAGAGAAGGTGAAGTCTTCTTGATGCGAAATGTTGCCTGGGCTATTTTCCAGTGAAACATCGGAACCGGACGCAGATAACACAGCAGAAAATGTTCAGCAAGAAACTCAGCTGTTTGTGAGTCCGTAAAGACCACAACTGGGCCTAAGGTGATAGAAGAAAACGATTCTGTACATGTTAATCGGTTAGTGGCGTAGCGACAAAGCGAACGAAAAGTCTTCCAGTCACTTTCGTTAGCTCAAGAAACTAAAGTGCAATTCTACACGACCGTGTTTATGAACAAGACGATTTTTGTAAGCGTTAATGTCCTTAATGGGATTACACTGTTCAGTCGGCTAAGTAGACGTGTGAAATAATAATAAAAAAGAATAGTCAATACATTTAGTGTACAGCTGCGTTTACATTCGGAGAGTTCACACAAAGCTAGCCCAGTGAACACCATCATCAGATAATACGCAATAAGAATTGCATCCATTATTTTATGATCGGACTGAACATTCAATTCTACAGCATTATATCACTAGCAGTATCATCGCAACTACAGCATCAAATCGTATGCCATGTGAGAATAATACATTTTTCAATTTGAGGCAAGTCAGTGATTAGAAGAAATTCAAGTATAGACCCTGATCAGTAGATGAGTAGTACCGCCTGAGTAAATTGTCCATTTGCATCACACAGCAGACCCTAAACATCGATGCGATAGAGTGGGTGAGTATAATTTTAGACTGTCAGTCGGGAGGGTGAAGTCTTCAACCAATATAACAGGGCAGTCTATCCGGCAGCAGGAGTTTACAATGGCATCAATATCGTCGATGCGTTTCACCTCTCGAGAGGTGTTCTCCGAAAGAGATTCATAACAGCAGACAAGACGAAAGTCTTGCTTGGAGACTAAGTCAAAAGAAATGTGTTGACCCGGTAAATAAAGTCAGCGTCTACAAAATTTAGCCATTTTGTGACGACAACACGGATGCACCGCCACCCGACTGTTTACGCCCTATATTTATTGCGTCAGCATCACGTATGCTTTCATTAAACTATATCTCACATATATGACAATGACGTCAATCTCATATGCCAAACAATAACTTCCTAATACATTAATTGCAGTTGGCTTAGCAGCTGATCTAAAAATTACGTGGAGGCATGTTAACTGATCGCTGATATCCTCCCCCGACGGCTCTGTATTGTCAGCTGACGTAGGAGACAACCGAGCTACAACAACATCACCGTCAACCGCGACTTAATCTTATCGGGAGCAATGCGACTAAAGTACGGCATTACCACGGTGCAGACCTAAATGTTGGATTAAGTACAGAGTGCTCAACCCTTTCAGTGACGAACAGACGAGAAAACGAGGGATATGAGCTTTGAGTAGTGTTAGTTTGTCACACTGCAAGAGATTATAAGTCTCGATTTAATGATATTTTACATCTTAGTGGTTAGCAAGGTCCGATACAAACTTCAAACACTTCTTTTTCACTTGTGCCACTGCCGGAATAAGACCTTGAGAATCAGCTGTGCCAAATAAACAGCTGATCAAGTATAACCAAGCTAGTTAGTGATGAATAGTTATATTATGCAATGTATGTCAATACTCATGCCAGCGAGGCATTACTGGATTTTTGTTTGTTAGCGCAGTCGGAATAGCCGGAAAAATGTTTACATCTTTCGTCAAAAAGGTAGGCAACAGTGTTATCGTCAGTATTTTCCGCGACCATAGATTGTAGTTTCATGCTGAATTGAGCTCGCAGCCTCCTGCCAACTGTCATACCCGATCTCTGGAATAGAAAATCAGCAGATGAACACAACAAACGCCTGGTTAATTGAATACGTCAAAGATAAGATCTTAGCACTAAGCTTAGAATATCTTTAATAATGTTGATGTCTACGTTTTCATCTACACCGAGGTCATAATGTAGCTAACCACTTCCCTAATTGGACGGTCCCCACACGGCCGTAAAGACCGCATACCTCACTTTCCAAAGAGACGCTCGCAGAACAGCGTGTGCGATTCATTCGTTTCATGGGCTCTTGATTCTATCAAGAACCAGATCTTTCTCCAGAAACAGCAGCTTACAGTACTTACAGTTCTACAAGTAGTAGCTTCCGTTGCAGCATCTTATTTGGGACAGAGAAGGGTTCGAGACCGTTTGGTACGCCCGGCTAACGCCGATTGCTAATGCCCGTTAGCCTGCCCTTAGCGCTCCCCGATGTTTGGCAGCCTGCAGTGCCATGTGCACCTAAACAGACGCTACGTATGATGCCTTCGGTCATCCCCGACACTACTCCACTCTCTAGCATAATCCGTGCTAGGTGCAAGGATTTTGGCCGCGCGACATGTTTATTTGTGCCGTTCCGGTTCTAACTCCGTGTAGAGGATTACCCCGCGACATTTCCTCTTTTCCTATTTTCGACTGAGTCACCCGCCATCACAAGGTTAACCTAAGCTTGTCGGGCGCAAAGGTCAGATGATTTGAACCGGCTGGAGTTTGTCAACTCCTTCCTGTATTTGGGTCTGAGACTGCACTATACGGAAACGACCTTTACCAAGCACATCGGCGACAGGTGTCGGGCGGCTATTGCCTCTATTCTCTGAGTGCCGCATTGCGTCTTTTTGAGCTTAAGATTGTGCCAATGTTGAGGTAGAGCCTTGGCAGGTTGTGGGGCCATCTTTCCGCGGCAAATTTTGCGCAGCTAGAAAGATGCTTCACAATATATATGAAGCGCGTTCTTTGCTTGCCGCGGACGGCAAGAACCGCTTTGTGTACCTGCTAGCGGTTTTTGGTTGCGGACCGACAGTGGAAACAATCAGAGTCAGACTTAAGTCACCTATTACAATGCCACTTCAGCAATTTTTGTTAGAGTGGCAGGAATAAGTGACCGAGGCCTCGGCTGAGGTAGCGCAGTTAGATGTGTACCTCACCAGGGAGCGTTGGGATGGACTGGCATGCACTAGCCGGCACGTGTACACAAGGTACATTGTACATGGCTATCATCACTTGGAGTGTTCGACTCAAGGATTTCACCAAGTTGGCGATCGATGTCGTTGCCGGTTCTGCTCGCAGGTATGCGCTAAATACCACGCAGCGAGCTGCCAGTCAGCATCGGCGGTCTTTGCACTTTCTTGCACGGTGGGACGGTCGCTGAAGTGTTAAAATTGCATATAATGATGATTGTATTGTGTGTTAAAATTGCATATAATGATAATTGTATTGTACTATGTACCATCTTAAAATGCAAAGTTATTGCGAAATAAACAATATGAATGACAGATCAGATGATTGCAGTTTATCCACTCAGCCACCTTCAATCAGGTGCCGGTTTCCACGTCTTGTAAGGCCGTGTTTCAGCAAAACGGGTCCCAGAATAAAACCCTATAGGACCCCGACAGCAACCCTGTACTCTTGCCTCTCTGCATTAAGACGTTATTTATCCAGTTTTGGATGATATTATTGAGCACAAATTCGAGGATATTTCCTGTAGGCGTACCTAGTTAACACGTATAACGCTATCTTTAAAAGGCTCCTATAAACAAGTACAATCAATCTGCTATAAAAAGGGCTGAATCTTGATTCTAGCCTTTTTCGTAGTTAACTTCCACAATGAGTCATTGCAAATCACCACATGATAACTATTTTGCGGAGTGGCATGTTGAGTTCAAAGTTATGTAGCGCCCATGGAAGATGACTACCTAGAAGCCAAACCACTCCAGGCGCAAATAAGGTTATATATTGCAGAACACAAGGATGTCAAACACTTCCATAATGATGTGTTTTTCAAGTCCTGTGGAAGGGACCTTATAATTGTTCGGTTATTCCATGAACGTAATACGCCGTACGAAGCAGTCCGTTTTAAATTGGACATTTTCAGCTAAGGTTTCCTAGTATTCATTCATGCGAGAGTGTAAGATGTAATTCTGTACATGATAGAATTTGTTAGGTGGACTCCTAAAGAGCTGTCTCATGCTTGATTAAATTACTTTAGGACTGTAGTACACGCAAAGCGATAAAAGCGATAAGCAGAGTTGAAATGTTCCGTTTCAAGAGAAACAACCAGGTCTTCTGCATATTCTGGTGACATCGAGTTTAGATATATTTTTGACGGCTGTGGTTAGTGATTCTACCCGACCACGCATGAAAGTCAACATAGGTAAGAAAAGGTAAATCAGCTTAAATTATATGGGGACAGTGCTTTTAAACGGGAACGGCTTGTTTAAGTAACACGTTGCAGATACAGTACGCGGGCAACATTATGCTCTGGAAAGTACTATTTATTGCAAGCTTCCATGTTATTCCTTTATCGAAAGTCCTGTTACATTTGAGTTGAAATTGTATTTGGATACGTCATTTTCTTGTGCATATATTATATCTGTTATTGTACCTGAGAATTTACCAGCTGAGACTAAGGGCTTAGTGGCAAAGCCTTTGCCTTGCATGCGGGAGGACTGGGTTCGAGACCCGGACCGGCCACTCTTAAATTAGTTCGCATGATTTCCAATTTAGACAAGGTAAATGCCGGAGTGGATTAAAATTAGCCATGACATGAAAAAAACCGTACACGGGCAACAGCCTTACGGAAAGTAATTTAAAAAACAGTTTATGAAGTATATTCCACTAAAAAGTATTCTCCAGGTCCGCGATTCAATAATAATTGGTCGCCTCATTCAAGTAAATGACTCTGTAGGCAACCAACTTCGAACCCCTGATCTCAAATACATAACCCTTTTTAGTATATCAGCTATGTATACCCGAAACATTGCCAAGTTGTGAAGCGAGCATGCGGGCTCAAGAGACGGAACTGGCTGACTTGTATGCATGCGAAGCTTAGCGTCAGTCTATACCGAAGCCACAACATAGGTGTGGGCTAGAGAAGTATCACCGTAATCGTGCTCTGTATCAACTTCTTCAACGTCAGAATAGTGCCAACAGGTCTCATTCAATAGGCGAAATCCAGATAACACGGCGTTATTTGACGCAGATCAACATTGATGCTCTAGATTAAATTAAGGGCAGTCCAGAATAAAAAGTCTTAGCTGAGTAGATTTTTCAATTTCTATTACAGAGCAGAGATATATGTGTCTTCTGGAAGTAGAGTTATTATTTAATGTTTACGTGATTTGATCATCCAGCTATGTATTTCCTAAGGAGGTGGACCTATGCATAGAAGCACACTTCAACATTTTGTTTTCCGATATTCTGTAGATTCTTCTCAGAGGCTTTCAGCACCGATTCGAGTGAATCGAAACGTGCTACTTTGCAGGGAAAAGGAGTTGCACGCTGCCAAGTCAGTGTATAAGCTGCGTAAGTATTGTGGGTGGAGTCAGTTCAACGTTTGACCACTCGGGGACTTGAGTTAAGAGTCGTCATAATATACCCACGTCTCATCACCTGCGACGAGTCTCAGAAACGATGAAAGGCGTTTCATAACATTTTATCAGACACATAGCCAGAAGGACTTGCGCCCCTGTTTCTGTCCCGTGACAAATCCCGCTAGATCTGGCAATGTCGGCTTGATTGACTACGACCTTTTGGAAATATTTCGTACCAGTCATTCGCTTACACTCCTCAGAGATAGTCTTCTTCTACCCCAGTGGTCGATCGAAGCGCATCGAATTGGTCATCTATGGACGTCATACCTTCAACGAGCGTACATGCACGCACGCAGCTCTTGATTTTTGGGTGACTTGCCGGGGAGGTGAACCACACATGATCAAACTCAATACAAAGAAGAGACATTGTCAGAAAGTGTGCGCATATTTATTTCGGTAAGTGCTACGCTGGTTTGTCGTTGGTCTAATACGCTTGTACGCTTGGCACCACCGATATGCTTATGCTCGCTACTTTCTTACACCACCACCACCACCACCACCGTTGTCATCAGATGCGGGGAATCGACTCGAAACTTCCATTCGAAGCACATCATCATCAACAACAACAACAACAACAAAAAGTACTGTATATTTTCCTTCGAACTTTTCCAGGTCGTCCACCGTAACTGTAGTGTTTCATCTTTCAGCTGCCAATAGCAAGAGTCGTCGCCGTGCTTGGACCAGCTAAGTATCTAGCACTGAGACGTGATGTTTGGGAGTCGTAGCAGACACCGAGACTAAATCCACCGGCACCGCCACTGTGGCCGTGGGTCGTCGCCACTGTATGGCAGTGGGTCGTAGCGGCCGGACGGACGAACGAGAGAGTGTTGGTTGGGTGAGAGTGTAGCAGGTGGCGAACGGCAGGCGGGGAAAAATGGCACAATTTCACTTGCATAAACAGCCACTTAGCACACACAGAGAAGCGGATGCAGCAACGGTTTTCGTGGTGGTCGTGGGGTCGTCGTCGTCGTCTTCTTCTTTTTCTAGGGACGCTGACGGTGAGGTGTCGTCGGGGGCGCTGGCGGTGAGGCGTCGTCGGGGGCGCTGGCGGTGAGGCGTCGACGGGGGGCGCTGGCGGTGAGGCGTCGACGGGGGGCGCTGGCGGTGAGGCGTCGACGGGGGGCGCTGGCGGTGAGGCGTCGACGGGGGGCGCCAGCGGACATATCGGCAACTAACTACTAAAGCGAGGCGCAGGCACAGCTCTGGCTCGCTTCGGGAACAGCACTGCAAAAAGCGACTGCAGAAGTTAGGAGAACGGAGTTAACGACTGGATACGACCGGAAGACCGACTAAAGAGACGGCGTATAGCCTCTCGTAAGAGCTGCTTCGCAGCAGCCAGCAAGTGACACCCGTACACACACACACAAATACACACATAGAAACATCGGCACACTGACGCAATCAAATGGGCCTGCCGTATCGCCGTCTTCTTCCTGTGACGCGCGATCGACCAAGCAGGCAGGACAACAGTACAAAGCCCGCTACGACGACGAAGCACTAGTAATATATATGTATATAAATATTTCGCAACTCCTTTATTTGTGTCTATCGCTTTACTTTTCTATATATATATATATTTATTTTTATATCTACATATATATAAATTTTTTATTTATATAATTTCACTATGTTAGCACTTTGGAGTGGACAATTGTCTCCGCGCGAACGTGTGATCACGGGTTCTCTAACCCAGGGTTAGCCCAGTTCAACAATGTGCCCCGAACAGACGCTGCGTTTCCTCCTCGTTGAATGTCGAGCGACAGCCTCTGACGCAAGAATTCGGATGCCCTCGAGTCTCCTGTCGAAAGATTAAGGCGTTTCCCGGTGACCCGCTGAATCAGCTTGAGCGTAAGGGCCTGCAGTTCCCATAGTCTCGCAACCAAGTCCCCAAGTCCCGAACGCCAACGGACAAAATTCGTGCGGATAATCGACGCTTGAGTATTTTCTGCATATATATATATATATATATATATATATATATATATCGCTTCCTGTTCCTCATCCTCAGGATAATGTTGATATTGGATAGGATAAGAAGGCAGCAATAGACACACAGGACAAAAGGGCAGCAATCGTTGCAACAACAAATGAAGAATGTAAACTGAATCTTGGAAACGTCGATTTGCTGCTTTCTTTCTTTCTTTTCTCTCGTTCTTTCTTTCTTTTCGTTGTCAAAACAATCAACACGTTGCCGCCGTGTGCCATTTCTTTGTGTAATTTTCTCCTATCCAGCATCCTATCGATAGCAGCGTCTTTATGCGCCCCCGCAATGAAGACAGATGACAGAAAAGGCCGTCAGTCGGCCGACACAAATGCCATAGTTTCTCCTTTCGCCCGGGGCAGCACACGTTCGCATCACACCTCTTGGGTCTACCAAAAAAAAAATTCGGATTTTTTTAGGATTCTTTACGGACAAAACCGAAAAGTCTTTTTTGTGGCCCTATATATATATACTACTGCTACATGCCGTGTTCTACAAGCACTGCCAAAACGAAATCGCAGCCATGCCTAAACGCACAGTCGTATGATGCCCGGCATGGGCCTTCCAGCGTGCGGACCTACCTAGAACCAACGCTAGCACCATATACTTCAAGGCGACTACTGATGCCACTTATCATTAAGTCATCACGTGACAACTGGAGCAGTATTGCTCGTGTTATTGAGAGCATCCTATGTGCTAGGAAGAATCTTAACCTAGCCTTCGCTCTAATCCGATCAGTTAAAGCTATGTTGATGAAATTCCTGATCGGAGTGAGCACATGATTAGTTTCGGGTGGGTTAGGGCTCTACACTAAAAGGCCACCACACTTGCAGATGCGTTCTCCTGTAGTGGTGTGCGTACAACGTATGGCGTCATTTTCCAGTTAGCGCTCTACAAAAAAACAACACTGCTGTTGCCGCACTGCTCCAAAGCGAAACGCAGAAAACCCTCCCTCAATTTCTAGTGACGAAGTAAAACGAAGCCACTTTTATGGACAATAAGAAGAAAAATAAAAAACACATACAAAACAAACATGTTCGTGCACTGCTGTGTAGCGAGTGCCTGCAGGTAAAATGGGGCGGACAAGGACGCAATTGACTTCTAGTGGGTTATAGCTCAACGGTATACTAGCGGATCACAAATGCATAGACCAACAACCTGTGTGATGTTGTCGGGCGTGTACGTATTGCATTTTCCCAATAGTCATCTAGAAATCCCTGTAGCAGTTAATAGTAGTTAATTTAGTTAGTTGCGTCTTTTGGGAAGCTTTACGCGTATTCATTGTCCAGTTGTCCTTTAACTTCGTGTCTGTCTCTTTGTCAGGCGTGAACACCTTATCTACATGTTTACTAGACTACAAACAGCAGCGCCGGACTGGCCGACCACCGATCAAATTAACGCAAGAGCGATAGAAGTAGATACATGCATGATTACACACGCATATATATACTAACACACACACACACAAATAGACGCGCATTCATTAATACATACATACAAACATACTCACACACACACACACACGAACATGAAGCTCGCTACGGAGACAACTGAGCTACGGAGGATCCGGCATTGGCAGTGTGCTTCGGAACTATAGTCTCTGTCTGGCAGTCGAACTGTGCGGACGTGTCTCTCTCCGCTACTCAACTACTCAACTCGCGCTACTCCGGGATGCCCGGTGCCGAACCTGTAGCGTTGATGTGTGGAGGCTTGCGACAAAGTTTTATTGTGTTTTGGTGGTTCTTCGAGGTTTATTGCTCACTTTTCGAGAATCATTGGTTCACACTCCGTATCGGAGATCCCAACAACGATGAAGAGAGAACCACTTGGTCGGCGAAACGGTACATTCTCGCCTACAAAGGTAGTGTACTTAGTAGCCCTTTCTTCCAGATACTTGTTGAAGCCGCGTTTGTTGAGGACAGACGGACCAGGTTGGAAATTTTTCTATTTCTACTTCTCGATCACTAGGCTGATACACGTGGGGGCCGCCACTCTTGGTTCCGACCAGGGGGGGGGGGGGAGCGGCGCCATACTGGTTTCTCGGCCATCGCGGCAAAGACCAGTATTAGTCGATGAGAGTTGGTCAGTAAGGAGTGGAAAGAGTAGGAGGCGAGGAGTGGAGAGGGAAGCGGCGTAGAGGGAAGAAAGGTGCTAGTCTATTGTATAGTATGCTATGGTAGTTGGGCAGACCTGTGTAAGGCCAGTAACACAAAGATCGAGCTCAATGAGGTATCTCGTGAGCTTCCCAGGACCCTGAAACGTCTCGAGAAGGTCCTAGAAGACAGAGGGGAAGCCTACCGAGAAGTTAGGTGGGCTGACGAGGAAGAGATAGGGCAGCTTAGAGAGGAAGTCGAACCTCTCTAGGGTCTAAAAGAAGACGGGGTACGAAAAATAGGAAAGACATTCAACAAGAGGATTTACGCGAGCTGGTAAAAGGACTTCAACTCGTATGCGCACGCTATCAAGCTGGATAAAGAGAGAGCCGAGGAGCTGGAACTGGAAACTGAGGCCACGGAGATTGAAAATAGTATAGAAAGGGCTAGCACTCCGGAACAGCTGGTGAGAGCCGTAAAAGGACACTGGCCTGAGAGGGTGATTAAACACTTAAAGGTCACCACTGACGCCATTACCACTCAGAGGAAGGTTAGGGTTGCGGTTATCACTAAGGGGTCAGATTCGGATAAGGGTTTAATAGAGGGGCTGGCGGCACAGTTTCCTACGCTCGCAGCAGTGGCTGACATGAGCGCCGGGACGGCCGCTGTTCTTAAAAATAGCGATGCCGTCGAATTCTTAGAGGGTTTAGAAAACCAGGCGGCCTCTCAAAGGTACTCGGTAGTGGAAATGATAAACCCGAAAGAAGAACTAGGGACCACGACCCTGGGGGTGCTGCAAGCTGTTGTGGGAAAAGCGCTGGGGCTGGCTGGCGGGGAGAAACCCCCGCTGGTGCATGTCACAAGGGAGCGTAGCACACAGACGTTTCTACAAGCTTTGGAAATCTGCTGCTGTAAGGCCGGTGACGGCAGTGGCCTTCTAGAGGTTTGCTCGGGACAAACAAAGAAGACCGGAGCCAAACCGGAGGCTACCACCTGAGCGGAGCAGGGCGCAAGGAGCACCCTCAGGGCTAAGGTCGAAGAGGGCAAAACCTTCGCCGACACTCTCCGGGGTGTCAGAGAACATGTCAGACCGCAGAAAGGCGCCGCGATAACGGTTAGGGGGTAGTTAAAAGTAAGGAGGGTGACTTTATCATTAGAATAGAGGAGAGTAAGAAGGGCGCGGGAGAGAAAATGGCGGCGGCCATTCAGGAATCTGGAAAGATGCAGGCCGACTGCCGAGAGCTTAACCAGGGGCAGACCATCGCCCTGTGGGGGACCCACTCCTGGACAGGGAGCAGGTCGAAAGGGAACTGCAGAAGGCCTTGCAACTCCCGGCCGGCGCCAAGATCAGAGCTGCCGAGCCAAGGCTCAGAAGAGCTGACGTTTGGCACGCACTGGTTACGGCGTCCCCGGCGGCGGCAAGAGCTATATGCACCCACAAGACCCTTAAGCTGGGCTCGAGGTGGTGCAGACCTGAGGAGTGGATTAGGCTCCCCAACTGCTACAAGTGTCATAGGCCGGGCCATAAGGCTCAAGACTGCAAAGCAGAGAGCCAGGTGCCTCGGGTATGCCACAAATGTGGTAAACCTGACCACCTGGCCAATTGCGATGCAACGACACCAAAGAGTCTGGTCAGCGGAATGGAGGGGCACCGAGCGGATAGGATGTTTTGCCCGGCCTATAGGGAGCAAGTCGAGCAGCGGCGGGAGGCCCGAAGGGGCGTCGCCAAAGAACAGGGAGATGGCAACGAGACCCAAATAGAAGCCCAAAAAAAGAAACTAATAACAAAGGGGCTAAGAATAAGAAGACAACCGTTATCCCGGCAGGGGACGGAAAGGGTGATTAGAACTTAGTAGGTAGGGGACCTTTATCCGACTAATGTTAAAGATACTTCAGATAAACCTTAACCGCTGTAGGGTGGCGCATGATATGCTCGATAAGATAGCACGCAGAGAGTCCATGGGCCTCTGCCTGCTCTCTGAGCCAAACAAAGCGATCACCAAGCGGAGGGCAGACTGGGTATCTGACGCAAAGGCGGATACCGCAATCTGGCTCCGAGAGAAACCTCGCGCTTAGGGGGCGGGGGTCTCCTGGCTGGAGATTGACTCGGTAGGGGTCTTCTATAGCTGCTTTTTCTCTTCCAACAGGGAGGAGGGGAAATTTGAGGAATTTCTCGAGGAACTTGCCCAGAGCGCGGGGGCACATGCAGATAACGGCTGAGTTGTGATCACCAGGAATTTTAACGCGGCCAGAATAGCATGGGGTAGCCGGACCACAACTAGACGGGCGCAAACTCTACAAACGTGGATGGCTGAAAACTGTCTGATGGTTCTTAATGACGGAAGGGTCTCCACCTTTTCCAGAGGGAGCCAGACGGCCTTCATTGACCTAACAATGGTCAATGAGGCGGCCTTTCCACTGGTGGTAGAGTGGAGGGTGAGGGAGACGAAGGAGACCATGAGTGACCACAGATACATCCGTTTCACCATCAGTACCCCCGAGGAGGCCCTCGCCCCGCCCTCTAATAAGAGATGGCAGATGCGACAACTCGACGCCAAAATTCAAGTGGCTGAAATAGACGAGGGTTGCAAACGACTGGGAGACACGGTGGGGGATGAATACCAAATAATCAACATACTTTCTACAGCATGGGAGATAGCTGCTCCCTCACGCCACCACGGAGTCGCCACCCTCCCAACTACTGGTGGAACAAAGATATCGCAGCTGCCCGCAGGACCTGCATTAGGCTAAACAGGGTTTACACGAGGACCCGCAGCTTGTTAGCGCGAAGAAACCGACGGGATCTTACGGGGAGGGAGAGGCCGCAAGATCTGAATTCCAATTGACGGAATACAAGGCTGCTCGATCGAGACTCCGAGGACTCATCGCCAAAAGTAAAGCCAGAGCGGAGAAAGAGCTGATAGACGCGGTGGAGAGCGACATATGGGGCCTGCCGTACTGAGTAGTTATGGCCAAACTCCAGGGACTTCCCCCGAAACTCCCCCCGGTTGTGCAGCGGGAGACTGTAGCCGGTCTATTTCCGGCACAGCCGCGGAGAGGAAACGAGGAGTTCTCGGTCACCCCGGAAGACGTCCCGGAGGTAACGCTGGAGGAGGTCGAACAAGCCCGGAATTGGTTGACAATCGGCAAAACGCTCGGTCTAGACGGAATTCCCCCAGGGGTAGCGAGGCTACTGGTCAAAAGGTGGCCTAAGGTCTTCCAAGACCTTGCCAACAAGCTTCTGAGAGAGGGGGAAGATTTCTGAGGCTGTGGAAAAGGGCAAGCTTGGTTCTGGTCCCCAAACTTGGGGGAAAGACGGGGCCTTCCGCTTACCGGCCCGCATGCCTATTGACGCCATGGGTAAGAGCCTGGAGAACGTTATAGTCAAAAGACTGAACGACGAGATTCAGGAAAAGAACGCCCTATCAGATGTCCAGTACGGTTTCCTGAAAGACAGATCCGGTTGGGGGCTCTAAAGAAGTTTCTGACACGGGCGGGTGAGGAGACTATGAAGACCCCCAAAACAAGGAGATTCGTGCTCCTGATCCTCCTGGGTGTGAAAAATGCCTTCAACACAATGAATTGGAAAGTAATTGTGGAGGCGATAAAGAGGAAGGGCATTTCCCTCTACCTCCGTCGAATGATTTCATTCTACCTGGATGATAGAGGTTTGGCTGCAGGGGGGCAGGAGTACGAGGTTACTGCCGGAGTTCCACAGGGCTCGATTCTAGGATCCGTGCTATGGAACATAGCTTACAACGGGGTGCTCGAGATCCAAGGTCTCCCGTATGGGGTGAAGACGTTGGCGTACGCTGACGACCTTGCACTTATGGTAACGGCCAGGAGCGAAAGAACCCTGGAGAGCGCCGCAAATGAGGTTTTGTTAATGGTGTCCGAGTGGATGGAGTCCCATCACTTGAAACTGGCGCCCGACAAGACGGAGACGATGTACCTAACAGGCAAAAAGAGGACGGCCGGCATTAACCTCGTGATGGCGGGCCATCCGATAGAAATCAGGAAGAAGGTAAAGTACCTTGGGGTCATGCTAGAACCTGGCAAGGATCATGCCTAGAGTCGGTGGGGTGGCTGAGGTGAAAAAAATAATGCTAATTTACGTAAATATGTCACCAATCTAGAACGGTTGATTGACCAGGAGCCAAATGTGCAGTATGACAAAAGTTGAGGAAGGCGACTAGAAGACTTCGTATAATGGAAGAAGCCAGTCTTGATTTTAAAAACACAAAGTCGTTTTTAAATATGCAAATTAACGATTAAAAAGAAAAGAAAACATTGCGGCTTTAAATATAGATCAGACGGTCCTCGTAGACGACGCTTCTAAAGCAAATGCATTTAAGGACTTCTTCTTGTCGGTTTATGTTGCCCAAGGGAGTTCAGTACTTGGAAATATCAGAATATAATATTCTTTCTAAAATCAAACAACTACCCACTAAATGCAGCTTTACTCCTAATTTAATCCCACCCATATTTTATAAAAATGTAGCGTCTGCGATAACTGAACCCCTTTTCTTGATATTCAGTAGGTCCTATGAGGATGGCATTGTGCCAAAACATTTTCGGCAATCAGTCGTAACCCCTGTACATAAGAAGGGTCTAAAGTCAAATGTAGATAATTACAGACCTGTAGCTCAATCATCTATCGCATGTATCATTTTTGAAAAACTGCTAGTGGACCATATTTTAATTTTTTTCAATATAACTGCTTGCTGGATGAGAACCAACATGGTTTTACTAAAGGCAAATCCACGGCAACTCAACTCGTCGAAATGGCATAAGATTGGGCTGTTATGATAAACAATAGGCTGGCCTTTGATTGTATATATTTTGATTTCTCGAAGGCATTTGATAGAGTAAACCATGTAAAACTTGTACAAAAGCTTGGTTACTTGGATGTAGATACTCGCTCTATATCATGGATTGCTAGTTATCTTACCCGTAGAGAGTTCTGCG
The DNA here is from genome assembly GCA_003439945.1 of Dermanyssus gallinae. Taxonomy (NCBI): domain Eukaryota; kingdom Metazoa; phylum Arthropoda; class Arachnida; order Mesostigmata; family Dermanyssidae; genus Dermanyssus; species Dermanyssus gallinae. Next base: position 168,327 of record QVRM01000899.1, read on the forward strand.
TTCGCGTAAACAATAGCTTTAGTGAGTCGGGCACGTGCCCCTCAGGCGTTCCTCAGGGATCAAGCCTCGGGCCACTTTTATTTTGCACATTTGTTTTAGATCTTAAAAACGTTATTCCTTAGTCGATAACTTATAAGCTTTATTCTGATGATTTGAAACTATACGGACCTTCTAACACCGCTAGCGAAAGGCAAGTACTACAGAGTACGATTGATTGGCGGTTTCTAAGTGGTGTGTGGATAATGAAATGCTTATATTAGTGCCGAAATGTGCTGTATTGTGTTTAAAAGAAGCCCATAACTACATGCTACATGAGGAGGCTATCCCTTTTTTAAATCCTACCCTACCTAGGGACCTAGGGGTTGCGGTGACACCGCGACTGGATTTTAGCACCCATATTACACAAGTCATCCAATCAGCTAATCTTGTATCTAATACCATATTTCGTTGTTTCATAATTAATGATTACAATTTTTACATAAAGCTTTATAATAGTTTGGTTGTACCTAAGTTTATCTATTGCTGTGAGGTTTGGCGGCCTTACTTAGATAAACACATTGAAGCAATGGAAAGTGTACAGAGGAGATTCCTTCGTTGTGTCTCGTTGCCCGAAATTCTATTGTGTTAAGCCCTATTTGGGAACTTCAGTCCAGAGCGGATTATCGCATGTTCAATCGTATCATAAAGTCATCAAATAAGTCAAACTATTTTAGCATTCGGTTGAACAATCTTAGAAGCGGCAACACCGTCTCGTCGAAACATATTGCCAAGATAGATCGTGTAAATAACATGTTTTCGTGGCGGATGGCGAGGGCAATGAGAACTTGAAACGCTAACAGTGCAAATGCCGCCACACAAGTAAACTGACTATTGTATGTATCTAGGTAACGGTTTTTAAAATGTAAATATTGTCTCCCCTTTGACAAAACAAAGATGCATTTAAACTGAATTGAATTGAAAAGAAGGCTCCTTGCCTCGGTGTCCGAATCAACGGCGCTATACGCAGCCCCAGTCTGGGAGGATATGGCAATGCGGACGACGAAAATGCCCATATGATGACTTATGCGAAGGCATGGAGGGAGGCGCCGAATTTGTTCGACGCCGTTTTGACATTCAAGACAGCCAAGGAAACTGCCAGACGGGAGAGGCTTGAGCGGGTCTCTCGGGAGAGTGGTCGAGACGAGGAGCCAAAGGCCCTCATGGTCTCGACGCACCCTCGCAGGACGCATTACAGAATGGCATCCCCCTATCCAACCGCAGGTAGACATGCGGAATGATGGTCAGGGATAGAGCTTATTGAAGGAGAACGGCAGAGACGCCTCTCCCACGGCTTTGAAGTAATGCCAAAGTAATACCGAGCCGGGGGGGATGGGGAGGAATCCGGGTTTAGTGGGTTTGCGGGTCTCACACTAGTCACGCAGGCTGCTAGTGGCGCATGTGCATCATGCATTCCCGAAACCTCCCAGAACAAAAAAAAAATGCTTTGGAACTGTCAGTCACCGACAGGACATATACGTACACTGACACAGCACATAGTAATCGAGATAGAAGAGGTAGACAGAAGAGCCGGCAATAACTACCAAGGCCAACAGGCGGTGCAGAGCTCTCCGATGAATACGAAATACTTAACCGCAATTTTTGTACTGATTCGAACTGCATGATTTAGGCAATCTGTTTTTTTGACGATCTGGTAAGCACATTTTAGGCGCTCATAAGATGCCTGTGCCACGATGGCGTTTAAATGGATTTGGTGTTCTGAATGTTTGCATACGCATAGCATACGCCTGGGGCACTCTGGTACAACACTGGAAGAAATTGCGGCGCTACCCGACATACAAACACCAATAACCGTCCATCATCTACAGGCCAGCCCCACAGAAGATGGATGCAGTTCAGTTAACGGCCCGGAAAGTTACACGTGGGGTCAACCTGATGCTCGCGGGCCCCCCTACGATATATGTTTGCTCAGCTGTTCATGGCATTTTGAACAAACGGATTGAAATCATACTCTATATTTTCCATCTGCTTTTTTCCGCGTTTCCTTGCCAGTGTTAGCCGTACGTTCTCGATCATAACTTAGCCGCACAGCAGGGCTGCCGCAGAGATTCTTGTTGTTCGTAGCTAGGCTGAGAAAACTCTTTGCGGTTTTCTCATTGGGTTCAACGTTATGAAGGCGGCTGGGTAAACTATAAAGTGTACTGTTCTAATTTGCAATATTTAGCCAGCTTATATATAGCCAGCTGGGTTACCCCAACACCCTTACTACCGCCACCCCCTGTATATCTGCGCTATAGCTCCAGTTAGTACTGCTCCAATTGCTGCTGCGACGCAGGATTGACTACTAGCAAACCAGTGGAGAAAAAACGAATGAGAATCAATTACTATCAAGGTTAATAAGAAAAAACATATTCTCACTTGCCCCTCCAACGCACCGCTAATGCCGCCTATGAGCCAGTTAATACCTATCGGAGTAGAGCTTACTTAAAAGTATACGAGAGAAACCATAATGATGCCGCAAGATGACTTTCAAAAAGAGTTCACGTCTTTGGCAGTAGGCCTTTTTTTTGTCTTATACCAAAAGAGAAGGACACTTACACTCCCGCCGCCCGCGAGGTAACGCGCGAGACATATTGCGGGAGTGCCCGCCAGCCCGAATAGGCAGGCCAGCGGATCCCCCACTTTCCCCCCTATCGAGGTTCGAAATGGAAGTACCACACTATTCCGCTCTACCGATTAGACGCGATCACCTCGCGATTCCGCGTTACACCCCAGAATATACCCCCCCCCTCCGAAGGGTGGCTCGGCCACTCCAGAGCAGGGGTTCTTCACCGCTGCGAAGGGCAGCAGCGGAGCCAGAGTGTCCTCTCGACAGGCGGTCTGCGTTCATGTGGCTAACTCGCCCCCATTTTGCCTATTAAGCCAAGGCAGCAGGCGTCCCAGAAGATACCACCGGGGGGGGCTAACCTTCCGGGGCATTAACCGTCCGGCCCGGGTTTCATATGCAGCACATTTTCCCCGTATTTCATACTAGCCTTAACAGCCCTCGAATGGGCCACGACAGAATTACAATATGAATTTTTTGCCATCCAACAGATATCGTATGCCTTGCCCCCCTTACCACCATAAATGGCCCCGGGAGAGTTACTGTTGGGAGTTAACACCGTCTGACCAACTTTCATGTGGGCGCGTGAAGGTCCCCGCAGCGCGCGGAAGTCGCGCACCAGCGGACCGACGCCGGAAAAAGAGTCACAGGTACTCCCGTATTTTGGGTTGGTTCTTAGCCAGAGGAATGCCTTACAGAAGAGAACCTCCAGGGCATTCAACTCTGTTTACCAGCGGTCGCCAGTTTACCAGAGGTCTTCGGCAGTAGGCCTTTTTCTGTTTTATAATCAAAGTTCATTGTAAACGGCCTATCTTTTCCCACTTGGCCGAGTCCAAGTCAATATCAGTCAGTCAGAGTTCGTGCCTCAGAGGCAATAACCTTACCTATATTATTAGCGAGGTGTTTTTTTGTTCTTTGGGTGATTGAAGCCAGGCTGGGGGGTGCTTTCCCAAGATCCGTAGGTCGCCTAGCAACCCTGGCACTTAACCTCAACTCTTAGAGGAGTCCGGTCCTCAGGTGAGTGTCTTGTCATGGTAATATAGAAGGTGAGCCGTCACCTACCTGCTGGGAGCAAGCCCAAGCTCTCGTCTGTGTGCGTAACGTCACCACTAACGTCCGCGCCACACGCTCTGCACGTGCACACCCTGCATCTCACACGTCTACACGTCTGCACGTACACACTGTGCACGTCTGCACGTCACCCGTTCGGGTGGGGGGAGGGAAAGGGCAATCCGGCTCCCTCCCTTCTCGCGGCGCAGCCCGCGTCCCCTGGTGACAGCCGAACTCACTACGTTTCGGCAGTACCTCCTCGACCGCTTACGGGGACGGACCCGCAAAAGTGTATGTAGCTCCGCACAACACAGCCTCTGGCACAATTCACTAGCGCAATCCTAAGACACCAATCTCACAGTTCACGAAATTGACTCCATTGTGATATCTAATCCGATCATTAGCTGGGGCCACAAACACGTCTCCTTCTGCATCAAAATCGACGTTACAGAGGCGGCTCAATTGCTCAACAAAAGTTAACTTCCGAAAAATGAACATTGAGGCAATAGCCACACTTGAATCTGGCTGATTGGAGTGATCTATAATTGCCTCGATGTTGATAAAATGTATTATAAACTCACCCGATGCCACCGATTCCTAATTGACCGCTTTACGCTCACTGTAGTTGACAAGAAGATTGAGGCCATTCGCGCTTATGTATCGCGTCGCGATCAACTCATCGCTTCGTCGCCGTTTTCCGAATTGTGTTTATCTCTTAACCGAAAGCAACAAAGCTAGTTCGCCATCTGTCAGAGTTGAATATGAGCGTCAAAAACAGCAAGGCTCTACTCAGATACGCCAACATGCGGATCACCAGCAATGAAGCTCTCTTAACTTTTTTTTTGATATGGGAGGTTTGGGAAATGCATAATGCACGGTCGGTGTAGTGCAATCAACAACACCTAGTGTGGGACTTTCACCCACGAAATACCCCAGTCCATGACTGGGCCCTGGCGCGAAATCACGGATCCCCGCTCCATATTGTTTATTTTGACTTTTCGCGTGCTTTCGACCGGGTTGATCACCAAATTTTATTAGCAAAGATGGAATTGCTAGGCATCGGACCTAGGATTCTAAAATGGTGTCAAGCCTATCTTACTGACAGGAGTTTTAAGGTCAGGGTAAGAAGTGCTACATCTGGTGCTGCTCCATGCCCTTCTGGAGTCCCGCAAGGCTCCTGCCTAGGGCCGCTCTTGTATTCCATTTTTGCCCAAGACCTCAAACTTGTCCTTGGCAAACTCGACGTAATTTACAAGCTCTATGCTGACGACTTAAAGATATACGTCGAAGTCTTAGGCGAAAAAGACAAAGCCGAGTTGCAGAAAGCAATTGATTCTGTGTTACTTTGGACCTATTTGAATAGAATGGAAATATCAACTTCAAAATGTGCCGTACTGAAAACAAAAAAAGATAATACTGCATATTTTATGAACGGCCATAGTATACCCGAAGTGTCAACATACAAAGACCTAGGTGTTACATTTGATTGTCATATGAAGTATACAACTCATATTGCCGAAGTTGTAAAATCTGCGTCTCGTCTGTGCAATCTCATTCTCAGAGCGTTTATTGTGCAAGACCCTGCAATGTACATAAAACTCTATAATACGCTTGTCGTCCCAAAGTGGACATACTGCTCACACGTATGGACACCTTTCTATAAAAAAGATGTAGAACTGCTTCAGCGAGTGCAGGATAAATTTGTTCAACGAGTCGCGTGGCGCTGCAGTGTAAGACGTGAGAGTCTCGTACTCCCAAATGTGAGCGAGTACCAGATGCAAGTTGACCTCAGACTTTTTAAACAACTAATCCGTAGTAATAATTTTAGTACCTTTTTTACAGTACGTCCAAATAATCTTCGTAGTGTGGTGTCAATTGCTCCACCGGAAGTTGCTAATGTCGATGTGGTGAATAATGCGTTCGCATGGAGAGTTTCGCGACGCGCCCATGTGTGTAAAGACTACACTGTGATACCAACACCCCTTTTTCAATAAAGGAGACTTTGTATTGTATTGTAAGTCCTCCCCCCCCCAAGGTTCGGAATTGTGTTGGACAATTCTTCGAGACCGTGAGAGGCAAGTCTCGTGCTCCACCGGCTCATAGTCCCCGAACCCGGGGAGGTGTGTCGAGATCCTTTACCTGAGAGCTGGATTGCATTGGCCCCTTGCGGGGCATTCTCGTCCCGACTGTTTGCCGACCGCGCGTGTGCGCGTTTCGACGCGTATTGCGTAGCATGTACGCGACGATTGCTTGTGTCACCTGGTTGACTAGGGCGGAGCCTGTCGACGCACGTGTCGTAGCGAGTGCTGTGTAGGCAGAGACCGTGTGTTCGGCGTCGTCGACAGTACCAGAAGCGCAAAGCGCGCATACCTCAGAAGTAGATTTGCCAATGCGGGGCTTTTTGTTTGCGCGCGCGTTCGATTCGGCAGAGTGAAGTCGTGTTTTCGTTGGCTCCCATAAAATTGACCGTTTTATGAGGTTTGACTTCCAACTTTGTGGTGATAATTGTTTTGAGGAAAGTGTGTGTACTGAGTACTCTATTGGCGGATAGTGCATGCTGGAAGACACTTGAGTTAAGTGTCTAAGGGATCGGATTCTTCTCAGGCTCTATGACTGTGCACTCTCAACACCTGAAAGACTGTGTTCGATTTGCTGGCACCGTCGCAGAATGCAGTCATGGGGATGGTATGGTGGACACTACAGTTGGACCAATGACGAGTGCCTGGAGGCAGAGCTGGAATCGTTGAACCAACGGCGAATGTCTGGAGGCGGCAAGTGATGTGCACGAAGGTCAGGTTAGATCTGCTAGATCCAACTCGCGGGGGAAAAGAGATACCAAAAGGAGATCGGAGGTGCACCACGTGAACAACTTAAAGACGACAGCACACCATGCGAAGGGCGTCTATGGCGCATAAGACGCGCACTGAGCCATCTACCGAAGTACGTGACAACTTGTAACGGTCGCTGTCCAGTTGTGGAGGTCGTGAACACTACAGTGGATGCGTGCTATATATTACTTTAGCTAGCAGGTAGATCTGTATTGCTTTTAGCAACTAAAGTATTGACCTGTTGTCGCTATCATTCCGGTATCTTCATTTTGCTGTTTTTACCTCGGTCATCATCTCCATTAACATGGAGTTAGCTTTCTAATCTTTTTCAGGCAGAGTAATCTCGAGTTCAAGGCCAGAATGAAGCACTTCTTTTCTATTTACTGTAACTTTTGAAGATTTCATGCATTCGGCTTGATATTACATATTTAGCATTGTCTTTATAGAAAACTTCTCTTAGCGCCCTTAATCATCATTATGTATTTGCACAAGTCTTGGCCCGAGAGTGAGCAAAATGTGGGGTCACTCTGCACAAAGTATGGGTTTCAGAATCTGGACACAATGTATGAAATTCTGTGTGAGCAAAATAAAAGTCTGTACAACACGCCTGGTTGATACGCAAGTATATACACATTTTCAGGACCTTCAAGGTGAACGACGGACGAGTGTGTTCATACGTCTATCATACGTTAATTCGACTAGGTTTTTGAAACGTGCAGAAAGCGGTAAACTCCACTCCTTCCCTTATCGGTGGTGTGGCTCGTAAAGGAGCGGCCGTTGAATAAATGTGTGGTTCGATAATATTTAACTCATTTGACATCTTGAGCCCAGTCGGATGATATCGTTAGCTGCAAACTGTTCTTACCTCTGAAATTTCACAGCCTCAATTACCTGGAAGAACTCGTTGGACAATGTCGAGTACTCGAGCACGTCAAGTCTGCTTGAAGTCCATAACGTTGATATACGTAATAAAAGACGTAAACATGTAGAGTGGCGGTTTAATAATAATAAAGAAAAATGTTGTGGCGGTGGCGTAGACGACTAACGCACCGTTCGAAACGGGGCGTTGCCATGGTAACCACGGTTAGCAAAACAATCGCTAGTTCGAGACCCGGCCGTGCTGGTTGTATTTGTTGGACGTGGTTGTCATTGCCCTGCTGCTACATACATCTGCTGGAGAAAGCCTATATAAGTCCAGTATGAGAACGCAATGATGATAGATGCATTTAGATGATATCGTGCCACAGACAACTTAGCCCATTACGAGCGTCTAAAAAAATATTACGTGAGGATAGCGTTTATATAAACAGTATATATGTATATATATATATATATATATATATATATATATATATATATATATATAAAGTGTGTTGCAAAAAATTAGCAACTCATGTTTTTTTGCGATAAATCGGCTTGGTTTATTTGAATGGCTTGCAATTTTAAGCACATGATGTACATGACGAAACATGAGTATAGTGTTGATTTCATTGCAATCTCAAAATCGGTTCATACAAAAAAATAAAAAAGTGTGAAAAAACAGTGTTGCAAAATATTAGCAACAATAACATGCTAACAACACAGCTCTTGTTTGTAAAGGATAGTCGATACTACAGCTGATATTCGATCCCAGGGATCAAATGTCAGGCATATTGTCTAGCTAAATCAATCGTTATATAGCTGCAAAATATTCTACAGCTTAGACGTTGTTCCGAATTAACGACGAATCTTATGTTTAAACCATGAGTCGTACAAAGGATCTTTCGGATAACGAAAAGACAAGAATTGAGGCATATGCTGAGCTCGGTCATACAGTAACTGCTATAGCAACCAGATTAGGACGGCATAAGAGCACCATCAGCAGGTTCTTACACCCTGGAGTGAACCAAAGGTGCAGATCTAACAGTGGGCGTAAGCCAGTTTTGACTATTCGAGATCGGCGAAGGATCATACAGTTGGCTACTCATGACCAATTGTCTTCTTCCAGGATCAGGACTACTTTCTGCCAGTGCACCGATCTACAGTGTACCGAGTGTTAAGTTCTGACAAAAACGTGCGATACGCGAAAAGGAAACTTATGCTGCGACTGCAACCGAAGCACATTGTCGCACGGCGTGAATTTTCGCATAGATACCAAACTTGGGATAACGAGTGGAAAAACATCGTCTTCTCGGATGAAAAGAAATTTAATCACGATGGCCCTGACGGCTGTCAGTACTATTGGCACGACTTACGGAAGGAACCTAAATGGTTCTCGAAACGTGTGGCCGGTGGTGGCTCTGTGAAATATTGGGGCGCGTTTGGATATAATGGGAAGTCTGATCTAGTCTAGATTGTGGGCCGAAACAATTCTGACATGTACCAGCGCATTGTCGGTTCCCAGTTAGAAGCCCACTTCAGAAGAATTGGGGGACCTGACGCAGTTTTTCAACAAGACAACGCCACGTTTCATACCTCGGCTAGCACTATAGCCTTTTTTCAAGAACAAGGAGTGCCACTTTTTGACTGGCCGGCATTAAGTCCAGACCTGAATCCTATTGAAAATCTTTGGGGACATTTGGTAAAGCAGATTTACGCAAATGGTCGACAATATAATCATTTGTCGGACCTCAAAGAAGCTGTCCAGCAAGCATGGACTAATATTCCACTTTCGTACTTACAACAGCTCATTAACTCCATGAAAGACAGAGTTTACGATTTGATTCAGAAGAAGGGACGAAAAACCCGTTTCTAGAATAACATATGTAGTTTCAAATGAGTCATACAGCCCTGCTAAGAATCGAATACGCTGTAAGGCGCTATTGTTGCTAATATTTTGCAACACTGTTTTTTCACACTTTTTTATTTTTTGTATGAACCGATGTTAAGATTGCAATGAAATCAACACTATACTCATGTTTCGTCATGTACATCATGCGCTTAAAATTTCAAGCCATTCAAATAAACCTAGCCGAAATTATCACAAAAAAACATGAGTTGCTAATTTTTTGCAACACACTTTATATATATGTATGTGTATATATATATATATATATATATGTATATATATATATATATATATATATATATATATATATATATATATATATATGTATACATATATATATATATATATATATATATATGTATATACAGGGTATTACAGGAATATTTGATCAACGATATATGGAATTGTAGAGTTCGTTAAGGCAAATATTTTTTCCAGTGGAACATGGTCTCTACGAGGCCCTGTTTCGGAATGAGAGTTATTTTACTTCAATTGTGACATTGGTGTTTTTGCCCGACATAGGAGCATAGAATGTGCTGTGAGACAACCAGTCCTCCTATACAGAAACTAAACACACCGCCGTGTTCGTGAGAAAATTCGGCTTCTTTCGAAGAACTCATAAGGCCGGTCAGAAGACGCTACATGGTCGCTTAGAAGAGAATTCGCCAAAATGAAGTTATTTTATTAACCTTCACGCCCAATACCTCAAAATCATTACCTTACGACCACTTACAGCGCTCTAACATATTCAGGCAAAATTTCATGACGATCATTTTGGTACCAAACTTATGGCAATGCGAGCTGTGGTTGCGGAGTAATGACGATTTTTTGGTGGGATGTCCAGATTAAGTGCATGTAAAATGACGCGCTGCGGCTGTCGCGCGACACGTCGGCGGTAGTGAACGTCGCCACACAGTCACACTGGAACAGCACAACATGAATCTGCCTTTCGAGGTGGAGGAAATGTGTCAAGTCCTACGGTCACTCCCGAAGAGAAAGAGCTCAGGGCCCGATCAGGTCTGCTATGAGCATTGGATCCAGTCACTTCCTCTCTTGGCAGAAACTCTTTGTGATTTCCTTAACGAAATTGTAAAGAGGGGGCGGATGCCTAAAGTCTGACATGTCGCCAGGCTTTCTCTTCTGTTCAAGGGTAGGAATGGTGATAATAAGCAGGATCCAAATCTCTATCGTGGAGTGGCGTCAGAACGCACATTGAAGAAGATTTTCTGTAAGTTGGTTATTCGACGGATTGAGCGGGTGGCTGAAAAGGCACTTCCACCGGAGCAATTCGGTTTTAGGAGAGGCCGAGACACCCGTGATGCAATCCATGTTGTCCAGTCAGAAATCGAGCGAGCTGTGGCACAACACAAAGGTCATCTGTATTGCATCTGTATAGTGTAATAGCAAGTTTCTTTGAGGAGGACACCTTGTTGGTAGACGGTGAGCAGGGTGTATTAGAGATTAAGCAAAATATGGGAACTCTGCAAGGAGACCCTCTAAGCTGCGTCTCGTTTACACTTCTCCTTGCTGACCTTGTCGGTTAAGTACGACAGGAGTACTAAAAAGCCCTAGTGGTGATGTATGCAGATGATATCGTGGTCGCTCATCGCGAGTTAGGTGCCATCAAGCGCACTAACTCTATGGTAGAGGCGGTTCTTGTCTCGAAGGGACTTAAAATAAGCACCAGGAAGACTAAAGCCATGAAATTCAGGCGTGGAGGTCGATTGGTTGCCAGAGACGTTATACGTTGCTGCGGCCAACCATTAGAGGTTGTTAACTCTTTCCAGTATCTTGGCCTTCGGGTTCATTATACAGGAACGACGTTCACAGCGCATGTAAACGAAACAGTACGAAAGACACTTGTCTCTCTTTACGGGGAAGTGGGCAATGTCCGAAGACTGTCCGTTCTCTCAGCAGTGAGGCTCTTCATGCTTAAGATTGTTCCGGGGCTGATGTACGGTCTTGACAGGGTGTGGAACCACCTCACGCTGACGAATTTTAACCAGCTTGAAAGGTGTTTTTCATTATATATGAAGCGAGTGCTTTGCTTGCCTATCCGAGCGAGGAGCCGCTTTTTGTATCTCCTGTCAGGCTGCCCACCGGCTGCTGAAACAATCCGACTTAGGCTGAAGATGCCGCGTACAGTACCTTACGAATGTTTTATTTCGGAGTGGGAAGCTAAAGTCGAACAGGCCAGACGGGAGGTCGGTGGTTTGGACGTTCTCAATGCCTTGCACCTTTGGTCTGGTCCTGCATATGACAATCGCCACGTATACACCAGGTACATAGTGCATGGTTATTACTAGCTGGTATGTTTAAGCGCAATCTTTTACGAGGAGTACGAGTTGTGCACCTGCCGGTTGTGCCTGCAGAGGTGTGCCAAGTACCATGCAGTGAAATGTACAGCGCTGGACCAAAAATCGTTGCACTACTCCTCTCGTCGGAAGCGTAAATAAGATAGAGCTTCATGAAGAAACATTTTGAAATGCATATTATACTCAATTTAAGTGAAATAAACATAATTGAGTTTGATATTGAAAGGAATATAGAGTGTCGACCAGTGGTATATGCGCATGATACAGCTCTGCTGTTCCGCATCTTACCTGCTCAGCTCTCAAATGATCAAGTTAATGCTAAGCATGTGGAAACCGGTATTGAAACGGCAATTTCGGCCTTGTCGTAAGTTCGACTAAGACAAAACTCGTCTTATTCCACACACCTCAGCGGGCATCGAGGCTGAAACTGGACACGGGTAATATATCCCTCAGAGTGGGCGGTGCAGCTGTCCCTCTCAGCCGAGAAGTAAAATGTCTCGGTATTACGCTTCATAAGAACATGAAATAGGAAAGTCACGTTCGGTCGAGCGTCAGGGTCTGCTGTGCGGTGGTGGCATCGCTGGCCCGTCTGAGGAGGACCAAGGTCTCCCGTGTTGTTCTGGTCCTAGTATGCAGGGCGCTCCTGGAATCGATTCGCACATACGGAATTACTATGTGGGGCGCCACCTACTCGGAAACTCTGCACTCGTTACGGGTAATCCAGAACAATGCGGTGCAAGCCATGACTGGTCTGTATCGTCGGGACGACGTTTCGCCATGATACGGCAGACTCGGACTACACAAACTCGATCAGCTAACACGAATACATTTAGCCGTGCTTGCCCATAAGGTGGTTAAATGCAAACTACTTCCAGATTGCGAATTCGAATTCCAACTGACCTCCTTCAGGTCTCAGCAATCTAAGGGCCAACTCAGGGTTCCCAGATTCAAGTTGAGTCAGCATTCTATAGCCTGCATGCTGCCAAAAGTATGGAACGAGCTCTTAAAGAACCTGCGAAATACGGAGCGGGTCGGCGTTTTTATAAGGCTTTTAATCAAGCTGAACTAAATGCTGAAAACAATTGTTCTTTTTTTAATCTAAGGTAAATTGTCGACACTGTCGACATTACATTATGATATGGGTATACAGAAAAAAATCATATAGGTTTGTGTGCGTATAATATTGTGATTACACTTGACAGATGCAGGGGCTCCAGCGATAGGTATTTTTAATGAAATATGACTTTGACATGAAATGTGACAAATTGCCTGTAAATAAGCATGTCACTAAAACAATCTGATAATGATAGAAAATCGTTCGTATGATTTAGGTAGTCTGATACGTCGAGCTCGGTGGCGTGGTGCATTAGTCTGCGCCTCGCAACCGAAGGAGGCACATAATGCGCAGTTCAAGCCCCACCGTTGCACATTTTATGTAAGAGCAATTTTTAGTGGAGAACCTTCAGTATGACCTTCCAGGAAAGGCACTGAATAGCGTCTTGTTAAATAAAATACCTAACTTTAGCTTGAATGTTTTCAGCGGAGACTTACAAAGGAGCTTGGCCTTCAAATGAATCCGTTGACTTACATCGAGGGTAGAGTCCTCCTTTTTCCACAATCCGTACAAGACACGGGTAGTAAAACAATTTTTCTTTTTGCAAAGCTTCGGGCGCGAACTTCCTCGATAGATGTATATATTCAACATCTGTTGTTGCTACGGCGTCTATTGTTTCTGAATATAATGTTTGCAAAATGTTAGCCATGACAATTAGGACCCATTCCTTGCCTGGAGGTTTGCCCTGCTTGATGTGCTCAGATGCTGCTCCGTCCTCCATTCCGGAGACTGTTGGAAGTTTTTTTTCTTTTTCTTCTTCTCTAGGCTTGGGGTTGCATAAGGTGTCCGGTTAAAGGGCGAGTGCTACGAAAAGATGCGCAGTTGATTAGTCTCGCAGCAGCATCCCGGGCGAGTGCTACGAAAAGATGCTGCTTGCTCTTTTTGCTGCTGCTGCGAAGCACTTATTTTTTATCCGAGTGCGGCAGATCGAACTAGAACTACTATGCAGTAAATCATTATCATCCAGAATAAAGTAGAGGAAGAACATATATAGGCGCTTTATTAAGCAAGATATATGTTGTAGATGCCTAAGCTCTTAAATGTTTTGTTTTGAGTAAGTACGTACAGAGCATAAAACATACTGCCGTCGTAGCGCATGCATGTAAGATAAGACATTATTGTATAATACCAAGCGTGTCAACCGAGAGAGCCGAAAAGCTAATCGAGGATTCAGATCGTCCAGGTGGCGTCTCGCTGGCTGACCGCTCGCTATTAGTAGGCCCAAGTGTTTGATACCTTTAGTATGCGCGTACGATAACCCACAACTCTCACTACTTATCTAGCTTCCGACAAGGAATTCACATTTTTTTGTGGCAGACCACAAGCTGAACCGGTGAGAGAGAGTATCCGCATATAAGTTGGAAAACCTGTCTACTTAAGAGATATTAAAAAAAAAAGAAAAAAGAAATATCAACTGCTGCTACCCACGTAAGCATATGTTTACTGATTGGCAGTTCAGTCTTAAACACACACAATGTGAGTGAGAACGTGTAACATGTAGACAAGCTATTGCTTTTGCATTTGCCGATAGTTGTTTTTACTTTTACGCTATGCAGATAGATACTATAGAATGTAAATGTAGAAATTCATCAATATTTTACATCTTGTGTTTTAACATGCAAAATGTGAAGTTGCAGCAACAGCAGCAGCTGCTGTTGTGCCAGATATGGACATATTCATATTTTTCTCACTTTAACACTTTTCTCAAAGAGAACGCTAGAAAAATAAAAGGTCGTATCGAATTCCTCTTGAAAACTGTATTTTAAGCGTACTCTACTAGTCGATCTTGCGGTTGAAGTAAACAACGAATCGGAGCGGGAGACTGTTGCGCTATATCTGAGAGCGTTCACAGCCGATATCAATTTTTGGCCGCTCTGTGCTCGTGTAAAGTTAGTTGGCTATGCGTCCAATGCGTAAAGAGCCTCTGAGGCCATTTGTTGGTTGTCAAAGATCGAACAAGGGTCGGCTAGAAAAAACGAAACGCAAGTCGGCACTCTCCGGGGGAGCCGCGCGCTATCCTTACCCTACTATTAACGATCTTTGGCAAACCCACACAACCAAATTATTACCTGAGTTGGGAAGACGTGTTAAAGCTTACAAACGTTGGCAAGAAGCAATAAGATCGAGAGCACCGAATGTTCTTACGCCGCAGGAACAGGTTGAAGTAACCAAAGCGCAGCAAAGCATTTTCGAGGTGGCCATGTCTTTGCATTTTTCTTCTATAAGATATTCGTTTTATCATTTAAACCATTACGATAAACTAGAAGACTTATTTTAATAAAAACATTGTACTACGGTTTTCGGGTCTTCGGCATTCCCAGATGGATCTCATGGAACTGACAATTAATAAACAGGCAAAATTTTTAATGTACAAATGTGTTCAGATGTTCTTGTTATCTCATGGAACTGACAATTAAAAAACGGCAAAATAATTTTCAATATACAAATGCGTTCAGATGTTCTTATTACGATAAACTAGAAGACTTATTAAAACATTGTACTACGGTTTTCGGGTCGTCGGCATTCCCAGATGGATCTCATGGAACTGACAATTAATAAACAGGCACAATTTTTAATGTACAAATGTGTTCAGATGTTCTTGTTATCTCATTGAACTGACAATTAAAAAAACGGCAATTTTTAATGTACAAATGTGTTCAGATGTTCTTGTTATCTCATTGAACTGACAATTAAAAAAACGGCAAAATAATTTTCAATATACAAATGCGTTCAGATGTTCTTATTAAACCAAAAAATGTAATATATACAAATGTACTTTCAAATGTTCTATGTAATATACACAAATGTATGTTCAAATGTTCTATGTATGTAATATATACAAATGTATTTTCAAATGTTCTATGTAATATATACGAATGTATTTTCAAATGGTTCTTAATTCCATCTTTTTAAACGTACTTTTAAACGTACTTTCAAATGTTCTATGTAATATATACAGATGTACACTTTCAAATGTTCTATGTAATATATACGAATGTATTTTCAAATGGTATTTAAGTCCATCTTTTTAAACGTTCAATGTAATATATAAAAATTCAACAACATTTTCAATATAATTTTTTGTAATAGATACAAATGTATTTTCAAATGTTCTTAATTCAATTTTTTTTAAATATAAAAATGTGTTCCAAGTGTTCTTATTAAACCAAAAAATTCAATATACAATTTTATAAAAGATCAATGTACAAATGTATTCAAGGGTGTTCTTATTTCCAAAAAAAATTCAACAACCATTTCAATATGATTAATTTTTTTAAATATACAGATGTGTTCAAATGTTCTTAATAAACCCAAAAATGCAATATACAAATGTATAAAAATTCAATATACAAATGTATTCAAAGATGTTAAAAATGCATTATACAAATGTATTAAAAAGTGTTCTTATTTCAGCAAAAATTTCATTATGTTCTTACCAAACCAAAACATTCAATATACAAATGTAATCAAGAGTGTTTTTATCTCAGCAAAATTTTCAATATACAAATGTGTTTAGGTGTTCTTATTAAACCAAGAAATTCAATTTCAATATACAGGTGTATTTAAATGTTCGTATTTCAATTTTTCCAATATACAAATGGTGTTTTTATTAAACCAAAAAATTCAACATACAAATGTATAAAAATTCAATATAATTCAATATTTTTTTTGGAGGAGGTAATTAATGCAGTTACGCACTATCGCTACGAGTCTCTATCTCTAGCAGTGTAGGACTCGACCCCAACGGTTGGACGTTACTCCATTAAGACCCATACCCACTAAACGCACCTCTCCCCTTAAGCTTCACTCTCTGATAGCCGAGATCTTACTAGTCTACTACTCTAGATCTACTAGAACAGTACTATGGACTATCAGGAGAAATGGCGAGCGCCCTTTCAGATCAATTGGCTGGGGTCGCCCAGAGGATCCAGCACTTGTCTAACACCTGCAAGCCCGTTTTCTTCGAGCTGCACTTTTCTATGGATGCTTTCAGGTTGAAGCCGCAGTTGTGCCTGTCTTTCTTTGCACTCTTCATGTTTCTCCTGGAGGACTTCTTTTGCCATCGCTGCTCCCAGTTTCCAGGCCTGCTCACTGGAGACAATGTATTCTGTAAACTTTATTAAGCTGGACCGAGGTGGGTCGCTGACCTCGTGATGTGGGTCTCCCTCTCTGCCCCATTTCACTCGGACGAGTCTGCTTGCCCTTAAGCGCGCAGCCTCCAAGGCCGAGCACTGTAGCAGTGTGTGACCTGGAGAATCCTCATGTGCCTCTTCGCAGAATACGCATATCGGCGACAAAGCCTTTCCCATTCGGAACAAATACGAGTTGGAGTTTCCGTGTCCTGTGAGGATTTGGGTGAGGTGATAGGTGAGGTCTCCCCCAGTCCTCTCTATCCATGCCTTGATATCTGACAGCAGTACGCGCAGGGATCCTCCAGGACCCCCGGGGGGATGGCGTCCCACTCCTCCTGCCATGTCTTAATTGTGTCGTTTCTCTCACTGTCTTTTTCCGTTTGGGTAGGGGCACCTAATTTCCATAGTCGCTTCCTTTCAAGTGCCTTAAGATCCCAGGGGATCGACTCTGCCAGCACCAGAGCAGCATTCTGCTGACTGTGCGGTACCCCTGGATTACCCTCAGGGCTGCCACCCTCTGGGTCCTTCGTAGAATCTGCTTCGCTTTCTTCGTCTTGAGAGTTGCTCTCACCCAAACTGGCGCTCCAAATAATGCAATTGATTCCGCGACCGTCATTAGCAGTGCCCTTGTGCGGGCCCGGGGCCATGGATGTTCGGCAGAATCTTGGCTATAGCACACACTGCCTTGGCTGCCATTGTCGTTGCCTTTTTTATGTGGCTGAGGCCATTCATCGCAGCATCCAGTGTGACCCCGAGGTAGCGGACTTCTTTTACGATTTTAATATTCTCGCCGTCAAGCTGTAGAGTGAGCGGACGGATCCTCTTTCTCCCTGTGAGGAGTATTGCGTCGCGCTTTTCAGGGGCCAGTCTGAGTCCCGCTGCGCTCATCCACTCTCACGTTAAGTAAACAGCTTTATTCATATTTAGTTCAAGTTCGTCGGCAGCTTTAGCCTGCACGACTATCGCCAAGTCGTCGGCATAGGCTACTGTGTCCACTCCTTTGGGCAGGCCTGTCGTCGTAAGCCAAATTCCAGAGAAGTGGGCCAAGTATAGACCCCTGCGGGACCCCGGCTGTCATTTGAAAGCTGACCTGGCCGTTGACAACTGTTCGTGCTTTTAGGTAGCTGGAAATTACATTTACCAGATACGAGGGGACTTTTTTTCGTATCAGTGTGTCCAAGATTGTTTTCCATGGTAGACTGTTGAAGGCGTTCTTAACGTCTAGGAAAGCGACTAGGAGGAGCTGCCGTGCCTGCATGGTGGAACTTCCTAACGAATCCGCCCTACTTGCAACGCGTTGTATTGCAGTTACGACTGACCGGTTCTTGCGGAAGCCGTATTGTGTGTCCGAAAGCAGGCCGTGTTTCTCTGCAAAGAGCCTTAATCTTTCCTCAATTATGGCCTCGTATCCTTTTGCCAGCGCACTCAGCAGGCATATCGGCCGGTATCCCCCGTTTCCCTTGGGAATGAGGACGACTTTAGCACGCTTCCAGGATAGCGGAAAAGTGCCGCTTTTGAGTAGGACATTAAAATAGCCCGCTACTATCTCAGGGTGCTCTGTAAAGAGAAGTTTCACTGCCTCGGGGGGAACCCCGTCTGGTCCGGGGGCTTTTCCGGTCTTTTGCCTGTGAGCTGCGCGTAGAACCTCGTGTGGGTGAATAGACGGAAACTCGGCCTCACCTTCGCGCCTGGAAATGTTCTCATAAATAGCCCTTTCGAAAGGTGCGTGGGTCGGGAACAGGTTAGTTAGGACCGCCTTGGTGTGCTGTTCGTCCAGGGAAACAGGGGTATTTTTTTCTATTCCCCCTGACTATCTTGTAGGGTTTTCCCCAGGGATCGTCCTCAACCTCGTTGATGAGCTTTCTATGGCCCCTAGTCTTACTGTCGGCTATGGCTTGCTTGAGTAATGCCCGGCTTCTCATATACTCCTGCAGTTCTTGATTGCGTGCGTCTGCGTCTCCTTGTTGCTTTGCAGCACTCTTTTCGTTTGTCTGCAATCTCCTGCGTCCACCAATATTTAGGCGGGACGTGTCCTCGCCTGGACACGTCCCGCCTCCATCCCACTCACAACAACGCTGGGGTGAGCGCTGTTGGTACACGTAGTCTTGCACACCTCTACAAGGAGTGCTTGCAGATCTTCTGCAGTTATGTGGGGGCTGGATAGGGCTTTTATTTTCCTCCCGGGTTCTTCCTTGAACCTTGACTCGTTTGTGAGTCTGAATTGCTTCTTAAGGGGAGGAACTGATCAAAAGTTTTGAATCCTCAGTCGAGTCTCAATGCAGAAATGGTCGCTCAGGTTTTCCTCGTCCACTAGAACCTTCCAGCTTATAACTTTTGGCGCGAAGATGTCGTTACATAACGTGATATCCACGTAAGACTCGCTGCCGTGGCGGTGGAAAGTAGCTTCTTTTTCGTCGTTTCATACTTGAAGATCGAGTGATGCTGCCCATTCTAGTAGAGTTCTACCCCTTTTATTGGCTCGAGGTGATCCCCAGACTTCTGACGCTGAGTTAAAATCCCGGGTTATTAGCACTCCGTTTCCGGTTTTTGTGTCGCGTATCGATTCTGCGAGGTCATCTAGGAAGCGCTCAAAATCTTCGTGCAAGCAGTTGGGGCTGATGTAGGCAGAATATATTCTGCCGACTTCTTTTACTTTGATCCAGCAAAACCCATTTCCGTGTCCTCTCTCAAGCACTTGCACATTCTGTTTAGTAATGAGTGCTGTGTCTAGCATAGGATCTTTGTCCCAAGTCTCTGATTCTTTGGTTTTCCTCCTGTTGGGTTCGCTTCCATCACGTCAGTTTTTCTTCTCCATGCTATTTCTTTTATCATATCATGGGCCGGCCTGCTTCTATTGCAGTTGGCCTGAATTATGCTAATTTCGCTAATCATTTTTGTGCGGAGGAGTCGCGCTGGGTCGAACCTCTAGCCGCGCCCGTGGGTCCCTGTGTCCTCCATTCGTAGGGTCCCTTTAAGCCAGTGGCAACAGCCTGTTGTTCGGTCGTAGGCTCCTCGTTCTTCTTATTTGGCTCTGCATGCCCTGTCTTGTCCCTGCTAGCTTGCCTCACAGTTTGGCGCTCCTGCATCTTAGTTTTAAGAAGTTGGAGATATTTGGGGCATGCTGTAGATCTAGCTCTGTGGCCCTCGTCGTTGCATGCGTAGCATTTAGGAAGTTCCGCCTTACAGTCACGGGCTAGATGGTCCTCCTGCCCACAGCGGTAGCATTTCTGCTTATCTGCCTTCTTGTTTTTACATGCAAAGGCCGTGTGCCCGATTTCATGGCAGTTGTAGCACGAGGGAAGGGTTATCCATTCCTTGACTCTACAACTGCTTCCTCTGACGGTCACGATCTTCTTCAGTAGGATTCTGCGGGCTTCAGTCCTTGGTAAGGTGACCAAGCATTGCCAACTGCCTCTGTTCTTATTAGCCCTGGGAGCTTCCGTGCGAATCCTGGTAAACTCTTGGATTTTCAGTATCTTCCAAATGTCCTGTTCTATAGAAAGCGCCGTAAGTAACGGGCTGATTCCCCGAAGGACAACAGTTGCTGTAGGGCCGCTGTACTGCCTAGTGTCGACCTCTCCGCCCGTCTTTTGTGTGAGGACGTCTGCAAACGTTTTGCTGCTGCCTGGGCTTCTTTCTTCAACTCTTAGGATGATGTCCCCTCCTTTATTAGTAATGACCGTCCCTATTTTTACCCCGCTATTCGCCGTGTTGACTAGTGGGCACATTTTTTCAATCATGTCTTCTGACGAAGAGCCTGCGGCAGGTCTGATTCTAACAGAAATGTATTGCTTCTGCCCTCTCTGCGAAGTTGCCACGACATCGCGTTGGCGCGGCACACGTCTTTCTCGGGTGATGTCGACTTTACACCCTATCTTCCTACAGCATGCTTCTACTGCATTTCTTATGGTGGGTCCCCCCCATTGTGGAGAAATGTACAAAGCCATTGGAATTTGAGAGCCAATGTTGTGTCCTTTTTCTAACGTCTTGTGAAGAGCTGCTAGGTAGCCAAGTGGCGTTTCCTCTAGGCCGACAGCGCCCACCACTAGTATGCTAGTCGATGTAGCAGACGCCTCATTATCCTGCTCCTCCTCAGGTTCGGGTTCACCTGGGTTTTCTAGCTCGAGCTGGGCGCTAGCTGGGCGCCCGTAGAGAGGCCGCTTTTTCCGCCATCGGGAATTGCCTGCAAGATTCTCGAGCAGAGACTTGTCCTTTTCGGAGCCTTTTGTAATGAGCATTACCCTGATTTCACGTGAGGTAGTGATGTTGTCCGTAGTGAGACCAGTGGTCTTGTACATAGACAGCGGCCACTCCTCCTTGATGAGGTCTATTAGACCTTCGAGTGTTGCCGTTTCGGCCATCTGCTCCTCGAGGTGTTTCGTCTTGACCATCTCAATCTGCTCCTTTTCTAGCATTCCCTGACAGGCTTTGCATCGTAGCTCTGCAGCGGGTGGGGTGCTCGATGAGGGCCGTGCCTCTTTCTGGGCGGCAAGTCTCTACAACTCTAAGGTGAGAGCCGCAGCTTTTCCTTTCCAGCTTTCAGCTACCTTTGTGAGGTCTTGCGTACGTGAGGCATTCTCGTCGGCTTGCTTCCGGAGAATTGCTTTCTCCTCCCCAGTTTCCTTTTTAGATTTCTTTAGTTCCCATACCGCCTTATCTAGGCAGGTGATAGTGACCTTAATATCCACCTGGGTGGTTTTATGCTTATCTTTTAGTGCCTTGAGGTGTTCTATAACTGCATCTAGGTCTTCTAGAGCTCTGTCCTCCTTGTTTGGAGTGGGCTCCTTTTTCTTGGAGGACTTCCTCGCAGCCTTGGTTTTGCTGGTCGTGCGGGCTCGGCTGCTTTCAGCCTCCTTCGGGTCTTCTGGCGTGGTTGCCATCAGTCTCTTTCGTTGTCCTCTTGCGCTTGCCGCATCTCTGTAGTCATCGTCGCACTCGATATCGCGATCGGAGTCAGCATCCAGGTCTATGGCAGGTTCAGCCTCTGCTATCTTGTCGGCCTTAATTTCGGCTGCCTCCGTCTGCTGTCCCCGTTCAGAAGAGTCTTCATCAGGGGACTCGCCTGGACCCCTAAACGGGTCCATTTATATATTATTATTATAATTTTTTTTGTTTCCTCTTTTTTTTCCTCTCCCCCTTTTTTTAAATTATATGATGTCGAATTATATTATTTATAGCCTTACTCAAAATTATAGGTTTACAAAAAAAAAACCGCTGGGGATTAAACTCAGACCGGTCTTGTTTAGACCGGTACTGTAGTCGCCGACGCAACCACTCTGCTATCCACTCCCTGTGGACAACAGCGCTTCAACAGGCGTTCGATCACTGTTCGCGGCAACTTGCCGTGGTTGTTATGTACAGTGCCAATAATTATGTAATGGCTTATATACACAGTTATTTATGTACACAGTAAACTATATACATATACACAGTAGGCTAAATGCATATACACATGCAGTAAGCCGCGCCAGTCTGTACTACCGATCGGCTAGAGTCACTGCTCGATCGATAGGCGACGTTCGAATTTCGAACGCCTCGAACACATACACTTCTCTTTTGGGAAAAAAAACAACAAAAGTCAAGTTTATCACAGTACCTTTGCAGTGATTACTAATCGCGTTGGGCTCCCTACCACTAAAGCCGTCGAGTGCAATTGGTCAGCCTGTTACAGGCCTCGGGTTCCTGCACTTTTCGACCAAGTTTTACCGAGCAAAGCCGAATGCGACCGCACCCAACAGCTGACAGAGAGCTCTGTTGACTGACAGAGACCTCTGCTAAATATAATTCAATATACAAATGTATAAACATTCAATATACAAATGTATTAGGGGTGTTCTTATTTCAATTAAAGTCATTCGGCTGTGTGTTCAGATGTTCTTATTCAGGTGTTTTAACAACTGACATGATGGAACTGACAATTAATAAACAGCAAAATGTTTAATACACGAATGTGTTTAGGTGTTTATATTAAGCCAAAAAAATTCAATATACAAGCGTGTTCAGGTGTTCTTAACCACAAAACATTGTACTACAGTCTGTGCAAGTGTTCTTAACCATAAAACATTGTACTACAGTCTTCGGGTCTTCCGCATTCCCAGATCATGGAACTGAAAATTAATTAACGGCAAAATTTGCAATATAAATATGTGTTCAGGTGTTATTATTAAGCCCAAAAAATTCAATATACAGGTATTTTCAGGTGTTCTTAATTCAGTTAAAGCCGATGGTCTGTATTTTGCTTTAAATTAAAGCCAATGGTCTGTTTTGCTTACGTAAAAGAAAAGTGTTGGTTATTAAATGATTAGGAACGACTGAAAATAAATAACAAAATTTAACAAATGTGCTTCAAATGTTCTTATTTTAATTAATCTTGATTATTTACTTGACCATGGAACTAAAAAACAATTTGTTCTTATTTTAATCAAAAAAATTCAAAAATGTATTTCAGATGTTTTAATTAATTATGATTATTTAATTAATCATGGAACTATAAAGACAATTTGTTCTTATTTTAATTAAAAACAGTTGTGCTCGGGTGTAATTAATCATGGAACTACAATTAATTCAATATACAAAAACTAACAATTAATAAACAATTTGTTCTTATATTAATTAAAAACGGTTGTGCTCGGGTGTAATTAATTATAAAACTACAATTAATTCAATATACAAATGTTATACAGGTGTGATTAAGTGTTCTTATTTTAATTAAAAACAGATGTAACAATTAATTCAATATACAGGTGTTATACAGGTGTGCTTAGGTTCGCCAACTCGCAGCCAAAATCGGCTGTCAAAATGATAAGGATGCTGTTTTAGCAGCTTTTGGCGACCACCAGCTTGGATTCGCTACCTCTGGCGGTACAGGGGTAGCAGTACACTGTGCCCGGGCATTTCTGCAATCTCGTAAAGGGCCGACGGTGATGGTCAAACTGGATTTTCAAATCGCTTTTAATAGCGTTCGAAGAGACCATCTACTTTGATCTGTCAAGTCGTGGGAACCCTTACTGTTTTACCAGACGAATTTGGCGTACGGTCAGTCATCACATCTGATCATGCTACATAACACTATTCTCTTGCAAACAGGTATTCAGCAGGGCGATCCCCTGGGTCCTCCACTTTTCTGTCTGTGTATCAAGGAAATGGTGGATGCACTAAGATCCCCCCTTAATGCCTGGTACCTGGATGACGGCGTTATGGGCGGAAACCTCCCGACAGTACTGCCCGATATTCGAAAGGTTATTGACTTTAGTATGATTAGTGGCCTGACCCTGAACCCGGACAAATGTTAAGTAAATGTTACAACCTATAGCTGAATTGAGCCATTAGATTTAACGGGCCTCCTTGGCTTACTCCCTGACTGTCGCAATGTTGACAAGGCTGACCTAGAGCTGCTAGGTGTGCCCTTGTTGCCGGATGGAGTTGCAAAAGCACTAGCCGGCCGGAAGGACAAACTGGACTTTGCCACAGGCAGACTACTGTGGACTGGTTCTCCTTAGATCTTGCTTTTCAGCCACGAGGTTAACACACCTGGTTAGAGAGTGCTTTTTACCGCTGCAGCTTACCGCTGTGGCAAGGGATCAGCTAATGCCCCCTCGGGCATTACCTGATTTCTTGCCTGAGTCCATGATGACACAATCGCGGGTCCTGCCATCATGACCGCGTCCGGCACATCGGCTTAGGTGTGCCGGACGCGGTCATGATGGCAGGACCCGCGATTGTGTCATCATGGACTCAGGCTACAAAGAGGGTTAGGGCATTATTGGATAACGATGGATGGGAAGCCTATAACGTAGAACTACAAGAGTTGACCGACAGATTGTCGTTCTTATTCGAGTCCTGAAGTAGTCAAGGGGCTGGAGCTTGATTACATGCCCTACCTTGTCCACGAATAGGGACTCTTTTGGATGACGAGACGACGCGCATTAGCACAGGACAGCGGCTTGGTGTTGACTTAGTCGTTCCTCACCGGTGCCGTTGTGGTTACCTTGTGGACGCGTTAGCCCATGATGGCTTGTCATGCGTCTTAAGCGCAGGCCGAAGAGCACGCCACTCGGCTTTAAATGACACTTTCAGTCGAGCACTGAGGTCTGCCGGCTTTCCGTGTATACTAGAACCTCCGGGTCTATCCAGAGACGATAGAAAATAGCCTGACGGCCTTATTCTAACCCCCTTAGAGCGCGGCCGCATGCTTGTTTGTTACGCAACTATAACCGACTTAATAGCGATGGTCGGCACAGGAGCGGACCAGGCAGGCCATGCGTCCAGGTTAGCAGAGGCTAACAAATGTAGAAAATACTCTGACGTTGGTTATCCGCGCAATTTTGTCCTTTGGCGTTTGAAACAATGGGAGGACCAGGCCCGCTTACACTGAATTTGATTCAGCGCGTGGGCAGATGCCTTAACCTTTCCACGAGAGACTCGAGAGCATCGGAATTTTTGCGTCAGAGGCTGTCGCTCGACATTCAAAGAGAAAACGCAGCATCTGTTCAGGACACATTGTCGAACTGGGCTAATCCTGGGTTAGAGAACCCGTGACTACACATTCATGCAGTGATAATTGTTCACTCCAAAGTGCTAACATAAAAAATATATTAATAAATGTATGTAGTATCTAAGTTATCATTATTATGAATTACGGATATATTCGTAAATCTGTGAATTACATATATATATATATATATATATATATATACAACTAGACCGGGGACCCACAGGAGTGCCTCACCTAAAGAAGGCAAGCAAAGCGGCAAACGATATCGCCAAAATCCTGCCAAATATCTACGGACCTAGCAGAAGCTCAAGGAGAAGGCTGGTCATGTCAGTGGCGGAATCCATCGTCCTGTACGGTGCACCGGTATGGTTCAAAAAGAAGTGCGGAGAAACACATCGAAAAGGCCTACTCAGAAGAGCCCAACGGGTACCGGCTCTTCGCATCACACAGGCCTACAGGACCGTGAGCACAGCGGCAGCTTTGGTTCTGGCAGGGACCCCGTCCTGGGACCTCAAAGCAGATGAAAGACGAAGACTGTGGGAGCGTGGTCCAGATAGGACGACAAAGGAAGCAAAGGAAGAGGAAACGAAAGTAACACTTCTGCGATGGCAGGCGGAATGGGAGAGCCTCAGGAAGGACGAGGCGGGAGCCAAGGTCCGTGATCTGATACCGAACATCGAGAAATGGCTGAATAGGCCCGGAGGTGACATGGACTTTTTCCTAACGCAAATAGTCACCGGTCACGGAGATTTCCAGTCCTATTTATACAGGATCGGTAAGGCGCCTTTGGACACGTGCATGTTCTGCACGCTGGGCGTTGAAGATGACGCGGCACATACTCTTCTAGAATGCCCGTGCTGGGAAGAGGCTATACGTAAGGCAAGCAACAGGGTGAGAGATAGTTGGACGAACGCGGGTGCCCAGAGACCTAAACACCCTCTCGTGCTCCCGAGAGATGGGCTAGCCCTATTCATGGATTTCATCTGCTCAGAACCAGCAGCATGGACCCTTGGAGCAGCGGTTGCGCGAGAGGTGCTGACGGAGAAGAAACTATGCGGGACGCAGAGAAGAGCGAGTTACGACAGGATTAGCGCAAGAAGAGAAAATTATTCTCTCTTGTCACAAGGCACGCCAGCTAGAGAGCAGACTTCGCCAAACAAGCAGGCGAACCTGGTTAGATAGTCCGGATGTCACCCCCACGGCCCATAGTACTATTAAACGAAGATCTGGGCTGTGTCAAGGGCGTTATGAGAGGTAGGTTTTAGTAGGTAGGGGCGCGGACCATCGCGCCGAGTCCCACACACCAGAATGGAGATAAGGGGCCGTTTGCCTTTCTCCAGTCTGACGGTGCGTAAAATAGCATTTCCTCCTCTCAAAAAAAAAAAATATATATATATATATAGACGCCGATAAGGCCAGGCTGCGCGCCGTCTTCTCCAAGGGGGCGGGCGCATGGCTCCACGCCATACCCTGTGCTCAGATCGGGACCCTGTTAGATGACGAGTCGGTAAGGATCGCGGTCGGACTTCGTTTAGGAACAGACCTTGTGTACACCCATGCCTGTGTCTGCGGAGACGTCGTCCAGCCAGATGGACGCCACTGGGCTCTCCTGTATTGTCAGCGCAGGTAGGCGAGCAAGACACCAAGCCTTGAACGAAACCTTTAGCAGAGCTCTACGATCCAGTGGTCTACCGTGCGTCCTGGAGCCCGTCGGACTAGACAGAGAGGGCGGAAAGAGACCTGACGGTCTGACCTTAACTCCGTTCGAGCGCGGATGCATGCTGGTTTGGGACGCGACAGTTACTGACTCATTAGCCCCTTCAATGGTCAGTGCTGGCGCGGCTCGGGCTGGTCATGCATCGGCTCTCGCCGAGGCAGGCAAGGTTAGAAAGTACCAGAACATCGGTTACCCGTACGAGTTTCACCCACTTGCCTTCGAGACCCTTGGCGGGCCGGGTCCGTCTACTCGCAGTTTGCTACGGAAGGTCGGGAAGCGGCTAATTCTAGCCAGCGGAGATAAGCGAGCAAGTTATTTCCTCAGACAGCGTCTGTCGCTGGATGTGCAACGGGGCAATGCGGCCTCGGTTCGAGGAACCCTCCAGAAATGGCTGGTCCCTACACTGGACCCCCCGTAATGGTGCACACGTTCGCAGGGACCCAAATGTCATGGTCCGACCGTGAATGATTTGAAATTGAATAAATGTTGAAGAAGTATATACATATATATATATATATATATATATATATATATATATATATATATATATATATATATATATATATATATATATATATATATATATATATATATATATATATATATATATATATATATATAGAAAATATTTAAAATATTGTGATGACTTATTAATCATTTACAACACGTTTGCACTCTCGGCAGTGCTCGCCTTAATAAAAATGGTGGTAAAAAGGTGTCACGTGAAGTTAAGAGTCAGTTGTCCGTGTCCTTGCTTGATGGTAGCCCCCGCTCTTATGGACCCGGTGCGAGCGATATATCCTCAAGGTTCCTTGCAAAGTTAAAACGGTGAGATCCATAAGATTCCTCTTCGTGACGCCGAGCCCCAAGAGCGTCCTCGCAGATTCGGAGTCCCATACACCACTCATAGAGATAGTGATGGATCCGAATCTGCGAGGTTTTTGCGGGTAAGGGAGCGCCGCTCTTAGGAACTCGACGTCATATTTGGCGATCTTGTCTTGCCGTGCTTTTGCCAGGTCCCGGTTCGGGCCGCAAACCTCGGCGTCTAAAACCCAGACCTCGGTAGGTGTTGTTATTACGAGGTCGGGCTTTAGACCCGGTGCGCCCGGTCGACGGAATACTCGCTCACGAACCACCTCATGACCCCTTTCGCGGAGAAGACGCGCCACGCGATCACAGACGTCGTCATGTCTCTTTATGGTTTGTTTGTGTGTTATATCGCACATCTGAGCTACATGAGCCAACGTCTCAGGCGCATGACACCCGTGCCTACAACGTTTGTTGTAGCCCGGGCGTCCCCTGGCCAATCTGGCACGCGTTGGTAGTGCGTTGAGCCTGAGCTTTAGTAGGTTTAAATACTCCTTACCAGATAGGTAGGGCATACCCTTAATCCAGTAATGTACAAAGGGCGTTTCGTGTGCTTTTTTAAAATGTGACCCATCGAACGTGTTGTGTAGTTGTTGAGACCAGTAATCGGTCTCTTGTGTAGCGGTCTCAATGGAGGTTCGCAAGCGCTCGCAAAGAAGTCTTGTTTTCGCAAGATCTTTTTTAAAGTGCTCGGTGGTTAGCATCCATTGGACCCCAAGGTGCGTGGAGTGTTGTAGTGCTGTCAGGCGGGAGAGGCGGATTCTGGGAATGAATGTTTGGAGGCAGGGGATGTCCAGACCGCCGTGTGCTGTGTGCGTGTACAGGTAGGCGTTCGGCACCGAGTTTTCGAGCTTAAGCCATTTCGACTTAACAACCTTTCTGATCTCTTTATCTAGGTCACTAAGGAGTGCGTAAGATGGTCTGGGACCGGAGACCAGTTTATATAGGAGACGGGGAATGAGAAAGTCTTTCAAAAATATGAGTCTTGGGTGGGGTTTAAGGGGAGCTATCGTGAGTCTGTTGAGTAAGTTAAGGAGTATATCCTTGGTGGAGTCAACTCTGCCATTGCTGTCAAAGTCGACTCCAAGATATCTCCATCGATCGCTCATACCTTTAGCTGGCAATTGCCGATCTCCAACGTTAAATTCTGATACGGTATTGATAAAACCTTTACCTTCCTTCCTATTAAATAGGTGGGAGATAGTAAAGCTTTTATTAGTATTAATTTCAAGGCCTCGGGATTTTAAAAGTGGGTCCGCAATATTAAGGAGCCGTTGGAGAGTGGATTTTGTGGAGGCTAGGGGGTTGAGATCATCCGCAAAGGCTAAGCCCATAAGGCGGAAGTCATCAGTAAGTTGGTACCCGTTAGTTTTGTCTAATTTTGAAAGAATGTCGTCGAGAACTAGATTAAATAAGAGGGGGGACAGAGGATCTCCCTGCCTTACACCCCTAGTTGGCCGAAATGTGCGACATTCTTGTCCAAATTCTATGAGAGTTTTAGATGAGAGGTACAAGCGTTCGATATAGTTATTGAATACCTCCGGGTATCCGCGAGTCCGGAGTGACCACAGGACGGAGTCATGACTCACCATGTCGAACGCCTTACGGAGGTCGATTGAGGCGAGTCTGAGCTCACGTCCTGCAGACTTGGCATCGTTAAGGATACCATCCAGAACCGCAAGATTCTCGAAGGTACCATTATAGGGGAGAAACGCTCGCTGGATTGGGAGAAGCTTAATAGAGTTCTGGAGGCGTCTAGAGAGAATTTTGTTAAGCGTTCGTTGTAAGTATGAACTAATAGATAGGGGTCGCAGATCGCTTGGGGATGGGGCATTGTTAATTTTAGGGATGAACGCTAAGCGAGCAGTTTCATGGGCTGAGGCAATATCGCTAATTAATAGTATGTTAAGAATACAACAGACTACTTCTAACGGGAGTTTACGGAGGGACGAAAGACAAATCCCGTCCAAGCCTAGTGCTTTAGAAGGTCCGCGGAGAGCTACGTGGGTTTCCTTTAGGGAGATAGGGAGGGAAACCTCAAAGAGATCAGAGTTGGGAGTGTATACGGGGCAAGGGAGTGGTTCAGGGGGTGGTTGTGTCATCGTGTTGGCCCAGTGTTCTACAACTTCGGTGGCCTGCATGTTGTGTATGGTGTGTTTGCCGTCCAGCACCTCATGAGCGCATTTGGATCGGTTTTGGCTAAAAAGTTTTTAAGTGGTTGCGTAGTCTTGACGTCGCTGTTGCCTTTTAGATACTCGCGCTTCAGTGGAAGGTGTTTCCCTAAAGGCACGACGTCGGACAGTGTGTGTAAAATGTTTGTTCAGAAATTCGTTTAAGGCGATAGTGTGGTCCTCACCTGAGCAAATTATATTTGACAGATGAGTAAGGTCTGTTGAAATTATGTTGCGTTTGGGAAATGTGTTTGTGAGGGCTTGTATTTTAGATATAATAATATCTTTTTGGGATGGATTATAGGGGCCATCTGATTCAGAGTATCGAGGCCGACTACGCTCAGGAAGCTCAGATCCGTCAAGGTTGGAATCCAGGAGAGACCTCTTTTTAAGGAGGTCCTCTACCAGATCCTTATGCGCCTGAGAATTACGTTGGCCTCTAATCGCTCCAGGTGTGCGTGAGTTAAAATTAGTAGCTAAAAGGTGGTCAATATCTCTAGGAGTTTCGTTATTATTATCTAATATAAAATCTGCTTCTAATGTTGCTAAAAGTTCACGGTTTTGTGGGTTCCATCTGGCCTTCTTAGAGGGGGGGGGCTAAAATGTTCTCATTATATTCGTCCGGATGGGCACGACGACGGTGTAAATTAAGACCTGATTTAGAATTAAAGACCTTTAAGCAAGTACTAGATGGACATTTACAATTTGGCTGGGAGACGCGTGAAGTACTAGGGGGGTTAAAATTATTATTAGAAGCAGCAGTGTCATTTTGTGAGGAACTTAAAATAAAATTATTAGTCTGTGATCGGTTAGGAGTTTGGGAGGTGGCACGAACTTCTCGTTGATTGTGGGTCAATCTAATGTGGCTCGCGAGGCCCGCGCCAGATTTGCATACTCGCCCGCAAGTCTGGCAGCTGAGTCTTTCGGCGGTGTTGCTGCCGTCACGTGATGCCATCGTTGTCTTGGTCCACAGCGGTGGTAAGATTTCTTTAAAAGTTTTGTACGCGAACGATGGCGCGATTTTACGCAGATGTTGTTGTTAAAATCGCTAAAATGAAGCGGTCTTTAGACCATCATTCTGTTTGTCTCTACCCAGGGAGCACTAAGTCATATTTCGTCACGTACTGTATTTATGCAAAATAGCGTCAAAAGTAGAGGTTAAAAATTGCACATTATTATGTACAATAGTAGTGTCGGTTTAAGATATATATTTGTGGTAATTAGATGGAAGACTAGAATCAGACAGATTAATTGCTGTCTCTTCGATTCAGTGGAATTGAAGCATCTATTACAAATATATAGTAGGTATGTAGGTAGTCAATTAAAATATATAGTGGTTTAAAAACACGATATGGCTGCCCAATATATCGTTGCTTATTGTATTCTCTACGCAGTGTTCGATTTTAGAGTTCAAAACAAAGCGTATCGATACACCACTATATGTGTATGCACTGTCTGGGTTTGTAGCCAGTGTATACACTATACCTATATAGAAGTTAAAATTAGTGAAATATAATTAGGGCCGCTATATTTCACTAAAACAACTATATAGGTAGACTCACCTTACCTAAATCTAAAAACCGGCACAATCACTTCCACTTAAAAACGCTAAAATGCACTTCAGACAGGCCTTTGCAATGGTGAACGCACTGCTAACCTATCTAACACAGTGACGCGGCGAATTATAACAATTTTGCATCTTTTGAATGCAAAATGGAACTGTTTGACGGTGTTGGATCTCACAGTTCGGTCACACTGGTGGCCACGATGGTCTGTGGCAAAACTCCCGTTAAAAAGCCAGATATAACTTGCGATCTAGGCAATTTAAGCGGGAGCTCGCACCAGTGCGACCGTCCGGCTCAACAGCTGAGTAGAGACTTTTATATATATATATATATATATATATAGATGCTTCAATTCCACTGAATCGAAGAAACTAACTACCACAAATATATATCTTAGACCGACACTACTATTTTTAATTTCTACTTTCGACGCTATTTTGCTTGTGGCGAGATATGACATAGTGCTCCCTAGATAGAGATAAACAGAATGATGGTCTAAAGACCGCTTCATTTTAGCGATTTTAACAACAACATCTGCGTAAAATGCCATCGTTCACATACGAAACTTTTAAAGAAATATTACCACCGCTGTGTACCAAGACAACGATGGCATCACGCGACGGCATAACACCGCCGGAAGACTCAGCTGAGACCTGCGGGCGAGTTTGCAAATCTGGCGCGGGCCTCGCGAGCCACATTAGATTGACTCACAATCAACGATAAATTCGTGCCACCTCCCCAACTCCTAACCGATCACAGACTAATGATTTAATTTTAAATTCCACACAAATTAACACTGCTGCTTTCTAATAAAAGTTTTAACCCCCCTAGTACTTACGCGTCTTCCAGCCAAATTATAGATGTCCATCTGGTACTTGCTTAAAGGCTTTTAATTCTAAATCAGGTTTTAATTTACACCGTCGTCATGCCCATCCGGACGAATATAATGAGAACATTTTGCCCCCCCCCCTCTAAAAAGGCCAGATGGGACCCACAAGACCGTGAACTGTTAGCAACATTAGAAGCAGATTTTATATTATATGATAATAACGAAAGTTGTCTGCTAGCAGTCGTGATGTTCTGATGTTCGAAGTGTGCGCTCCCGTTTAAAACAGGTGAACAACTGGTTGTTTCACGGGGGTTGTCTCAACCCCGTGCTCCCCAAGGATGCGCACTCGGCTTCCTGTGAAGCCTGTGACACACAGGAACCAAGCCAAAGTACGCTGACCGACCGATTGAGTGAACTACAGTGGAACTTCGTGAAACTGTAGTTAGCACACACGGAACTGCAGGAGCGGGTTGCCAAAATCGAGGCAATACCGCAAGAACAGTTCGCCGCACCCCTCACGTTTACAGGGGGTTTGAACTCCACGCTAAGTAACAAAGTTAGCGTGGAGAAATGCGGCGGAACGCGGACAACGCGGCAGAACAAAAAAGCAAGGCTAACAGACAGCAGAGAAGGAGGTGACGTCACCGAGGCAAGGGCGAGAGAGCCTGCTGGGGATAACAAAAACAACCGCGCAGGCGCCAAGAGAAGCTCGGCGTCTGCAGAGTTGAGTAATGACAGTTGCAACTTAAACGGCACTGTTGTTGAGATGGAACCACCAGGTGGTGGTACAGCGACGTCAGCAGCTGCGGTAGCGACAACACCGACACCAATACCAGCTGATCCACAACCGGAGGAGAAGGCAGACGACGATGGCTTTGTTGTGGTTCGTAAAAACATCGAATGCAGAGGGGCAGCGCAACAGATGACATAGGCGGATTGGAAGTCTATGCCAGACCTGGGAAGATCTGCGCCTTGAGAGTGGCACGATTGGCGTAGAAGACGTCGGCGGTCGGGCTACAAGCGTGGCTAGCTGGCAGGGGCATAACTGTGAAAGCGGTGTGGAAGCTACATACGCATGGTAGTGATGCTGTGTTCTGTGTGTTAATGCGTGATGAAGATTACGCAAACTGTTGCAGAAATTAATTCTGGCCGAAGGGAAGCCTGTTCTTTCGCTGGGTTGGGGACGTCCCCTACGCAAGGATGGTTAAGGAGAGTTTTAGTGCGCCTGGTGGTCCAAGCCTCCGTAAGTGACTGACCAGTTCTAGAACTGCAAACGTAGTGGCAAACATACCTCTGCGAGTGCTTCTCTGGAATTGTGAGGGACTTAAGAGGGCAATGGATCTCGCACGTGATGACATGTTTAAGTTGGTTGACATTGCACTCCTTACGGAGACATTTCAGCGGGACGAACTGCATATCAATGATATGCGGGGGTTTCACCAGCTGGGGAAGACCTGTGGGTGGGTTATCTATCTACCTACATAAACGCTTACCACCGACGCAATGCGTCAGGAAAGATGAATACTAAGTAGTGCTCTCCTATGGGAGGGTAAACATCGCTGTATTTTATTTCACACCGACATTCGATTCTGCGGAGGTTGCTTAGACGGTGAACTTTGGACTTTCAGAGTTAAATCTGACCACGCCAACTATCGTCGGTGATTTCAATGCCAGAATCGATTGTGGGGCCAACGATGATAAAGGCGAGGTGATAAAGGCGGAAGACATTGCTGCTTCAGGTGATGGAAAATATTGGTCTAAAATGTGCTAACGCACGTGAAGACTAAACATATTTAAGTCACAATGGAAGCAGACGATCGATCTGTTGTTTCACAACCGTGTCAGCCGTGAAATTGAAAGCTTCGATGTTCTTGATGAAGCGGCCCGAAAGCACCAACCAGTGTTGGCCGTTGTCGATGTTCCCGGGATTTGGCGAGACCGTCATAACCCGCCGCGCTGGTCTGCAATGAGACGGATTAATCTATCTCTTTTGGACAGAGCGGTGGGCGGTCTTGAGGTAAGCCCTGACATCGATTCCACTTGTGATCAGTTGGAGAGAACGATAAGAAGTGCAGTGAAGTGGAAAAGGTTATGGCAAAAGAGATCACGCCCGTGGTACTCTCGAGCCTGCTACCTTGCCCACGGTAAAGTCCTCGGACTCCTGCGCCAAGCAAGAGCCAGAGCACCATCATCACTGCAAGCCAGGCGGGACTACTTTGAGCGTAGAAAGGCTTATATAAGACTCTGCTATGATTATAAAAGGGAACACGCAAGGCGGGAGGAACGACGGCTGCTCGAAAAGGCAGAACGAGAGCCTTCAGCTTACATCGTGCGACCTCGTAGGGCGGTCAACCCGCTTAGCGACGGGCAGGTAAAGAGCCACCTAACTATTCTCCTATTGTCTCAGTGTTTGTTTACGATCTCACCGGTGCGGACGTGTTCGTGTGTGGCTCTTGAAAAGTATCTCTAAATGTAGAATTTAGTGTAGAAATTCATAGACATTCGCGAGCTTAGCAACCTTTGAGACCAGAGAAGTGGACTAGCGTGAAACTTTGCTGTTAATTTCGGTGCGCATTAACTATACGTGCAGTGTATACCTGAACAGCCATTGTCATCATCATCATCACCTCTCAACTCCATAATCACTTGCCAGCACTCTGTCGCCAATACGACCATTTGTTATCATCAGCACTCCACAGTCAGCATTATCACCTTCATCCCCATCATCGTCAGTTTCATCTCCATCTTCACCATCATCGTCAGTTTCATCTTCATCCTCACCCTCAACATCCTAGTCATCATTATCATCGCTGTGCGTAGCCTTTTTCATTAGTTACTTCATTCAGCATCATCATCATTGGAACAGATTCACCATCATCATCGAAACACCTTCAGCATCATCTCCATCATCATCATCGGAACATTTTTAGCATTGATCTGCCATGCTTGGAGAATTCTTCCACATTCGCAGTGTACAGTGATCGCTACCATTGATAGTCCCACTTCCGAATATCGACATTTTCACGTCAGCCAGCCAGGCAACACATAGCAGCGGGAACCTTGGTAGCTGTAACGGCAGTCGCTATCACCACCTGCAACTGTTGTTGCAGCTGGGAGTTACGTCGTCTGCTTGCCTATTGGCTGCGCTAAACATCAGGTTAGTGCATCAGCGGTACACGTGGTGATGAAACGTTCACCTTCGCCCGCCGCTCCTCCTCCGAGATCGCCGGCTGCCGACACCGCCGGTGCATCATGTGGCGAGGAGGACGCAGAAGATAACCGAATACGTAGTCGAGGCTCTGCTGGGTCCAACGGTGGTAGTGGCACCAGCATCGGCGTCGTTGACACGTCTGTCTTGGTCGGTTGTGGAACGGAGAGAGTGCGCGACGCAAGTGGCGAGAGGCGTCGAAGCCCTGGAGATCGTGTGGCCGCTGCTAATGTCGGGGAAAGGGCAGCGCCCTCTAAGAGAGCGGCAAACAGCCCACTACAGAGTGGCAAACCGGCGAAGACGCGAACGGCACGGGTATGTGCTGATGCTGATGATGAATCCATAGATGATGTGGGGCTTGATGCAGATGGTAACGGCGCCAAGGAAGCAGAGGACTGTAGAACTATCATTCTGGGAAAGAACAAAGTGGCGGTGGAGGGCGCTCCTCTCGATGATGAATCCGACGAAGGGTGGAATTAAGTCGGACCAAAAGGGAACATTGTTGTAAATCCAGTTACGGTACAGAAGAACATCCTAACTGTTTGCGCGAAGGAGAGAGCCGAGGCAATAATTTTCTCCGCTGTAGATAACTTGTTGGGGTCAAACTTTAATGCTGTATGTGACGATATCGTGAAGCATATTAAAGGCAAGGTTGAAGAACCGCGCTTTTCTCAAGCAGGGGAACTAATTTGTCGTTACGGAAGACATTGTAAGCGCCAGAGCTACTGGCTCAAGATCAACACTTGAAGGAATAATATACGGGGTACACCCCACGCTAACTAAGACAACAATCGTAAATGCTTTGGGGCCGCTCGGCGTCACCGATGCTATTCGTGTCCAGTCCAAGAATATCAGAACCGGATTCGTCATGGCGACGGACAGTGTCATCCTGACATTTTCGGGCAATAATTTTCCGACGGAGGTTCGCTTGGGTCTTAAAACCCATGGCGTTACTCTCTACCGGGAACCTCTACAGTGCAATCGATGCTACAGTTTAGATCATATAAAGCCTGATTGTCCATTGAAGGCCCCTCGTTGTAGACGATGCGGATCTACTAACCATTTGCGAAAGGATTGCAAAGACGCAGCGCGATGCTGCCTATGCAAGGGCGGCCATGAGGCTACCTGGGGATCGTGTCCCCATCGCTTAAATCGCATGGAACTTCTTAAGAAATCTGCTATTCGCTTAACTCAGCAAAACACGGATACCGCACCAGTTAAACTCTGTGCTCCTTTCGTAGAGATTAAACCGTCAGAGTCATTTAGCAGACGCAGTTTCGCTGCGGTCGTACAGAATGGGATCAAGGTACCGCAGAAAACAAGCGTTCCGCCAGCCGAAGTCAAAATTGGGCCAGCAGCACCAGTCTCTACGACGGCCAGTACCACAAGCGATACGGCACATGGCCATAGCCTCGAGCCTCGACTGGAGAGCCTGAGGGGACAAACTCGCAAACACCATCATGTTAAATGGTCAATCAGGTATAAGGCACTGGCTTACTTCATCCGTTTAACCACAAGCAACAGCTCACACTGACGCCACTTCGACACATTCTTCAAATCGCTTCTCCGTCACCAACGCACAATCGTAAGCAAACCCGCCAGGAAATAGCTTTCCAACGTACGTATCAAAGGCTGCCGCTATCAAGTCCAAAGTAAAGATGATATTGTGCATTCCCCGTAGCTTAAGAGAAAAATTTGCCGTCGAGCTGTCAAAAACTATCAACAAGGTGTGCTCGGTAGCCAACCAGCACAGTTAGGAACGGCTGATAGAATTTCCAACAATGATGTTTAGTAAACCGGTGAAAAAAGAGAAGGGGCGCTCGCTCACCTCGGTCCTACGAGAAAATTTCCTTAGATTTCGCAGAGGCGCACGCCTGGAAGAGAATCCTCACGTAACCAGTGGACGACCTTTGCGAGCTACAAGTTCTGACGATGCCAGTAGCAGAGCGAGGATCGTGCAGTCAAAGCTGTCCCAAGGAGACGTCTCTTCCGCTGCTTGGACCCTGCTTTCTACAGATCAGACTGCCCCAATCGACGCAAATGCTAGAGCAAGTTTATTGAAAAAGCACCCCGCACACCCCACGGATCCAGCGTACCCTGAGGCGCCGACGCCGGCACCTCCAGCGTCTGAAATTGATGTCACGACTGAGGAGATTCGAACCGCCATTAGAAGTTTTTGAAGCAGTTCTAGTGGCGATCTGGATGGTCTTCGCCCTCGGAATCTGAAATATCTCATAGGTTGCCGCCAGGATGATAGCAATCCTCTGTTGCAAGCGTTACGTCACTTCGATATTCTAGCAGTCAACGGGCGACTTCCAGAGTTCACGCTATCCACTTCTTACGGCGCAACATTAATCGCTCTGCGAAAAAAGGACGGGGGTATTCGGCCAATCGCCGTGGGGCTTACCCTGCTTCGACTTGTCGGGAAGATTTTAATGGAAAAAGCTATGACGGCTATTCTTGAGCTAGTGGCTCCCATGCAACTAGGGTGCGGGATAAAAGGAGGAGCAGAAGCGGCTGTGCATGCGGCCGCCGCTTTCATCAAATCGAGAGGGCTAGGAAAAGCTTTATTCAAGCTCGACTTTCAAACACCTTTTCTGTATCGCTATCACTGAACTACAGGCGAAGCTTTGATCGGAGTTTCGACCGTAGTATCTTGATGACGCAACGCTGGCAGGTGACCCGGCAACGATCCAGGCAGACATCAAGACTGTTCAGGAATTTCAAGTGTGCTCCGGCTTAACACTCAACGCAAATAAATGCGAGCTTTTTCTACTGTCAGAGGATCACAGCGACGAGCCTATTTCAAGTTTGCGGAGAATACAACCCTACATTCGATTAGCAGCCGAGGACAACATCGAGCTTCTGAGCTTATTACTACAAAATATCGTGCTACCTATTATTGCTAGTTGTCTGCTAGCAGTCGTGATGTTCGGATGTTCGAAGTGTGCGCTCCCGTTAAAAACGGGTGAACAACTGGTTGTGTGCAGCCAAGGCTGCTCAAAAGTGTTTCACGGGGGTTGTCTCCACCCCGTGCTCCCCGAGGATGCGCACTCGGCTCCGTGTGGAGCCTGTGACACCCAGGAACCAACTCACGGTACGTTGTGCGGCCGATTGAGCGAGCTACAGTGGAACTTTGTGAAACTGTGGTTAGCACACACGGCACTACAGGAGCGGGTTGCCAAAATCGAGGCAATCCCGCAGGAACAGTTTGCCGCACCCCTTACGCTTACAGGGGGTTTGAAGTCCACGCTAAGTGACAAAATTAGCGTGGAGAAAAGCGGCGGAACGCGGACAACGCGGAAAAACAAGAAAGCCAGGCTAGCAGACAGCAGAGAAGGAGGTGACGTCACCGAGCCAAAGACGAGAGAGCTGGCTGGAGAGACCAGCAAAAACAACCGCGCAGGCGCCAAGAGAAGCTTGGCGTCTGCAGAGTTGAGTAACGACAGTGGCAACTTGAACGGCGCTGTTGTGGAGATGGAACCACCGGGTGGTGGTACAGCGACGTCACCAGCTGCGGCAACAACAACGCCGACAGCAGATCCAGCTGACCCACGTCCGGAGGAGAAGGCAGACGACGATGGTTTTGTTGTGGTTCGTAAGCGACGAGACAACAAAACAAAACATCGAATGCAGCGCGGTAGTGCAACAGATGGCATAGGCGGATTGGAAGTCTATGCTAGACCAGCGAAGATCTGCGCCTTGAGAGTGGCACGATTGGCGCAGAAGACATCGGCGATCGGGCTGCAAGCCTGGCTCACTGGCAAGGGCATAACTGTGAAAGCAGTTTGGAAGCTACATACACATGGTAGTGATGCTGTGTTCTGTGTTGTGGTGCGTGACGAAGATTACGCAAACTGTTGCAGAAATGAATTCTGGCCAAAGGGAAGCCTGTTCCGTCGCTGGGTTGGGGACGTCCCCTACGAGAGGATGGTTAAGGAGAGTTTTAGTGCGCCTGGCGGTCCAAGCCCCCGTAAGTGACTGACCAGTTCTAGAACTGCAAGCGTAGTGGCAAACATACCTCTACGAGTGCTTCTCTAGAATTGTGAGGGACTTAGGGGGGCAATGGATCTTGCACGTGATGACATGTTTAAGTTGGTTGACATTGCACTCCTCACGGAGACATTTCAGCGGGACGAACTGCATATCAATGATATGCGGGGCTTCCACCAGCTGGCTGTCTTACCTGCGGGAGGTCGGGGAAGACCTGTGGGTGGGTTATCTATCTACCTACATAAACGCTTACCACCGATGCAATGCGTCAGGAAAGATGAATACTGCGTAGTGCTCTCCTCTGGGAGGGTAAACGTCGCTGTATTCTATTTCCCACCCACATTCGATTCTGCGGAGGTTGCTGAAACGGTGAGCTTTGGACTTTCAGAGTTAAATCTGACCATGCCAACTATCGTCGGCGGTGATTTCAATGCCAGAATCGATTGTGGGGCCAACGATGATAAAGGCGAGGTGCTGCTTCAGGTGATGGAAAATATTGGTCTGAAATGTGCTAACGCGCGTGAAGACTATACATATTTGAGTCACAATGGAAGCAGCACCATCGACCTGTTGTTTCACAACCTTGTCAGCCGTGAAATTGAAAGCTTCGATGTTCTTTATGAAGCGGCTCGAAAGCACCAACCAGTGTTGGCCGTTGTCGATGTTCCCGGTATTTGGCGAGACCGACATAACCCGCCGCGCTGGTCTGCAATGAGACGGATTAATCTATCTCTTTTGGACAGAGCGGTGGGCGGTCTTGAGGTAAGCCCTGACATCGATTCCACCTGTGATCAGTTGGAGAGAACGATGAGAAGTGCAGTGAAGTGGAAAAGGTTATGGCAAAAGAGATCACGCCCGTGGTACTCTCGAGCCTGCTACCTCGCCCACGGTGAAGTGCTCAGACTCCTGCGCCAAGCAAGAGCCAGAGCAACATCATCACTGCAAGCCAGGCGGGACTACTTTGAGCGTAGAAAGGCGTATATAAGACTCTGCTATGATCATAAAAGGGAACACGCAAGGCGGGAGGAACGACGGCTGCTCGAAAGGGCAGAACGAGAGCCTTCAGCTTACATCGTGCGACCTCGTAGGGCGGTGAACCCGCTTAGCGACGGGCAGGTAAAGAGCCACCTAACTAATCTTTTATTCAATCGTGACGTTGCGGCCGTATCTCCAATCGTACAGCATCCGCTTACACTGGAGCAGCACAACACGAATCTGCCTTTCGAGGTGGAGGAGGTGTGTCAGGTCCTACGGTCACTCCCGAAGAGAAAGAGCTCAGGGCCCGATCAGGTCTGCTATGAGCATTGGATCCAGTCACTTCCTCTCTTGGCAGAAACTCTTTGTGATTTCTTCAACGAAATTATTAAGAGGGGGCGGATGCCTAAAGTCTGGCATGTCGCCAGGCTTTCTCTTCTGTTCAAGGGTAGGCATGGTGATGACAAGCAGGATCCAAATCTCTATCGTGGAGTGGCGTCAGAACGCACATTGAAGAAGATTTTCTGTAAATGGGTTATTCGACGGATTGAGCGGGTGGCTGAAGAGGCACTTCCACCGGAGCAATTCGGTTTTAGAAGAGGCCGAGGCACCCGTGATGCAATCCATGTTCTCCAGTCAGAAATCGAGCGAGCTGTGGCACAACCCAAAGGTCATCTGTATGCAGTCTTTATTGACTGCGTCAAGGCCTTTGACAAAGCCCCTCGCTATCTGCTGGTTGAAGCATTCCAACGAGCAGGAGTGGGTGGCTCTCTCCTGAGTGTAATAGCAAGTTTCTTTGAGGAGGACACCTTGTTGGTAGACGGTGAGCAGGGTGTATTAGAGATTAAGCAAACTGTGGGAACTCCGCAAGGAGACCCGCTAAGCTGCGTCTCGTTTACACTTCTCCTTGCTGACCTCGTCGGTTACGTCCGACAGGAGTACCAAAAAGCCGTAGTGGTAATGTATGCAGATGATATCGTGGTCGCTCATCGCCATTTAGGTGCCATCAAGCACATTACCTCTATGATAGAGGCGTTCCTTGTCTCGAAGGGACTTGAGATAAACACCAGGAAGACCAAAGTCATGAAATTCAGGCGTGGAGGTCGATTGGCTGCCAGAGACGTTATACGTTACTGCGGCCAACCATTGGAGTTTGTTAACTCCTTCCAGTATCTTGGCCTTCGGGTTCATTTTACGGGAACGACGTTCACAGCGCATGTAAACGAAACAGTACGGAAGGCACTTGTCTCTCTTTACGGGGAAGTAGGCAATGTCCGAAGACTGTCCGTTCTCTCAGCAGTGAGGCTCTTCATGCTTAAGATTGTTCCGGGGCTGATGTACGGTCTTGACAGGGTGTGGAACCACCTCACGCTGGCGAATTTTAACCAGCTTGAAAGGTGTTTTTCATTATATATGAAGCGAGTGCTCTGCTTGCCTATCCGAGCGAGGAGCCGCTTTGTGTATCTCATGTCAGGCTGCCCACCGGCTGCTGAAACAATCCGACTAAGGCTGAAGATGCCGCGTACAGTACCTTACGAATGTTTTATTTCGGAGTGGGAAGCTAAAGTCGAACAGGCCAGACGGGAGGTCGGTGGTTTGGACGTTTTCAATGCCTTGCACCTTTGGTCTGGTCCTGCATGTGACAATCGCCACGTATACACCAGGTACATAGTGCATGGTTATCACTACCTGGTATGTTCAAACGCAACCTTTCACGAGGAGTACGAGTTGTGCACCTGCCGGTTCTGCCTGCAGAGGTGTGCCAAGTACCATGCAGTGGAATGCACAGCGCTGGACCGAAAATCGCTGCACTACTTCTCTCGTCGGAAGCGTGAGGAAGATAGAGCTGCATGAAGAAACATTTTAAAATGTATATTATACTCAATTTTAGTGAAATAAACATAATTGTAAAAAATTATCGTGCTACCTGGGATCCTTGACAACATTTAAGGATTTCATTCCTTCGACTGGAGTTGAAGATACCCCAGTTCATCTGGCCAGGGCCTCCGATGAGGCCCTGGAGGAGTTTCGAGTTTGTTGGGGAGAGCCCCGCGAGCGAAAAACTTAGGGAGCACTGGACCACTTGGAGGTAGAAAAGAGGCAAGACGCGCTTCTAACATAAATCCTAGACTCAAAAGGAAAAGCCTGCTTAAAGGCCTGTTTGGATCCAATGAGCGGAAAGTGGCTGCAGGCCCTCCCTTCGCCGCAACTGGGGACGACGCTGGATAATAACACACTCCGCATCGTCTCGGGTCTGCGGCTTGGAGAGGTTGTCTGCGCAGAGCACGTCTGCAACCTGTGTCGGTCCAAACTTACCGCTACAGTGGAACATGCGCTGTCCGGCCGGTTCAGTGCCGGTCGCCATTCAAGACATTTCGCCATCAAAGATGTCGTACACCGTGCTCTGCAGAGCGCCCAGATTCCTTTAATGAAAGAGCCCCTCGGTATGTGCGCCAACAGCCTTCTACGCCCGGATGGAAAAACCCTAGCACCATGGGAACGGGGTCGTCTACTAGTGTGGGACGCGACGGTTTTATGTACACTCGCCAATAGTTACATTGCGCGCACAAGTCGGGAAGCTGGCGCGAGCGCACGTCTTGCTGAAAGTCGCAAATTGTCAAAGTACAGGGAGCTATCGCCGCAATACATAATTCAGCCGATCGCCGTGGAAACGCTAGGGCCAATGGGTGAGGCGACCGTCAAGTTCCTCAAGGAGCTTGGAAAGAGGGTAACTGCTGTGACAAAGGATGCGCGAGCCGGGGAGTATCTGCTGCAGCGTATCTCCAT
Organism: Dermanyssus gallinae; assembly: GCA_003439945.1. Taxonomy (NCBI): domain Eukaryota; kingdom Metazoa; phylum Arthropoda; class Arachnida; order Mesostigmata; family Dermanyssidae; genus Dermanyssus; species Dermanyssus gallinae. Next base: position 211,742 of record QVRM01000899.1, read on the forward strand.
AGAAGTTCAACGCGGTAACGCAGTGGCGGTAGTGGGGTCGCTTTCATCGCCGGGGGAAGGACTGCCAGAAATGCCGTAGCAGTAACAACTATTATTTGACTATTAACATATGAAACATTAAATAAACTTATCATACTCAAAAAAGAATCTTATTCAATCGTGGCGTTGCGGCCGTATCTCCAATCGTACAGCATCCGCTTACAGGTACACTGGAGCAGCACAACATGAATCTGCCTTTCGAGGTGGAGGAGGTGTGTCAGGTCCTACGTTCACTCCCGAAGAGAAAGAGCTCAGGGCCCGATCAGGTCTGCTATGAGCATTGGATCCAGTCACTTCCTCTCTTGGCAGAAACTATTTGTGATTTCTTTAACGAAATTATAAAGAGAGGGCGGGTGTCTAAAGTCTTGCATGTCGCCAGGCTTTCTCTTCTGTTCAAGGGTAGGCATGGTGATGACAAGCAGGATCCAAATCTCTATCGTGAGGTAGCGTCAGAACGCACATTGAAGAATATTTTCTGTAAGTTGGTTATTCGACGGATTGAGCGGGTGGCTAAAGAGGCACTTCCACCGGAGCAATTCGGTTTTAGGAGAGGCCGAGGCACCCGTGATGCAATCAATGTTCTCCAGTCAGAAATAGAGCGAGCTGTGGCGCAACCCAAAGGTCATCTGTATGCAGTCCTTATTGACTGCGTCAAGGCCTTTGACAAAGCCCCTCGCTATCTGCTAGTTAAAGCATTCCAACGAGCAGGAGTGGGTGGCTCTCTCGTAAATGTAATAGCAAGTGTCTTTGAGGAGGACACCTTGTTGGTAGATGGTGAGCAGGGTGTATCTCCGCAAGGAGACCCGCTAAGCTGCGCCTCGTTTACACGTTTCCTTGCTGGCCTCGTCGGTTACGTCCGACAGGAGTAAAAAAAAAAGCCGTAGTGGTGATGTATGCAGATGATATCGTGGTCGCTCATCGCGATTTAGGTAGCATCAAGCACATTACCTCTATGATAGAGGCGTTTATTGTCTCGAAGGGACTTGAGATAAACACCAGGAAGACCAAAGCCATGAAATTCAGGCGTGGAGGTCGATTGGCTGCCAGAGACGTTATACGTTGCTGCGGCCAACCATTGGAGTTTGTTGACTCTTTCCAGTATCTTGGCCTTCGGGTTCATTATACAGGAACGACGTTCACAGCGCGTGTAAACGAAATAGTACGAAAGGCACTTGTCTCTCTTTACGGGGAAGTAGGCAATGTCCGAAGACTGACCGTTCTCTCAACAGTGAGGCTCTTCATGCTTAAGATTGTTCCGGGGCTGATGTACGGTCTTGACAGAGTGTGGAACCACCTCACGCTGGCGAATTTTAACCAGCTTGAAAGGTGTTTTTCATGATATATGAAGCCGTTGTGTATCTCATGTCTGGCTGCCCACCGGCTGCTGAAACAATCCGACTAAGGCTGAAGATGCCGCGTACAGTACCTTATGAATGTTTCATTTCGGAGTGGGAAGCTAAAGTCGAACAGGCCAGATGGGAGGTCGGTGGTTTGGACGTTTTCAATGTCTTGAACCTTTGATCTGGTCCTGCATGTGACAATCGCCACGTGTACACCAGGTACATAGTGCATGGTTATCACTACCTGGTATGTTCAAACGCAACCTTTCACGAGGAGTACGAGTTGTGCACCTGCCGATTCTGCCTGCAGAGGTGTGCCAAGTACCATGCAGTGGAATGCACAACGCTGGAACGAAAATCGTTGCACTACTTCTCTCGTCGGAAACGTGAAGAAGGTAGAGCTTCATGAAAAAAACATTTTGAAATGTATATTATACTCAATTTGGGTGAGATAAACATGATTGTAATGTGTATATATATATATATATATATATATATATATATATAAAGCCCGCAATAATATCGAAACACCTAGAGAAATTGACTACCTTTTAGCTACTAAATTTAGCTCACGCACATCTGGGGCGATTAGAAGCCAACGTAATTCTCAGGCGCATAAGGATCTGGTAGAGGACCTTCGTAAAAAGAGGTCTCACCTGGATTCCAACCCTGACGGATTTGAGCTTCCTGGGCCTAGTCGACCTCGATACTCTGAATCAGATGGCCCCTATAATCCCTCCCAAAAATATATTATTATATCTAATATGTACGTGAACTGTACACACTGATCTAATGACTTAGTCTATTGAACTTAGACTAGCCGAGTACGTAGGAATAAAAACACGATTGCCTGCGGTCACCTGTAAAGTGTCACTACATTCTCTGTAGTTCTTTTCTTCACTCTGTGTCTTCTGTATTTATTGCTTCATAGATTGTTCTCGAATACAGTAGATTCGTCTTGGTCCAAGAAGACGCTTCTATCGAATCGTCTGGACGTTTCTGGTACCTACTCGTATCTACTCTTTCCACTGCACGTTTGCCAGCACGTGGCGCCTAGCCGACAGGCACGTTTTCTTTTCCACGTTCGTCTTTTGAACTTGATCGAAATGTCTCTTCACCGTGCCGAGCTCGGTTGACTGCACTAGCATGTGCCTTCTTCCGAGTATCTTCACGACACAAGATACACACCACTTGCTTCTTTTTCGGTAGTCTCAAACTGCCACAGACTCCCCCACGCTGACTCGAGAAAGCATCTCCGCCGGCCGAGGAATATGAATGCAGGGCTATCTTCCGTTTTCCAGCTTTCGAATGCTGTTTCCGAGACGTTGAAGAAATGCATTGAACTCTCCGGGTTTCTTTTCCGGTGATCCAACTTTCGTAAGGTATTTCTTCTCTATTGCCTGTAGCTCCTTCTTACCGTTCTCGGCAAGGGCGTAAGGTATTCTCCTGGGCCTGCACACTGGTTTCGGCTGGTCCTTGAATTGGATTGTGCGTGCATGTACTACAATTAGCGTTCCAATCTTGGGCGTAGTAAGTTTAGGGTACGCAGAAAGTGTGTCACTAACTTCGCTTTCTACTCGATGAACTTCGAACTGCCCCCATCTCAGCGCCTTTATCCAATCGCGACCGAATTACATCGGAAATTGGGGGTCGTTGACTAGGTAGAGCCACAATCATTTTGTAATACTGCGGTACTTAGCGTGAACTTCCACAAACGAGTGTGGTTTCCCTCGTTGCCATTCGCAACTCTTAACGTAATGTCTGGCTCTTGGTGTACGAATTTTGGCATAATCGCCGAGAAACGAGATAGTGGCATTACAGTGGCTCCACAACCGCTGTCCACTTCCATTGTAGCATCAACACCCTCGATCTCGACTGTCACGAGTAAAGGGTCGACGTCGGGTCTCACTGTTCGAATTGTATGTACTGGCTTTATGAATTCATACCTGATGTTTTCTCTAATGCTAATTGAACTTGTACCGCGAATGCTCCGTTCTTCTTACTTTTGAAATTGTTGGTTGGACTACCACCGAGTTGTTTTTGCTGACAGACGGTCTTTAGATGTCCGGTCTTCCCGCATGAATTGCACGTCGACTTAATATGCGGACACTTGTCAGCTTTGTGGTCAGGCTTCCCACAATGATAGCAGTGGCCTGGTACCAGGCCACGGCTAACGCGAGCCGGAGCTGCACTGTCCTTACTGTCTGAACTTCCCCAAGGTAGCTTAGCTCCCCGCTGCTGGGTACCAGTGACTACCTTGTTTACCTTCAACCGTTCTTTTCGCACGAACACTGACTCTGCTTCCTTGACTGCGTCGTCCAGCGTCCTGAAAGTGTCTGCTTTGTGCAAGACCTGATCCTTTATGTGTTCGTCCTTGACACCGTTGATGAACTGTAATAGCAATACTGTCGTTAGGAATTCCATTGGCCATTCGCATTCTTCCGCGTTTCTTCGTAACCTGCGCGCGAAGTCCTGAGTTTGTTCACCTTCCTTTTGCTTTCGAGTTTGGCATTCAACTCTTTTTACCCACTTTGATGTACCTCTAGTATAGATATAGAAGTCCAGGGCAGCCAGAAGTTCTTCTTACGCTTTCTTTGATGGCTCATTTGGAAATATCTGGTCCCGCAGCTGTTTCTGGTACACTGTGGATGAAAGGTGGTTGAGCAGTCCTAGAGCACGTTTGCTCTCGGGGTACTCGTTAAGTTCGATAAATTCACTAAAAGCGACACCGATATGTAGACTACGGCATCTCTTCTTCTTCCATGAATCTCTCGAAGCGTGGCAATGCTCGGCCGTTTTCCATGATGCTTTCGTCTATTTCCATCGTGGATTTCTTCTGAGCGACGTAGTTGCCGAAAGAACTAGTAGTAGTAGTAGTAGTAGAAGTTGTAGCGGTGTAGTTGCCGAATAAAGTAGTCGTAGTAGTCGTAGTAGAAGTAGCAGGCACGTCCTTCAGACGTAGCAGGTCAACTTTTTGCCGTTTGAACTATGGCACCCTGCCGATCTCGACAGTAGAAGGAGGTAAGGCTTGAAGAAGAGTCGTTCAGTTCGTAACCACTTCGTCGCCACTAATATGTAGTTTAACTTTGACGTACGTACGCACTAGTTACGACCATCCCATCTTCGTCGCCACTAATATGTACGTGAACTATACACACTGATCTAATGACTTAGTCTATTGAACTTAGACTAGCCGAATACGTAGGAATGAAAACACAACCTGCGGCCTGCGGTCACCTGTAGAGTGTCACTACATTCTCTATAATTCTTTTCTGCACTCTGTGTCATCTGTATTTATTGCCTCATAGATTGTTCTCGAATACAGTAGATTCGTCTTGGTCCAAGTAGACGCTTCTATCCAATCGTCTGGACGTTTCTGGTATCTACTCGTATCTACTCTTTCCACTGCACGTTCGCCAGCACGTGGCGCCTAGCCGACAGTCGTGTGTCTACCTGAACTTGGCCAGACACAACATTATCCAAAATTCCAGCCCTCACAAACACATCTCCCAAACGCAACAGAATTTCAACCAACCTTACTCATCTGTCAAATCTAATTTGCTCAGGTGGGGACCACACTGTCGCCCTAAACGACTTTCTGAATAAACATTTTACACACACTGTCCGACGTCGTCTTTTTGGAGAAATACCTTCCACTGAAACGCGAGTATCTAAAAGGCAACAGCGACGTCAAGACTACGCAACCACTCAATTTTTTTTAGCCAAAACCGATCCAAATGCGCTCTTGAGGTGCTGGACCGCAAACACACCATACTCAACATGCGGGCCACCGAAGTTGTAGAACACTGGGCCAACAGATGACACAACCACCCCCTGAACCACTCCCTTGTTCCGTATACACTCCCAACTCTGATATCTTCGAGGTTTCCCTCCATATCTTCCCTAAAGGAAACCCACGTAGCTCTCCACGGACCTTCTAAAGCACTAGGCTTGGACGGCATTTGTCTTTCGTCCCTCCGTAAACTCCCGTTAGAAGTAGTCTGTTGTCTTCTTAACATACTATTAATTAGTGATATTGCCACAGCCCATAAAACTGCTCGCTTAGCGCTCATCCCTAAAATTAACAATGCCACATCCCCATGCGATCTGCGACTCCTATCTATTAGCTCATACTTACAACGAACGCTTAACAAAATTCTCTCTAGACGCCTCCAGAACTCTATTAAGCTTCTCCCAATCCAGCGAGCGTTTCTTCCCTATAATGGTACCTTCGAGAATCTTGCGATGCCAGACTCGCCTCAATCGACCTCCATAAGGCGTTCGACATGGTGAGTCATGACTCCGTCTTGTGGTCACTCCGGACTCGCGGATACCCGGAGGTATTCATTAATTATATCGAACGCTTGTACCTCTCATAGAAATTGGACAAGAATGTCGCACATTTCGGCCAATTAGGGGTGTTAGGCAGGGAGATCCTCTGCCCCCCCTTTTATTTAATCTAGTTCTCGACGACATTCTTTCAAAATTAGACAAAACTAATATCGGGTACCAACTTACTGATGACTTCCGCCTTATGGGCTTAGCCTTTGCGGATGATCTCATCCTCCAAGCCTCCACGAGATCTACTCTCCAACGGCTCCTTAATATTGTGGACAGATAGGCGCGTTACTGCGTGTCCAATCCCACATGATATACTAAATGCTCATTTCCGGCAAATGTTTGCCAGTGCCATTACCGTTCCGAGTTGCGCTCCTGTGATAATGTCAGTGTGGGACGAGCGCGTCACTGACGCCCGTCAAGCCCTGTCGCGGCCTTTTAGCAACTCTGAAGTTATCGACTCAATAATGAAAGCACCGTCCGGGAAGGCCCCGGGGCTCGATTTGGTCAAAAATGAGCATCTCAAGCAAGCGATTCACCTTGCGCCTTGTTTTACCAGACTTTTTAACGAGGTGATGAAAACGGTCCAACTACCCTCGGAATGGAAAACCAGTCTTCTTAGCACCGTCGTCTTACCGAGGTATCGCAAAGAAGAGCGCAATCTACAAACTTCTATCGGCTATCCTAGCCCGTCGATTAGAACATTTTCTTGAGATTAACAGGAAGCTGCCGGAGAAACAACATGGCTTCAGAAGGGGCCGGTCAACAATGACAGCATGTGCTGTACTTCTAAATTCGATACAACGGGCACTTCGAACTAAAGGGGCTTATCTATTTGCTGTATTTGTAGATTTTAAAGCGGCCTTTGATACGGCCGCACGAACAATTATACTTGACAAGCTGGCTTCATGCGGGATCTCATTGAATATTTAGGAGCTCATTAAAGGTATTTTACAGGAAGGACAAGTTATTATAGATAACGGAGGCGCTAAACACATGGCGATCTTACAGACCACTGGTGTTGCCCAAGGTGATAATCTTAGCCCCCTGCTGTTTTCGGTGCTGGTGAGAGACCTTCCCGAAGAGATACGGAGTCGGCACTCGCAGGTAGACGTCCTTATGTATGCAGACGACTTGGTGCTATATTCTCGCAGTCGATTCCATTTGCAACAATCCCCTGCGACCTTGCAGCATTACGTTCATCGAAACCAGTTGGAAATACATTTAGATAAAACAAAGGCAATGAAGTTTAGACGTGGAGGGAAATTGGCTGGAATCGACGAACTACGGTTAGGTTAAAAATCTATAGAATTTGTCTCGAACTTCTCATACCTAGGGGTTATGTTCTCGTCTCGAGGTACGAACTTCTCGAGGCACATTGATGAACGAATTCGGAAAGGACTACAGTCCTTTCATAGTATCCGAGACCCTCATAAACTATCAATGGACGTTGCGGTTCATCTCTTTAACCTGAATATTGCGCCTACTGCTTCTTACGGTATACAGGTGATATGGCCGCATCTGACGAAGTTAAACTTTAAGGCGCTTGACCAAATCAAGGCCGCTTTTCTAAAAAAAGGCGCTAAGAGTCCACCGCACTAGTCTCAACAGATTAGTCTATTTACTGGCGTCGACTCCGCTATTTGTTGAGAATTTACAAAAAATGCACGTGTTACCGAAAACGGCAGCTTTCAACGAGTACATGTCTGAATGGGAGAATAGGATGGCAGACATTGACCCGCTCTTCTATGAAACCCAGGCAATGACGTGTACTTCATGGAAGCGCTGCAACTATGAGAATAGACACCTAATTGCACGATTTGCTGTACATGGCTTCCACATGAAGATCTGTATTCAAGAGAAGTTCCATGAAATTTCCTCGTTATGCTTGTGCAAACTTTGCGGGAGACTGTGTGACTTATATCACCTTCAACGATGCGATAGAACAGTTCCGTTGACTCGACTTTTAGAACCGTGATGAATATATGTATATGTGAATGTGTGCTTTCTCTGTACGCGCAATATTGTAAACCAACCATCGGTTAAAAAAGCTATTATGTAATATTGCGGACCCCCTTTCGAAATCCCGAGGCCTTGAAATTAATACTAATAAAAGCTTTACTATCTCCCACCTTTTTAATAGGAAGGAAGGTAAAAGTTTCATTAATACCGTACCAGAATTTAACGTTGGAGATCGGAAATTGCCAGCTAAAGGTATGAGCAATCGATGGAGATATCTTGGAATCGACGTTGACAGCAATGGCAGAGTTGACTCCACCAAGGATATACTCCTTAATTTACTCAACAGACTCACGATAGCTCCCCTTAAACCCCACCAAAGACTCATATTTTTGAAAGAATTTCTCATTCCCCGCCTTCTGTATAAACTGGTCTCCGGTCCCATCTTGCGCGCTCCTTAGCGACCTAGAGAGATCAGAAAGGTTGTTAAGTCGAAATGGCTTAAGCTCGAAAACTCGATGCCGAACGCCTACCTGTACACGCACACAGCACACGGCGGTCTGGACATCCCTTGCCTCCAAACATTCATACCCAGACTCCGCCTCTACCGCCTGACAGTACTACAACACTCCACGCACCTTGGGGTCCAATGGATGCTAACCACCGAGCACTTAAAAAAAGACCTTGCGAAAACAAGACTTCTTTGCAAGCGCTTGGAAACCTCCATTGAGACCGCTACACAAGAGACCGATTACTGGTCTCAACAACTACACAACACGTTTGATGGGGCACATTTTAAAAAAGCACACGAAACGCCCTTTGTACATTACTGGATTAAGGGTATGCCCTACCTATCTGGTAAGGAGTATTTAAACCTACTAAAGCTCAGGACCAACGCGTGCCAGATTGGCCAGGGGACGCCAGGGCTACAACAAACGTTGTAGGCACGGGTGTCATGCGCCTAAGACGTTGGCTCATGTCGCTCAGATGTGCGATCCAACACACAAACAAACTATAAAGAGACATGACGACGTCTGTGATCGCGTGGCGCGTCTTCTCCGCGAGAGGGGTCATGAGGTGGTTCGTGAGCGAGTATTCCGTCGACCGGACGCACCGGGTCTAAAGCCCGACTTCGTAATAACAACACCTACCGAGGTCTGGGAGTTAGACGCCGAGGTTTGCGGCCCGAACCGGGACATGGCAAAAGCGCGGCAGGACCAGATCACCACATATGACGTCGAGTTCCTAAGAGCGGCGCTCCCCGACCCACAAAAACCTCGCAGATTCGGATCTATCACTATCTCTATGAGTGGTGTATGGGACCCCGAATCTGCGAGGACGCTCTTGGGGCTCGGCGTCATGAAGAGGAATCTTATGGATCTGACCGTTTTAACGTAGCAAGGAACCTTGAGGATACGAGGTGTGTTCAAAAAGTATCGCGAATTTTCGCGGGTTACGTATATTCGAATTTCGATTTTTTGTGGCGTTATGTTGGTACTCATGTCTCTCACTTATGCCGACAAGCTCGGCCATTTTGAATGTTCACTTAATTGTTGACAGCTGCTTTGCTTGCACGTGTTTTGGATCGTCTTCGATTTTTACCTATTCAAAAAAATGGATCAAAGAACCTGTATCAAATTTTGTGTGAAAAACGAAATTAAGTGCGCGGATGCATTCCGAATGTTGACTGTGGCATACGGAGAAGCTACCTTGGACCGAAGCAACGTTTATCGGTGGTACAAAATGTTCTCAGAAGGCTGAGAAGATGTGAACGACGAAGAGCGTGCCGGACGCCCGAGCACTTCAACAACAGACGAAAAAATTAATGAAGTGGAGAAAATGGTATTGGCCAATCGTCGAATCACCGTTAGAGAAGTTGCTGAGGACCTAAACATATCGATTGGCTCGTGCCATTCGATTTTTATCAATGATTTGGGCATGAGACGGGTCGCCGCGAAATTCGTACCAAAATTGCTCAATTGCGACCAAAAACAGCATCGCATGAACATTGCTAATGAGATGTTGGACTCTGTCCGCGACGACCCAAATTTGCTCCAGAGGGTCATAACTGGTGACGAATCGTGGGTTTATGGTTATGACGTGGAAACCAAAGCTCAATCATCTCAACGGAAGCTGCCGCACGAACCAAGACCGAAAAAAGCGCGCCAAGTTCGGTCGAATGTGAAAGTTTGGCTGACAGTTTTCTTCGATTGCAGGGGCGTGGTGCATCATGAGTTCTTGCCACAGGGTAGAACGGCCAATAAGGAATATTACCTGCAAGTTATGCGCAATTTGCGCGAAGCAATCCGCCAGAAACGCCCGGATTTGTGGAAGAACAAAAATTGGCTTTTGCACCACGATAACGCCCCTGCTCACACATCGTTGCTTGTGCGCGAGTTTTTGGCCAAAAACAACACACTAATTATGCCGCAGCCACCGTATTCCCCAGATCTGGCCCCCTGTGACTTTTTCTTGTTCCCTAAACTGAAGAGGCCCATGAAAGGACGACGTTACGCTACGCTTGACGAGATAAAGACGGCATCGAAGGAGGAGCTGAACAAGATTAAAAAAAATGTTTTTTTGAAGTGCTTCGAAGATTGGAAAAACCGTTGGCACAAGTGTATAATATCTCGTGGGGATTACTTTGAAGGGGACAAAATAGATATTCATGAATAAATGAATAATTTTTGAAAAAACACAAAAGTCGCGATACTTTTTGAACACGCCTCGTATACCGTTCGCACCGGGTCCATAAGAGCGGGGGCTACCATCAAGCAAGGACACGGACAGCTGACTCTTAACCTTACGTGACACCTTTTTACCACAATTTGTATTAAGTCGAGCACTATTGAGTGTGCAAACGTATTGTAAATGATTAATAAATAATCACAATAGTTTCTATATATATATATATATGTAATACAATATAATATATATATATATATATATATATATATATATATATATATATATATACAGGGTGTTCCTATTTGTGTGTCCAAAACGCTAGGGTATGGTCAAACTCGGTGAGAAAATCATTTTTGCCAATGGGTGGAAGCCGGGAAAACGTTTTGTTTAGGAGTGAGGATGAAATTTATAAAAGCAGTTATTCTGTCTTTTTTCTCCTACATAGCTGTGCAAAATCTACGTTTGCGGGAGAACCAGTCAACGCACAAAGGAACCGATCATACCGGCGTGTTTGGCGGAAAATTCTGCACAATAAAGTATACATTACTAGCTTGCGTACCAAAAAGCGAATAGCCAGATTAAGGAAAGTCATAAAAAGTCAAAATGTTACGTTAACGCTTTTTTGTGCAACATCGTAATTTTTTCCATTACGACCAAAAATGCACGTCCAAAAGACTACTCTCAGGCAATAGCAGATTTAATGCCCACTACATTCGTACCAAAGGGATGGTGCTGCGTTACGTAGTTGCCAAGTGACTAAGCTTTTTCGACAGTCATAGTTGTTATGTATCACGTTGAAATTTTCACGTCCAGAACTGTAGCATTTTGCCAAGACGTTTCCGCCCCCTCTTTCCATTAGAAAAAATTATTCTCTTGCTGAGTTCTACCAAACCTCAAAATATGTACCTAACTTTCTCATACACCCTATGCAAGTATGCATGCCTTCGCTTTCGATATGACTGTCGAAAAAGCTTAGTTACTTGGCAACTACGTAACGCAGCACCATCCCTTTGGTACGAATGTAGTGGGCATTAAATCTGCTATTGCCTGAGAGTAGTCTTTTGCACGTGCATTTTTGGTCGTAATGGAAAAAATTACGATGTTGCACAAAAAAAGCGTTAACGTAACATTTTGACTTTTTATGACTTTCCTTAATCTGGCTATTCGCTTTTTGGTACGCAAGCTAGTAATGTATACTTTATTGTGCAGAATATTCCGCCAAACACGCCGGTATGATCGGTTCCTTTGTGCGCTGACTGGTTCTCCCGCAAACGTAGATTTTGCACAACTATGTAGGAGAAAAAAGACAGAATAACTGCTTTTATAAATTTCATCCTCACTCCTAAACAAAACGTTTTCCCGGCTTCCACCCATTGGCAAAAATGATTTTCTCACCGAGTTTGACCATACCCTAGCGTTTTGGACACACAAATAGGAACACCCTGTATATATATATATGAGTTTCTGAGGCCGGGACATTTGCTGAGAGGTGCACTCCCGGACATTAAGCAGCAAACTGCCCCAATTCAACAAAATGTGTGAACTGTCATCGTGCTTACGCGGCGGGTTCATCTGCATGTCCGCTTGGCTTATCTTCCTCCCTTGGGCTGTCTCAGATTATTTCAGGCTTAAGCCCAGCTTATCGGCTAAGTTCAAGGCTTTATTAGAGCCTTTGAAGCCGCTGTTTACAGCTGCTAACGCTAGTGGAAAGTCTACGACGTATCGTATGATCAATCGAATGATCATGATCGCACAGCTCAAGACGGAGCAGCGTCACACGTCACTCCATTTACTACTAAATGTTTACTCTGCGACGGGCGATACACGCGGAGTGACCTAACAAGGCATATATCAGCCAAGCATCCTATTGTTACTGAGGCTTCAGTCTCCACACCGACTACCTCTGTGCCCTCTTGTTTAAAACCGGCCCAAATTTTAGAAGACACTTAAGCACTTATAGGGCGAATCAGGATGATCCGAATTGTACCAAAGTCGGCCAGGAGACCCGTGCGTCAGTCCATTATTAAACTCTCCGAAGGTGATGTTTCTAGTGCCGCCAGACTTATTGTATCCACAGATACCTTGACGCCAGGCATAAACCGTATAGACCCTTGCGAAAACAACACCTATTAGCTTTCGAGAACCTATAATGGCAGACACTGACCAGATCACCTCTGCCCTTCGTCACATCAAAGGACAATACCTAGGCGGTTATTAAGAACTTCTCTAATAGATCCGCCGCAGGGCTAGACTTTCTAAGACCCCGGTTGTTAATGGACCTTTTTCCCCGTCCCTCGAAAGCGACGCCGCCAGCTTAATTTTCGCGTTGGCAAAGGTTGTAGACATTCTTATTTAGAGCATCCCTCCTCCTTCCCTCCAATATTTGATACTTGGCAAAGACAATTTGCCCTTTAGAAAAAGGATGGATAGGTACGTCCTACTGCGTGTTCGTCTGCGTTACACAGGCTCGCTGCGAAGATCTGATGCAACCACGACAAAGACGTTACTTCTCACGCATCGGCATCCTTCCGTTTTTGTCCTGTCTAAGCATGTGATTTCCTCCGCCACCGGACTGCAGCAAGGGGATCCCTTAGCATTACCTCTGTTTTGTGTGGATATCAATGATCTAGTGGATTCCATCAGGAGCCCGCTGAACCTCTAGTACCTTGACAATGGTCTATTAGGAAGAAACGCTTGTACAGTAGCCGAGGATATTCGACAGGTTCTTGATTTTAGTGTTACATCCGGGCTGGAGTTACCCGGCCAAATGCGAGATATATCTCTTTAGCCCTTTCCTTGAGGCCCCCTTCTTGATGATGAGTCGATTTGCATGGCAGTCGGCCTACGACTAGGGGCAGACCAAGTTAAGTGCTAACATAAAACTATAGAACTAGATCATGACAAATAAGTCAGATTATAATACAAAGTTATGGTGACATTAAACGGGCCAGCTGATTTAGAGACCCAATCTTCGTGCAAACAAGACTGTGGTATCTAGAGCATTCGGTATAATAGTATTTATATCTGCAGTCAACACCGGGGTCGTGGAAGCCTTCTGGACTGCATAAGTGGTGACGGTAGCCGTGTACCGAAAAACGCACTATCACATGGCGATTCGGTCGGTCGGGCCCTTTACACGCGTCGTCCGTCATTGCGGGTGTTTTAAGATATCAGGGTCTATGTCGGCCAGTTTGTCCTCCTGAACCTCTGTCTTCTGCAGCCCATACACCTTCCGTATGTCTTCTACGAATATCGAGGTCCCTGTCAGTACATGAATCAGGTGGTTGCGAGCGGAGGAGTGCAGTTTATAAAAGCGGGCTTAACACTCTCCAGCGTTGCGAGGTCGTTCATGTCCTGAACTGGAAGGCGCCCGCCCAAGCGGCGCCTTGCTTGAGATCCTGCAGCGGATTAGCCGTCTCGCGGCGGCAAATACAATCCGAGTGTCGGAGCTTGAACAACTGGTCTCCGAGCTTCGTTCCCGTTCCACTGGCAGCAACGTAAGCACATCGGGAGTAGAAATCGAGACGAAGAAGCAGGTGGCACAGCACAAAATGGCACAGGGCACTGGCGGCAGCTCAAAACTTGCCGCCAAGCCCGTAATTGATTTGAACGTCTCAGATGCGCCCACCGTCACTCGTACTGTTGGTAAACAAAACCAACAGCAACAACAGTGTCAGGGGAAGCAGAGACAGCGAGTGCAGAAACCGCAGCACTAGACGCCTCCTACAGATGTCGCCAAGAGTGTTGTCGATCTCGATCAACAGCGCCAACAACGGCGTGAAGAGAGAGCGACTGAGCGGCAGCAACGACAGCGGGTGAAGCTGGAGAAGGAGGAGAAGCCGGCGCCGGCAGCAGAAAGTGACGTCACCACAATGGACTGTACAGAGACAGCCAACGTAGATCAGCTGGACAACGAAGGCTTCCAGCTGGTGGAGAGAAGAAGAAAAAAGAAGAGAAAGCTTGCGAGTGAAAGTGGTGGATCGACCAGCAACAGCCCAGAGAAGCAGGATGGACGCCTGGGGCCAAGGCCGAGCGATGCCTCTCAACTTCACAAGCAAACGGCAGCAGAAAAACGCGAAACTAACGCGAGTAGGAAACACCGTCCTCTTCGAGCAGGAAGTGCTGAAGTAGACCTGGGTGAGATAACACTGTGTAAATCCCGTGTGTTGCCCATGAGAGCTCTCCGTTTGGAGGGCTTCAGCCGGAAAACGTCGGCAGAACAGCTGCGTGGTTGCCTAACCGGGAGACATACTGTAGTGCGTGCTATTTGGAAACTCAAAGTTTCCCGGCCGGACTCCGTCTTCTGCGTGGCCTTTGGTGATAGTGACTTTAGTAACGTTTCAAGTAGCGCCTTCTGGCCGAAAGGCGTGAGTTTCTGGCGCTGGCTGGGGGCTCCGCCGGCTCAGGTCCGTCAGAGTTTACTGACGGGCATGGTTTAACAGCTAGGCAGCAATGACGCCTTCTGCCAAGGCAGCTGCGTGCTGCTCACAGCTGCAAATTATTGCTTTGGAATTGTGAAGGTTTATCTGGGGCTTTACAGCTAGCACCAGAACGTTTGTTCGAAGGTGTGGACATTGTACTCTTGACGGAACCTCTTATGCGAGTGGAACTGCATCTCGATGAGATGCGAGGTTTTCATCTGCTAGCGAGTCTTCCAGACGGAGGGCGGGGAAGACCAGTAGGTGGACTTTCAATCTATTTACGAACAGGGTCACCCCGAATGCAATGTGTGTGTCGAGGTGAGTGTTGCATGACACTCACCTCAGGTCATTTCAACCTCGCATTGTTCTACCTGCCACCTCACTACGATGACGTTGAAGTTGCCGATGCGATCAGTGCTGGTCTAGCGAGACTAAACCTCCAGCTACCCACTCTGGTCGGCGGCGACTTCAACTGTCGTATTGATAGTGGCGCCACCGACAGGAAGGGCGATGTGCTTCTTACGCTTCTAGAGAATAGAGGCCTGCATTGCGCGAATGAGCGTGATAAATTCACGTACGCTTGCCAAAGTGGAAGAAGCACTATCGACCTCTTGTTTAGTAACCTTCAACATCCGACGGAATTTCAGGGATGCGAGGTCCTTAATATTCCAGCACGGAAGCACCTGCCGGTGCTAGCGTCTCTGTGTCTGCCTGACCAAGGGCGCGCCCCGCGGCGGCAGCCGACAACGTACTTGTCTAGGCAGCTAGATTTGCGTGTATTAACGCGCAAATTACGGCTTCTGAGATCAACTTCTGACATTGAACAAAGCAACCACGCTTTGGAGGCCACTGTCAAAGCGGCTGTAGTCAAAAAGAAGTACAGAAAAAGACGGGCGCGGCCCTGGTTTACACAGGCCTGCTACCTAAAACGTCGGGAAGTGTTGGGGCTTCTGCTCCGAGCACGGGCTCTGCACCCCGACCCCCAGATAGTTGCTGATCGTAGGGCGCTTTATGGCCGACATAGAGCAACCTACAAGAAACTGCTCGCGGAGAATAAGCGCCGGTATGATGAGGAGGAGGAGTTTCGCATGCTTCAGAGAGCAGGGCGCGAACCCCATGTCTACATTGTTCGTCGGCTGAGCAAAGGCATGACAAAGCAGTTGCGGCAGTGTGCTTTAGTGCTCTTCTGCTCGATGCAAACGCGCCCGCGCCTAACCCAGTTATTGAGCAACCGCTCACTCTGGAGCAGCACTGCATGAATTCGCCGTTTACGGTGGAAGAAGTGGTGCAGATCTTGCGCGGGTTGCACAAGAGGAAGAGTAGTGGTCCTGATGGGATCTATTACGAACACTGGGCTGAGTCGTCCGATGTTTTAGCTGGGGAGCTGTGTAATCTGTTTAATCAGATACTCAGCGGGGGACACATACCCCAGGTTTGGCACGAGGCCAGGCTTACTCTGCTATTCAAGGGCAAATACGGTGACAACGTGGACGATCCAAATCTCTACCGGGGTATCGCGTCGGAACGCACTCTTAAGAAAATCTTCGCCAAGTTGATTATCTCGAGGGTGTTTCCAACTGTGGATAAGACCCTACCTCCGGAGCAATTCGGATTCAGGAAGGGTCGAGGTACACAGGACGCGATCCACGTACTCTAGTCGGAAGTTGAGCGGGTGTTGGCTGTGCCCGGGGGCCACTTGTACGCCGTCTTTATTGATTGTGTCAAGGCCTTCGACAAAGCTCCCCGTCACTTACTAGTCGATTCATTTCGACATGCTGGGGTGGGTGGTTCTTTTCTACGAGTGCTCTCCAGCTTCTTTGCTGAAGACCGCCTTGAAGTAAATATAAGGGGCGAAGACACCTTGCAGCTGAGGCAAAACGTAGGGACCCCTCAAGGGGACCCTCTCAGCTGCCTAGCATTCTCTTTTCTCATTGCAGACCTAGCCCGCCACGTGCGGAAGGAGTTTAGAAACGCCGTCGTCGTTATGTACGCGGATGACATAGTATTATAGTGGCCCATCGAGACCGCGGTGCCATTCGTCGTATTGTCGGCGACGTAGAAGGTTACTTTCACCGTAAGGGCCTACAAATAAATTCGCGGAAGACGAAAGCCATTAAGTTTCGCCGTGGGGGTCGATTGGCTGCAGCAGACGTAATACCCCGCTGTGGCCAACCGCTGGAGTTTGTCAACTCCTTCCCGTATTTGGGTCTGAGACTGCACTATACGGGAACGACCTTTACCAAGCACATTGGCGACAGGTGTCGGGCGGCTATTGCCTCTATTCACACAGAGGTGAGAAATCTTCGACGACTGTATCTGAGTGCTGCATTGCGTCTTTTTGAGCTTAAGATTGTGCCAATGTTGAGCTACAGCCTTGGCAGGGTGTGGGGCCCTTTCCGCGGCAAATTTTGCGCAGCTAGAAAGATGCTTCACAATATATATGAAGCGCGTTCTTTGCTTGCCGCGGACGGCAAGGAATCGCTTTGTGTACCTGCTAGCGGGTTGCGGACCGGCAGTGGAAACAATCAGAGTCAGGCTTAAGTCACCTATTACAATGCCACTTCAACAATTTTTGTTGGAGTGGCAGGGAAAAGTGACCGAGGCCTCGGCTGAGGTAGCGCAGTTAGATGTGTACCTCACCAGGGAGCTTTGGGAGGGAATGGCATGCACTAGCCGGCACGTGTACACAAGGTACATTGTACATGGCTATCATCACTTGGTGTGTTCGACTCAAGGATTTCACCAAGTTGGCGATCAATGTCCTTGCCGGTTCTGCTTGCAGGTATGCGCTAAATACCACGCAGCGAGCTGCCAGTCGCATCGGCCGTCTTTGCACTTTCTTGCTCGGTGGGACAAAGTTATTGCGAAATAAACAATATGCATGTATTATCCTTTTTTTCGCGGTGTAGCTGTGCCAAATGTGGAAATTTCGTAGTTCAAAGTAATCCGAGACCCCAAATGTCGATAGAAGTCTCCACTGTTACTCTGTGACCATGTATCACTGTGATCTTTACACGATTGGTTATAATAAATGCGTGATATTATTTTTTTTTTTTTTTTTTTTTTTTTTTGTTCTGGGAGGTTTCGGTAATGCATGATGCACATGCGCCACTAGCAGCCTGCGTAACTAGTGTGAGACTCGCAAACCCACTAAACCCGGATTCCTCCCCACCCCCCCAGGCTCGGTATTACTTTGGCATTACATCGAAACCGTGGGAGAGGCGTCCCTGCCGTTCTCCTTCAATCAGCTCTATCCCTTACTATCATCCCGCATGTCTACCTGCGGTTGGATAGGGGGATGCCATTTTGTAATCCGTCCTGTGAGGGTGCGTCGAGACCATGAGGGCCTGGCTGCTCCCCACCCCCTCCCCCCTCCCTCGGCTCCTCGTCTCGACCACTCTCCCGAGAGACCCGCTCAAACCTCTCCCGCCTGGCCGTTTCCTTGGCTGTCTTGAGTGTCAAAACAGCGTCGAACAAGTTCGTCGCCTCCCTCCATGCCTCCGCCGAAGTCATCATATGGGAGACCACCTCCTTGATGGGTCGGCCCCTCACAGCGGTTGGTGCTGCGTCCCGTGCTTCCCTGAGAGCATCACACCGCAGAACAGTATGCTCTACGTTGTCCGTTTCTCCAGAGTCGCACAGTACGCAGATATCGCTGATGGCCTTCTTGATCCTTGACAGGTAGCTCTGGAACTGGCCGTGTCCGGTCAGAACCTGAGTCGTCCAGTAGGAAAGCTCCCCGTGTCGGCGGTCATACCATACCCTGAGGTCCGGTATCAGACTCTTGGTCCAGCTCCCTGTGGTCACACCGGGTCTTACCTGCGCCCATTCCTCATGCCAGGCCGATATGGTGGCACTCCTGGCCCTGGTGAGATCCAGACCTTCGTCTAGATACATTTTACTTCGTTCAGCCACTAGGAGGTCCCATGGCAGCATTTTGGCTAGGACCAGGAGAGCTTCGGTCGAGACTGTTCGATACGCCCGGCTTACCCTGATTGCCAGCGTTCGTTGGGTCGACCTTAGTGCCCCCCTATTTTTCGCCGTCCGCATTGCCATGTCCCCCCAGACTGGGGCTGCGTATAGCGCCGTTGATTCGGCCACCGAGGCCAGGAGCCTTCTTTTCACCTCAGCCACCCCACCGACCCTAGGCATGATCCGCGCCAGGTTCAGGGAGACCCTTTGGGCCTTTTCGGCCACGTACTTAACGTGTGCCGATCCGGTCAGTCCGGTGTCTAGCATGACCCCAAGGTACTTTACCTTCTTTCTGATTTCTATCGGGTGGCCCGCCATCACGAGGTTAATGCCGGTCGTCCTCTTTCTGCCTGTTAGGTACATCGCCTCCGTCTTGTCGGGTGCCAGTTTCAAGTGATGGGACTCCATCCACTCGGACACCATTGACAAGGCCTCATTGGCGGCGCTCTCCAGGGCTCTTTCGGTCCTGGCCGTTATCATGAGTGCAAGGTCATCGGCGTACGCCAACGTCTCCACTCCATACGGGAGACCTGGGATCTCGAGCACCCCGTCGTAAGCTATGTTCCAGAGCACGGGTCCTAGAATCGAGCCCTGTGGGACTCCGGCAGTAACCTCGTACTCCTGCCCCCCTGCAACCAAGCCTCTGTCATCCAGGTAGGATGAAATCATTCGACGGAGGTAGAGGGAAAAGCCCTTCCTCTTCATCGCCTCCACAATTACTTTCCAGTTCATTGTGTTGAAGGCATTTTTGACATCCAGGAGGATCAGGAGCACGAATCCCCTTGTTTTAGGGGTCTTCATAGTCTCCTCACCCGCCCGTTTCAGAACCTTCTTTAGAGCCCCTAATGCGGATCTGCCCTTCCGGAAGCCGTACTGGGCATCTGATAGGGCGTTTTTTTCCTGAATCTCGTCGTTTAGTCTCTTGACTATAACGTTCTCCAGGAGCTTACCCATGGCGTCAATGAGGCATATGGGCCGGTAAGCCGAAGGCCCCGTCTTCCTCCCGGGTTTGGGGATTAGAACCAGGCTTGCCCTTTTCCACAGCCTCGGGAATCTCCCCTTTCTCAAAAGCTTGTTGGCAAGGTCTTGGAAGACCTTAGGCCACCTTTTGACCAGTAGCCTCGCTACCTCTGGGGGAATTCCGTCTAGGCCGGGCGCTTTACCGGTTGCCAACCGATTCCGGGCTTGTTCGACCTCCTCCAGCGTCACCTCCGGAATGTTTTCCGGGGTGACCGAGAACTCCTCGTTTTCTCTCCGCGGCTGTGCCGGAAAAAGACCGGTTACAGTCTCCCGCAGCACATCCGGGGGGAGTTTCGGGGGAGGTCTCCGGAGTTTGGCCATAACTATTCGGTACGGCAGGCCCCATACGTCGCTCTCCACCGCGTCTATCAGCTCTTTCTCCGCTCGGGCTTTACTTTTGGCGATGAGTCCTCGGAGTCTCAATCGAGCAGCCTTGTACTCCGTCAATTGGGATTCAGCTCTTGCGGTCTCTCGCTCCCCGTAAAATCCCACCCGTCGTTTTCTTTGCGTTAACCAGCTGCGTGTTCTCGTGAAAATCCTATTTAGCCTAATGCAAGCCCTGCGGGCAGCTGCGATCCCTTTGTTCCACCAGTAATTAGGAGGGTGGCGGCTCCCATGGTGTTGTGAGGGAGCAGCTTTCTCGCATGCTGTAGAGAGTATGCTAATTATTTGATATTCATCCCCCACCGTGTCTCCCAGTTGTTTGCAACCCTCGTCTATTTCAGCCACTAGAATCTTGGCGTCAAGTTTCCGCATCTGCCATCTCTTACTAGGGGGCGGGGCGAGGGCCACCTCGGGGGTACTGATGGTGAAACAGATGTATCTGTGGTCACTCATGGTCTCCTCCGTCTCCCTCACCCTCCACTCTACCACCAGTGGAAAGGCCGCCTCATTGACCATTGTTAGGTCAATGAAGGCCGTCTGGCTCCCTCTGGAAAAGTTGGGGACCCTTCCGTCATTAAGAACCATTAGACTTTTTTCAGCCATCCACTCCTGTAAAGTTTGGGCCCGTCTAGTTGTGGTTCGGCTACCCCATGCTATGCTGGCTGCGTTAAAATCCCCGGTGATCACTACCCTCTTACCTGCATGTGCCCCCGCGCTCTGGGCAAGTTCCTCGAGGAATTCCTCGAATTCCTCCTCCTCCCTGTTGGGAGAGAAGTAGCAGCTATAGATGACCCCTACCCGGTCAATCTCCAGCCAGGAGAACCCCCTTCCCGACCCCCCGCCCCTAATCGCGAGGTTTCTCTCGGAACCCGTCCACCAGATTGCGGTATCCGCCTCTGCGTCAGATACCCAGTCTGCCTTCCGCTTGGTGATCGCTATGTTTGGCTCGGAAAGCAGGCAGAGGCCTATAGACTCTCTGCGTACTATCTCATCGAGCATGTCATGCGCCGCCCTGCAGCGGTTAAGGTTTACCTGAAGTATCTTTAACATTGGTCGGATAAAGGGCCCCTACCTACTAAGTTCCAATCACCCTTTACGTCCTCTGCTGGGATAACGGTTTTCTTCTTATTTTTAGCCCCCTTGTCTTTATTCCCCTTTTTATTGCTCTTCTTGGTTATTTGGGCTTCTACTTGGGTCTCCTTGCCATCTACCTGTCCCTTGGCGACGCCCCTTCGGGCCTCCCGCCGCTGCTCGACTTGCTCCCTATAGGCCGGGCAAGACATCCTATCCGCTCGGTGCCCCTCTATTCCGCAGACCAGACACTTTGGTGTCGTTGCTTTGCAATTGGCTACCAGGTGGTCAGGTTCACCACATTTGTGGCATACCCGAGGCACCTGGCTCTCTGCTTTGCAGTCTTGGGCCTTATGGCCCGGCCTATGACACTTGTAGCAGTTGGGGAGCCTAATCCACTCCTCAGGTCTGCACCACCTCGAGCCCAGCTTAAGGGTCTTGCGGGAGCATATGGCTCTTGCCGCCGCCGGGGACGCCGTGACCAGTGCGTACCAAACTTCAGCTCTTCCGAGCCTTGGCTCGGTAGCTGTGATCTTGGCGCCGGCCGGAAGCTGCAAGGCCTTTTGCAGTTCGCTTTCGACCTGCTCCCCGTCCAAGAGTGGGTCAATCCCCCACAGGGCGATGGTCTGCCCCTGGTTAAGCTCTCGGCAGTCGGCCTGCATCTTCGCAGATTCCCGAATGGCCGCCGCCATTTTTTCTCCTGCGCCCTTTTCACTCTCCTCTATTCTAATTATAAGGTCACCCTCCTTGCTTTTAACTACCCCCCTAACCGTTATCCCGGCGCCTTCTTGCTGCCTGACTTGTTCTCTAACACCCCGGAGAGTGTCGGCGAAGGTTTTTCCCTCTTCGACCTTAACCCTGAGGGTGCTCCTTGCTCCCTGCTCCGCCCGGGTGGTAGTCTCCGGTTTGGCTCCGGTCTTCCTTGTTTGTCTCGAACAAACCTCTAGGAGGCCACTGCCGTCGCCGGTCTTACGGCAGCAGATTTCCAGAGCCTGTAGAAGCGTCTGTGTACGGCGCTCCCTTGTGACGTGCATCAACGGGGGTTTCTCCCCGCCAGCCAGCCCCAGCGCTTTTCCCACGACAGCTTGGAGCACCCCCAGGGTCGTGGTCCCTAGTTCTTCTTCCGGGTTTGTCACTCCCACTACCAAGTACCGTTGAGAGGCCGCTTGGTTTCCTGAACCCTCTAAGAATTCGACGGCGTCGCTATTTTTAAGAACAGCAGCCGTCCCTGCGCTCATGTCAG
Organism: Dermanyssus gallinae; assembly: GCA_003439945.1. Lineage (NCBI taxonomy): Eukaryota > Metazoa > Arthropoda > Arachnida > Mesostigmata > Dermanyssidae > Dermanyssus > Dermanyssus gallinae. Next base: position 234,217 of record QVRM01000899.1, read on the forward strand.
CCACCGCTGCTAGCGTGGGAAACTGTGCCGCCAGCCCCTCTATTAAACCCTTATCCGAATCTGACCCTTTAGTGATAACCGCTACCCTAACCTCCCTCTGAGTGGTGAGGGCGTCAGTGGTGACCTTTAAGTGTTTAATCACCCTCTCAGGCCAGTGTCCCTTGACGGCTCTCACCAGCTCTTCCGGAGTGCTTGCCCTTTCTATACTATTTTCTATCTCCGTGGCCTCTGTTTCTAGTTCCAGCTCCTTGGCCCTATCTTTATCTAGCTCCCCGTGACAACGTGCGCATAGGAGTTCGAGGCCTTTTACCCGCTCGCTTATCTTGTCTCGTTGGATGTCTTCCCTATTCTCCTGTACCCCGTTTTCTCTTAGACCCTCGAGCTCTACCCTCAGTCTGCTCTCGTTTGTTCGTAGAGTTTCGACTTCCCCTCTAAGCTGTTCTATCTCTTCCTCATCAGCTGACCTAACTTCTCGGTAGGCCTTCCCTCTGTCCTCCAAGACCTTTTCTAGACGTTCCAGGGTCCTGGGGAGCTTTTGAGACAGCTCCTTGAACTCGATCTTCGTGTTACTGGCCTTACACAGATTAGGCGTTTGCCCGATTTGTTGCCGCATCACTTGAAGGACCTCTTGGAGCTGCTTTTCTCTCACAGCCTCCCCATCCCTGGCACACTTGGCGGCTTCTCCCCTTTTTGGAGATTCAATAGCCACCCTCTTCCTATTCCCTTCGACGCCCTGCGTCTCCGTTCTGTCCTCCTCGTCCATCCCCTTACTGTTTAATCTAAATAATTAGTATATCTCTATATAATATATCATACATATAACATACCGTAATATATCATATATACAATATTCTTACCATATAATATACTATACTATAGCATACCATACAATATATATTAATGTATCCTATTACACACACACACCCATAAATGCATACGCAGATATGCGCATATATATATATATGTGCATACACATACACACATATATATGTGTCTCCCGGACTGATACCCTCCCAGCTGTTTCCTGGCTGGTGATTCTTCTTCACCCGTTGTTGAGCAGTAAATAATCACCTCTTTCCCCGTCGCGCCTCTTGGGCCGGCTTTCTTCCCTCTACGCCGATTTCTCTCCACCCCTCGCCGCTTCCCTCTCCATCCCCTCGCCTCCTACTCTTTCCACTCCTTACTGACCAACTCTCACCGAGAAACCAATATGGCGGCCCCCAGTGGCCGGAAACCGAGACTGGCGGCCCCACGTGTATCAGCCTAGTGATCGAGAAGTAGAAATATGAAAAATTCCAACTTGGTCCGTCTGTCCTCAACAAACGCGGCTCCAACTAGTATCTGGAAGAGAGGGCTACTAAGTACAGTACCTTTGGAGGCGAGAGTGTACCGTTTCGCCGACCAGGTGGTTCTCTTTTTGTCGTCGTTGGGATCGCCGATACTGAGTGTGAACCAATTATTCTCGAAAAGTGAGCAATAAAACTCGAAAAACCACCAGAACACAACAAAACTCTGTTGCAGGCCTCCACGCACCAACGCTACAGGTCCGGCACCGGGCACCCCGGAGTAACGCGAGTTTCTCCGGTATGTACCACGGAGCTCGGCTAGACACGTCCGCACAGTTCGACTGCCAGACAGAGATATTATTAATATATATATATATATATATATATATATATATATATATATTTATTCCAAGTACTATTCTGCATATATATATATACATGCATATTTACTAATGATGCCAATGGAGCGACAATTGTCCCCCGAGAACGTGTGTATATATTTATTTATATATATATATATATATATATATATATATATATATATATATATATATATATATATATATATATTTATATATATATATATATTTATATATATATATATATATATATTTATATATATATATATATATATATATATATATATAAAGTGTGTTGCAAAAAATTAGCAACTTATGTTTTTTTGCGATAATTTCGGCTTGGTTTATTTGAATGGCTTGAAATTTTAAGCGCATGATGTACATGACGAAACATGAGTATAATGTTGATTTCATTGCAATCTCAAAATCGGTTCATACAAAAAATAAAAAAGTGTGAAAAAACAGTGTTGCAAAATATTAGCAACAATAACATGCTAACAACACAGCTCTTGTTTGTAAAGGATAGTCGATACTACAGCTGATATTCGATCCCAGGGATCAAATGTCAGGAATATTGTCTAGCTAAATCAATCGTTATATAGCTGCAAAATAACGACGAATCTTATGTTTAAACCATGGGTCGTACAAAGGATCTTTCGGATAACGAAAAGACAAGTCATACAGTAACTGCTATAGCAACCAGATTAGGACGGCATAAGAGCACCATCAGCAGGTTCTTACACCCTGGAGTGAACCAAAGGTGCAGATCTAACAGTGGGCGTAAGCCAGTTTTGACTATTCGAGATCGGCGAAGGATCATACAGTTGGCTACTCATGACCAAATGTCTTCTTCCAGGATCAGGACTACTTTGGGAGTGCCAGTGCACCGATCCACAGTGTACCGAGTGTTAAGTTTTGACAAAAACGTGCGATACGCGAAAAGGCAGCTTATGCCGCGACTGCAACCGGAGCACATTGTCGCACGGCGTGAATTTTCGCATAGATACCAAACTTGGAATAACGAGTGGAAAAACATCGTCTTCTCGGATGAAAATAAATTTAATCTCGATGGCCCTGTCAGTACTATTGGCACGACTTACGGAAGGAACCTAAATGGTTCTCGAAACGTGTAACCGGTGGTGGCTCTGTGAAATATTGGGGCGCGTTTGGATATAATGGGAAGTCTGATCTAGTCGAGATTGTATGCCGAAACAATTCTGACATGTACCAGCGCATTGTCGGTTCCCAGTTAGAAGCCCACTTCAGAAGAATTGGGGGACCTGACGCAGTTTTTCAACAAGACAACGCCACGTTTCATACCTCGGCTAGCACTATAGCCTTTTTTCAAGAACAAGGAGTGCCACTTTTTGACTGGCCGGCATTAAGTCCAGACCTGAATCCTATTGAAAATCTTTGGGGACATTTGGTAAGCAGATTTACGCAAATGGTCGACAATATAATCATTTGTCGGACCTCAAAGAAGCTGTCCAGCAAGCATGGACTAATATTCCACTTTCGTACTTACAACAGCTCATTAACTCCATGAAAGACCGAGTTTACGATTTGATTCAGAAGAAGGGACGAAAAACCCGTTTCTAGAACAAAATATGTAGTTTCAAATGAGTCATACAGCCCTGCTAAGAATCGAATACGCTGTAAGGCGCTATTGTTGCTAATATTTTGCAACACTGTTTTTTCACACTTTTTTATTTTTTGTATGAACCGATGTTGAGATTGCAATGAAATCAACATTATACTCATGTTTCGTCATGTACATCATGCGCTTAAAATTTCAAGCCATTCAAATAAACCAAGCCGAAATTATCACAAAAAAACATGAATTGCTAATTTTTTGCAACGCACTTTATATATATATATATATATATATATATATATATATATACAGGTAGTTCAATAAGTTCTTAGAATGAGCTTTTTAGAATTCGAATTTTGGCGCGCTTCCACCGCTATTAGGAACTGCAACTTTTCGACTGCCAGCAGTCAAAATATTATGGTGATTGGCCGTTGCGATTTCGTTTGATCGCTTTTCCCGTGCAACGTATCGGCGTGATTTTGAAAAATCGCGAAAAAAGAGTTTCGAGTGGTTATCAAGCATTTTATTTCAAAGGTCGGAATGCGACCCAAGTGAAAACTGAGTTAGACGAGGTGTACGGTGACTCTGCGCCATGTTTTGCCACTGTTTCCAACTGGATTAATTAGTTAAAAAGAGGTCGCAGGAGCACCGGGATGAACTACGTTCAAAACGCCCAAAAACGGCAACTCATTAGGAAAACGTGGAAAAGGTGCGGAAAACCGTTGCCGTAGATAAGCGAGTGAACATTATGGAGATAGCGGAGGCCTTGGGGATCAGTTTGGGTAGTGTGCATTTCATCCTGCACGAAAACTTGAAGATGAAAGAGCTCAGAGAAAAATGGCTGCCGCATTTGCTTAACCAAGGCCAAAAACGCGCCTGTTTTCGCTTCACAGCGAAATTTGGCCAAGATGTCGAACAGTCCGTCGGATTTTTGGCGCAGATTCATGACCGTCGATGAAAGCTGGGTCCATCACTACACTCCCGAGACCCAAGAAGCATCTTGCCAATGGTGTGCACCTGATGAAGGACCTCCGAAGAGGGTGCGGACAACGGCATTGACCGGAAAGGTGATGGCTACAGTTTTTTAAGACCAACGTAGAATAATGCTGGTCGACTACCTTGTGTATTGAGCATCTCGGGGAGTATATCGAATAAGATAAATTTAAAAACAAGATTTGGAAAATTCTTGGTTTTCATTCTAAGAACTTATTGAACTATTTGTATATACAGGGTCATTCATATTGTTGTGCACGCATTTAGAGGTTTGACTCGGCAAGAAAATAAGTTTTCCCTATGGAGGGTCTTGTTTAGGAGAGAGAGTGAAGTTTATAAAAGTAGTTTTTCTGCCTTTTTTTCCTACATAGTTGTGTCTCTGTTTGCAGGAGAACCAGTCAACGCATAAAGGAACCGATTAGACCGGCGTGTTCGGAAAATTCTGCACAACGGAAGACACTTCACTAGCTTGCGTAGCAAAAAGCTAATACCCAGATTAAGGAAAGTCATGAAAAGTCGATATTTTACGTTAACGCCTTATCATGAAAAATCGTAAAATTTTTCCATTGCAACCCAAAATGTACGTCCGAAGGACCACTCTCACGCAATAGAAAATTTAATGCCCATCATTTTCGTATCAAGGTGATGGTGCTGCGTTACGTAGTTGTCAAGTCGCTAAGCTTTTTCGATAGCCATATCGAAAGCGAAGGCATGCATATTTCCATAGGGCGTATGAGAAAGTTAGGTACATATACAGGACGAACTAAATGCGGTCCAAGACAACCGATTCAAAGAGGCCGAGGAATGGCAGAAAAAGACGACACATGCACATAAAGAGATAGTAAAATGGAAAGCAAAAGCAGAAGAACTACAGGCCGAAATCGAGAAGACAAGATCGACACGAACGTGCTCAAGATGCCAACAAGAAAAAGAAAGCAAACATAGGGACCTACAGAAGGAAAGAGATATAGAAGCCAAAATTGCAGCATTGTCCTCCCTAGAAGAGACAGCCAGATTGGTGGCGGAAGAATGGCCGGAGGAAATCTTCAAGGCCACAAATCTTACAAAAGACAGCATCACAACCGAGAGGAAAGCAAGGGTACTCAAGCAGATGAGTAACCAATTCCCACTCGCCGGCTCCGTGACTCGGCTTCCGATTGGTGGGGTGGCTGTTCTGCGCAGCAGCGAGCAATTGGAACTAGTTGACGCGGGCACGGAAGATGCAGTGGAGCCCACTGCTGCTTCAGCCAGCAGCAACACAAGACTACTTGTGATCGGTGTTGGAAGTACAGAGGATACTCCGGAACAGTTCCTGTCAAACCTCAACAAGGTCCTACAAAGAAGTCATTCGGCAAGCAACAACACCACTGTGGGACTTTACATCTCCCCAGACTGGGAGGGACAGTCAATCAGGAGAGCAGCGGAAGTCTGCTGCAGGAAAACAGGAGGAATGGCGGAACTTGTGGCAGACGGAAGGAGCCTGGCAGCGCCAATGAAAAGCAAAGAACGAACGACTGGGTGCCAGAGTTATATTAGGACAAAAGCAAAAGAAGGCATGTTCATGGAAGACATGATTAGAAACATTGCTCCTCACATTTATTCGAAAGGACGCCAAAGTAAAGATCGGACCGGTAAAGAAAAATAAAGATGGAGACTTAATTCTTAAAATCACGGAAAAAGGAGTTGGAGGCGGCATGTCTTTTGCCAACGCTCTGAGACAGGGAACAGAAATGGAAATAGACATTAGGGAAGCGACGGGTCCAACTCAAACTGTGGTGCTGAGGGACGTTAACCCATTTATCCCACTTCGTCTAGTGGGATAAAAAAAAAATTGGGATAGCGAAGAGATTGCGCAACTCGTTGGACCTGCATGAAACAACGAAGGTACGAGTAGAGACACCAAAAAGCAACAAGAGAGGAACATGGCAATGTTTAGTAACTTTGCCCAGTCGGGATGCTAAAAGACTCCTTGCCAAAAAAAGTATCACCATCTCAGGGCGCCTATGCAGGGCTGAAGAGTGGTTTCAAATCCCAACATGCTATAGGTGCAACTTGATAGGGCATGTAGCAAGAGACTGCCAAAGTGAAGAGGCAACTGCTAGGAAGTGTTATAGATGCGGAAAGAAGGGGCACATAACAAAAGAATGTAAGGAAACTGACTCCTTGTGCTACGTATGCAATGACAATGATCACAAACCGCTAACTATGGCTTGCCCGCAATACGCAAAACTACTTAAGGAAAGGAAACAAGCCGCAAGATCGGAGGCAGAAAAAAGGGAAGCCAAGGCCCGGGAATCAAAAGCGGAGCAAAAAGAAAAGGAAGAGAAAAAAGCGGCTAGGGAACAGAGGAAGGAAGCTCAAAGAGACAAGCATACATCAGATGGCTGGCTACAAAAAGGCTCCAGAGAGGCGGTCCGTTTTTAACATTTGGAAAACGAAGAACCAAACTCCTCAGAACAACAATGAACAGAACCAAAGTAATACAAGTAAATTGCAACAGGAGTAGATACGCGCATGACATGGTCGAAGAGATAGCCTCAAGAAGAGGAGCCAAGCTAGTAGCGGCGAGCGAACCAAATCAAGCGATGGCAACAAACAAAACCGAGTGGTTTTCAGATCAAACTAAAAGTGCAGTAATCATAAACACCGGCTTCATGCAAATCATAAGGCATGGAAGCGGGCACGGGTTTGTATGGGTGGAACTGCTAGAAGGATGGAGACTGTACTTTTGTTAAAGCAGCCCCAACGGCAGCCTGGACAAACTCGAACATCTACTGAGTGAAATCGGTGCATCAATAAAAGAAGCCACAAACGGAAAGGGCGTAGTAGTAACAGGAGACTTCAATGCGGCATCGGAAACATGGGAGTCGCGGCAAGCGAACAAGAGAGGGAGAATTCTAATTGAATGGGCAGCCAGTCTGGACCTGTATATACAAAACGATGGCAAAGACCCGACCTTCCACAGAGCCGGACATCAGTCAACGGTCGATTTAACACTATGCAACGATACAATGGTTAACAAAATGAAAGAATGTATCGTGCTCACTGAGGAAGAAAACCTCAGCGATCACTATTGTATTGAGTTCACGGTGGAACTGCAGCAAATAACGATGCCTATAAGAACCAAAACGTACTTCAGGATCAAGGACGAAGAGGTCTTCAAGAAAGAACTCAAGAAGGCAATCCTCAAAGCTTTCCCCCACACCCCAGAAGAACTGCACGACACTCTCATCAGGGCCTGCACCAGGGCTACTAAGCCCCCTCACCCAAGAAGGGCTACCTGCCAACCGAAATATTGGTGGAACAGCGTCATAGCGCAGAAACGGGCAGATTGTAACAAGGCCAAAAGGAAGCTCAAAACACGCCATAGGACCCGGGAGGCCGAGACCCTCGTCTTAAACAATTATAGAAGATGTAGGGCGCTTTTAAAAAAAGAAATAGCAGAAAGCAAAAAGCTATGGTGGCGTCAAAAGATAAATGACATAAATGACAAACCATGGGGAAAGTCCTACAAAATGATCAGGGGGATAGGCGCGCAGGCCCCAAAAGTTTAAATGCCAGACACAGAAGTCGCACAGATTTTAAACAAACTCTTTCCACTAGACGCACATTTTAACAGGGAGACTTTCGTAAGAAGAGGGACGACCCCAGAAGAGTTCCCGCCTATCACGCGTGCAGAGGTAATAATGGCAGCTGGGAGGCTAAAGCCAGGTAGGTCTCCAGGGACCGACGGCATTCCGCCTTTGACGGTGAAAATGCTTTTTAACGAACACCCGGATTTGGTAGCGACAGTACTCACTAAGGTGATGGCAAGTGGCAAAATGCCTAAAGACTGGAAGAGGGCGGAGGTGGTTTTAATTCCCAAAAGTAACGAAGGGTACAGACTCATATGTCTCTTGAACACCCTAGAAAAAGGATATGAGGCAATTATAGAACACAGACTTAGGGCGTTTGCGGAACAGAATGATCTTCTATCGGCCAACCAATACGGATTTCGCAAGAACAGATCAGTTCTCACAGCAATTCAACGAATAACAACCAAAGCTGACTTGCTGCACAGTTTGCCTATATACAAACGGAAACTTCTTGTGGCTGTCCTTCTGGATGTCAAAAACGCGTTCAACAGTCTGCGGTGGAAACAGATTTTAGAAACCCTGGTGAGAAAAGGGGTCCCTCCGTTTTCTGGTGAGGGCCGTCTTGGGATACTTGGACGACAGAAGAGTTTTTAATGGCACGGTGGAGATAGACATGACAGCAGGAGTTCCGCAAGGATCAATCCTGGGCCCCCTGCTCTGGAACATAACATATGACAACGTCTTGAGACAGAAAGACTCCCACAGAGAGTAGAGATGATTGCGTTCGCGGATGATTTGGCCGTTAGTATTCAAGCAAAAACAAAGGAAGAGTTAGAGTTAAAGACAAACATGGCTCTCCGGTCGACAATGAGATGGATGGATAGAGCTGGTCTACAGCTGGGTCTACAGAGTGAAGCCATTCTCTTAACAGGAAGAAAAAAGTGGGCAGCATAAAACTGAAGGTGGCGGGCCAGGAGATCAAGCAAGTAACAGAAGCCGTCCTACTAGACAAGGGTCTCGGGGGCACAAGTCATATCAAGAAATGCACGGCCAAGGCTGCTAAAGCGGCTAACGTTATAGGCAAGATCCTTCCAAATTCATACGAGCCGCGGGAGTGTCGGCGACGACTATTAATGTCGGTTACCGAATCAATTGCACTTTTCGCGGCGCCAGTCTGGCTGCAGAACACCCTAAAAACGCAAGAAAGGCCCTGAGAAATACGCAGAGAATAGGGGCGCTTAGAATCCTGCAGCCCTACCGTACGGTTAGCACAAACGCAGCCTTGGTACTGGCTGGTTCCCCACCTTGGGGCTTGACAGTAAACGAAAGGAGAAATATTTGGGAAGCAGGGGGTGAGTCCAGCAAAGAAGTTAAGAGGGAAAAGACGATAAGAGCGTGGCAAGAAGAAGGGGACGCCATACCCAAAGGCTCACCGGGCCATTCACTTGGCTTGCTCATCCCGGACATCAAAAAGAGGATAGACTGCTCGGCAGGGGAACTTAACTTTTCCCTTACGCAGTGTCTCACTGGCCATGGTGACTTTCAAAGTTATCTCTTTCGTATTGGAAGAAAAACAAGAAGCCAGAACACCGAACCCGCCGAGAAGTAACATGAAAGTGTTTGTGGAATACATATGCAGCATAGCATCAGCATGGAAGCTGGGCGAGGAAATGGCACTGCAGTGATGAAAAAGAAAACCGAGCTCGGCAGGTACAGAAGAGAACGGATAGCGCTTACGACATCAACAGATGACGTGGCTTGTATTCAGACGGGTTCGCAGGCGTTGGGACAAGCACGTCGGACCGGTGGGGGAACCCGTGAATGACCTCGGCCAAATGATCCGGTAGGCGCTCGCCACTTCTCCTAATGGCCCATAGTGCTGTTCTATGGATCTGGGCCATTAGAGAGTGAAGCTTAAGGGGGGAGTAGTGTTTAGTGGGTAGGGGCCTTGGCGGACCAACATCCAACCGCTAGGGTCGAGTCCCACACTGCTCGAGACGGGGTAATACCTCGTACTCGTAGCGAGCGTAAAAGCATTCACCCTCCTCCAAACAAAAAAAAAATATATAATATATATATATATATAGATATTATATATATATATATATATATAATTATATATTTATATATATATATATATATATTTATATATTTATATATATATATATATATATATATATTATATATATATATATATATATATATATATATATTATATATATATATATATATATTATATATATATATATATATATATCTGCCTCTGAAACGTTCAGACAACGCTTCAAAATATAGCTGAAGGAGGCGTGCTAACAAAGTGTAACTGCAGCTGATTATCAACTGATTTGTATCGCTTTCTGTGTAGTTGCGTATCTGATCCGCTGATCGTGCGGAGGGCCACGTCAGCCCACATTTGTGCATTCCACACTTAGGCGGAGTCTACAGTGCCGTAGACTCCGCCACCGACGCTATCAATATTCTCTTCTCCAAACGGCGACCCCCGACTGAGGCAGGTTTTTGGCCATTCCTCTGGCGATTATATGCACTTTTTTGGATATGGCTATGATGTGGGCACGGCCCGTGAGGCTGGAATCAAGAGTGAGCCTCTAGAGATTGCCTAAGTTTTTTCGGGAGCCAGCTGAAGGTTATTTTGTGCCATCCACCGGGAGACACAGTGCATGGCGTTGTTTGCTGTGATCTCGAGTATGGTCTCATAGCGTGCTATTATAATAAGTGCCAGGTTGTCTGCGTAAGCCAGCAATTGTGCCCTAAGCGGAAGGTTTTGCAGACGCAGAACATCATCATATGCCAGATTCCACAGGGTTGGTCCGAGTGAAAGTCTCGTGCTGATCGTTGCCGCAAACGGACGTCCGCTTCGCGAGACCTTTGGTCTACTAGGCTAGCTGTTATCGTGACACCCGTGCTAGGTGATGTGATCTGTGCATTTTGACACTCGTGATGTGATCTGTGCGCTTCGACACACGTGATGTTAACTGTGCGCTTTGACACCCGTGGCGTGATCTGTGCGCTCTGACACCCGTAGTGTAATCTGTGCGATTTGACACCCGCGTCTCGTGCGCAAAGCCCGAGGAGCGATGCGGATGCGTGTCCGCATCTCGTAACCGCCGTGAACCAAGTGTCGACCTGTAGTTCCATTTGTGCCACAGCCGGCCTTGTCCGCCTACCCGGCGAGACGCAGGCCAGGCAGACGCGGCAGCGCTGCTACTGTTTCTTTCTTAGTAACTTTGATAGCGAACGGCTATAGATTCGCCACCATAAGAGACTTGCTCAAACGCAGCATAATCTAAGGCGCTCGCGACAATACCTGCACTTCCCGAGATATCTGGGGAAAAGGGGTACAATGCCCGTACGGCCGTCGTCGAGCCACGCGAGGCCGCCCCTGATCCTCCTGTGCTCCTCCAGGCAACGGTGGCGAGAATCGTCACCTTGTCGTAGGCATTCTACACCCCAACAAACCCTGCGAAGAGGCTACGATCACACTGTTTCGCTCTGTTATCGAGCGAACTCCCTCTTTTATACATTGCCCATCAGTGGCGTTCAGAACCGATGCAGCGGATTCTGGCGGCCCTTATGGCCCAGTCGTCACGGGCGGCCTCATAGAGCTTTGCCGGGCAGACACGCCGCAAGGGGGTCGGCTGCTAGTAAATGCGAGAAGGGCCCCTCCACCGGCCTCGGCCATGACGGGACAAATGTCTGTCAGGGTCCGGCCGTCTCCTACCCTGACCGGAACGGTGACGGTAACGTCATTATCCGATTACAGGGCAATACCCGTGAACTTGGGGCTCAGTTGGTTGATAGCATCAGCAAAGCAACCGGCCAGCAGGCTGACAGCCGAGTGGGTGCCGGCATGCGAGAAGTGGCCTTATGGGGCATTAATCCTCTGATCAGCACTAAAAGGATAGAGGCAGGTATCCGTCATCTACTAGGGGCCACCGAGGCAGTTCCCATAGTGGCGAGTGACCCACGCCAGGGTCGCACCACGACCCGCTGGTACACGCTGCTTAAGGTGACGGCCCCTACAGCCAGGTGGCTTCAATCTTAACAATATATCTTGATTGCGGGCAGTAGGTGCAGACCCGAGGTCTGGGAGAGACTACCCACATGCTTCACCTGCCAGAGACCCGGCCACAAGGCGGCAACCTGCGAGGCACCCAGGACGGCCGCCCACCTTTGTCGCCAATGCGGATCGCCAGACCATGCGGCTGCTGCGTGTAGGGCCGAGACGACACACTGTATCGTGTGCGAGGTCTCGGCTCACAGAGCCGACAGTAAGACCTGCCCGACACAGCTGCAAGAGTCGCGTAAGCGGAAGGAGCCTATTCCATCTGGAGAGTCGAAAACAAGTGCTACGGCGCAGCCCAGGCCTGACGCCTACCTGGAGCATCTAGACGCGTTGAAACGTTATCGAATCGGGGCCGGCAACAATTTTGCCGTAGGACCCTCGCGCCGACGGATGACTAACAAAAGGTGGGTAATGCCCCCCAGGTTGAAATTCCTTAGGAAGAGTAATGATCAAGTTTCTCCAGGTAAATCTCAATCGGTGCCGGGCCGCCCACGATATGCTGGGCGCATACAACACAAAGCACCAGGTAGGTCTCTGTCTCATAACAGAACCAAATGTGCGCATCTCCGTTTTACACCTAACATGTACACTGACACGTCAAGACGTGACACTCCCCCTCACCGATTGAGGTCATGCGGAAGGCTTTGTGTGGACTTACCTTCCATATGCAATCTCGTTGTATATTCTTGCTACTTGTCACCTAATAAAACTATGCAAGACTTGGAGGACTACCTGGATAGGCTATCGGTGTCAATAACATCTTACCGATGCACAAAACACTCACTGCTGGTCGCGGGAGATTTGAACGCAGTGCAAACTGCCTAGGGGGCTCGCCGCGCCACCGACAAAGTCGTGACTCTTCTTGACTGGATGTCCGAGCACAACATGGCTCTGGTCAACCACAGCGATGTTCCTACGTTCGCGCGCCGAGGTCAAACATCGTTCTTAGACCTCACCTTTGCGGACCCGACCGCTCTGCGGCAGAAACAAAACTGGAAAGTCCAAGAGAACGAGGAAACCTTAAGCGACAACCGCTACCTAACATTTGAATTAGTTTTACTTATCACGCGTTGTCCCGGGACGCCGAGGCGCACGTGGCAGATGCGAAACATCAACAAAAGTGCTCTCCAGACTTTCTTTAAAAACCGGTTCACTCGCTTGGCGGACACTCCATTAGACGAAGATGCCCTGGCTACAATCCTGGCGGCTGCCTGCCGCGCGGCTGGGGGCCCAGCCAGACGTGGCGGCAAAAAAGGCCGGCCTGCTAAAACGTGGTGGAACTCGGATATTCAGATAGCCCGCGTAGACTGTATCTGCGCGAACCGCACACTGACCCGTGCACGCTCGTGGCTGGCAAAACGAAGACGACAGGGGCACAGTGCTGGCATTCTGGCAGATGCCGCTGTCAGGATTGAGCGCCTAAAGGATCTTTACGGTACGCGTCGGCTCCACTTACGAAAGTCCATTCAGCAGGCAAAGGCCAAATCCTGAAAGGCCTTGATGGATTCGGTGGAGGCGGACGTGCGGTGTCTTCCCTATAGGATCGTTATGGGCAAGCTCCACTTATTACCACCACCTCTCCCGGCAGAAGAAATTTGTCGGGCAGTTCTCAAGCTTTTTCCGCAGCAATCGGCCCGCGCTCATACCAGCATTCCCGTTGACCCTGAACAGATCCCAGAAGTAACTATATATATATATATATATATATATATATATATATATATATATATATATATATATATATATATATATATATATATATATATATATATATATATATATATATATATATATATATATATATATATATATATATAATAGAATGTATATAATAGAAGCGGCGGAGCGGTTAACACCTGGTAAAGCCCCGGGCCCGGACGGAGTCCCGCCGGACGTGGTGCGACTGCTGGCACAATCCTATCCCAAGCCTCTTGCAGAGTTGATGTCACGCTTGTTGATAGAGGGTCGCTTGGTCGCCCACCCAGTGGAAACGTGCCCACCTTGTACTAATACCGAAGCTGAATGCCCCACCCGGCTCGTCAGCGCACCGCTCCATATGCTTACTCGACGCTGTAAGCAAACTAGTTAAAACGTGCTTGTTCAGAGCTTGAACGAAGAACTGGAAGAGAGGAATGCCGTCTCAAACAACCAATACGGATTCCGCAGGGGCCTCTCTACGCTTGATGCCGTGGAGCGAGTCACACAGGCGGCTCGCGCGGAGCAGCGGCGGCTACTCTGATCACGGTGCTACTAATATTGCTGGACGTCCGCAATGCGTTCAACTCCGCCAATTGGTCGACAATAATGAGTGCGCTTCAGCAGAAGGGGATCTCTCCGTACCTGCGGCGCATGCTATCATCGTACTTGGAGGAGCGTACACTCTTGACGCAAGGCAAAACCCATCAAATTACGGCGGGGGTGCCGCAGGGCTTAGTACTCGGCTCAGTCCTATGGAACGTGGCATACGATGGTGTCTTGCGGCTTGATGACTTGCCGGATGGAGTGGAGTCAATCGCCTACGCGGATGATATTGCACTGGTGGTTACCGCTCGCACATAGACAATGCTGGAGGCCAGGGCGAACACGGCCCTTTATCGAATAAACAGGTGGATGACTGAACATCACCTGGAGTTAGCTCCACAAAGAACCGAGGCCCTTTTCTTAACCGGCCGCAGGCGGTCACGGCCTATATCTCTGGAGCTCAACGGGCACGCTCTAACGCCATCCCGCCACGCTAAGTACCTAGGGGTGACACTGGACACAGGTCTAAGTGGCCTGCCACACATCAGGCAGGTCACACAAATGATGGCAAGAGTATCGGCCAACCTGGCCCGTATACTGCCCCTGGAGGAAGGCGCGTCAGATGCCAAACAGCGCCTACTAGCTGCTGTTGCAGAAGCGGTCGCGTGCTATGCTGCACCAGTGTGGGCAGATTTAGCACTCAGATCACGGCCCGTCAGGGCCTGCGCCGCTCTGAACGGAGTGTGGCAATACGGGTTAGCCAAGCGTACCGGACGGTTTCCACGGACGTTCAGCTTGTACTCGCATGCCTGCTTCCATGGGACATGCTGGCGAAGGAGAGGAGTAGGCAGAGATTAAACGGGGAGATATCATGGGCCGAGGCTCGAGAGGCCACACTCGCCGCTTGGGCGGAGTTGTGAACCCACCTGCCTGCCGGAGACACGAGAGGCACGTGGACACGCTTCCTCATCACGGACTTGCGCAAGTGGTATACGGCACAGGGACCAATGACATATTACGCTGCCCAGGCGCTGAGTGGACATGGCCAGTTCCAGGCGTACATGATGAAGATCGGAAAAGCAGTGACGGACATATGTGTTCTCTGCGACGCCGGGGTGCCTGATGATGCCGCGCATACCATTGAGGCGTGTACGGTGTTATCTGCGTACTGGGATAGCTCACCGTTCACCCTACGGGCATCTACCGCGCAGGCGATCGCCACGCACATGATCGATTCCACGACTAACAGGGGTGCTGGCCTAAAGTACCTCGATGGGTTCATGCGCGAAAAGATCCGGCTAGAGAATAATCGTCGGGCGCGATTCGTCGCCCGGAACCTCCCAGATTTAACCCAGCAGGACCTACCTGATTGGGTCGCACCCACAGACTATGGAGAGGGTTGAAGCGTGAGACTCTCCTCTCCTGGTCTCGAAGTAATGGTTCACAAATCCAAACCAGGACGGGGTCCTTGGGTGTGGTTTTTAGTGGGTAGTGCGCTGGAATTAGATTGATGCATGTACTCTCTCTCTCTCCTGCGCTTAGTCTCACACTACCCGCCAAAACATCGGCGGGTGTGCGTAAATGCAATTTCCACCCCCGTTCAAAAAAAAAAAAACAAATTGTCTGAGTATAGACCCGTGTACAACCCCAGCAATAATACTAAACGTACTGTAATGTGTCAGCAGATGGCAGTCACTCGGATAGGAGGAGACGATGCGGACCAGGTAAGAAGGTATGAAGTGGCGGCGTGAAGAAGAAGAACAAAGTGGCGGCGTGGTCTAGGGGACTAGTGCGCTAGTCTTGGTTGTCATCTGCCGGTCCCCGGTTCGATCCCTGTTGTTAATCGAATTCTCTTTGAGCGATGCTCATTGAGAATAGATAATTAACCATACCGCTGAGTGTCAGCGGCCATGCTGCCACAAGGACTGTTAGGGAAACCCTAGATATCTTAACATGACCGGCCCTCGGTGCATTAAAGATATATCTCAGGTTAAGTTCCAAGCCCGTAGGGGACGGAGGATAGTCTAGAAATTAAAACAACCTCCTTAAAAAAAATTTTTTAATTCTAGGTAAGAAGGTATATTTCGTCGTTCCATGGCCCCAAAAAATGTTGCCTAGTTGGCGCCGTTAAAGGCGTTTTTCACGTCGAGTAATTTTCAAAAGGTTGCCAATAGCGTCTAGGAGGCAGATTGGTCTATAGGACCCTGGAGCGTGTTTGGGAATCAGATTGAGAGAGGAGGTCTTCCAGGCAGGTAGGAAGAACCCCTCCCGCAAGAGATGGGTCGCGGTGCTTGCGATGATTTTCGGATGCTCTCTTGCCGTAGGCCGGATCACCCCAGGAGGGGCCCCAACGGGATCTTCTTAATTTCTCTCCTGTTGTCTTCTCCGTCACCCACCGCACGGCGTGTACTCCACAATACTACGGAGACCTCTCTCAAAGTTAACCCCGGAAATACCTTACGTTGTTGGCAAGTATATTCTCCTGGTCTTCTACGTAGAGATGAAGGTCCGGGCATCTTCTCTGGCCTAACAGGGATATCACCTCGCTTTCAGGTAAGAGCAAGCCCCGCCGTTTGCATCCAGCAGGCGACATCGGCAAGAGTCTCGTTCGCACGGCTCTGCAGCAGAATTGGGGTCCGAGCTTATGGCCTACTCAGCGCTATGGTATAGGGTGTCCTCCCTCTGGAGAACACGCCGACGAGCGCAGATGAACGAATGCACTTTTTCCTTCTGTGCCGGAGCTTTGCTGTCCACCAGTGTGTTTTTCATAGAGGTAACTAGTAAAATGCGTGATGCATACCAGGCGTTCTTGTTAAAGCCACGGTAGTGTGGGACCAGTTGATCTTTTTTTTTCAATTCAAATGCACCTTTATTTTGTTAAAGGGGGGACATTATTTACATTTTACAATAGTTACCTAGATACATACGATAGTCAGTTTACTTGCGTGCACATTTGCACTGTTAGCGTTTCAAGTTCTCAGTGCCCTCGCCATCCGCCACAAATACATGTTATTTACACGATCTGTCTTGGCAATTTGTTTTGACGAGATGGTGTTACCGCTTCTAAGATTGTTTAACCGAATGCTAAAATAGTTCGATTAACTTGATGAGTTTATAATACGATTGAACACGCGATAATTTGCTCTGGACTGAAGTTCCCGAATAGGGCTTATCACAATAGAATTTCGGGCAATATTACACCTTAATATGAGTGCTAAAATCCAGTTGCCTTGTCACCGCAACCCCGTGGTCACTGACACAATTTAAAATAGGGATAGCCTCCCCATGTAGTATGTAGTCATGGGCTTCTTTTAAACACAATACAGCACATTTCGGCACTGATATAAGCATTTCGTTATCCACACACCACTTAGAAACCGCCTCAATCGTACTCTGTAGTACTTGCCTTTTGCTAGCGGTGTTGGAAGGTCTGTATAGTTTCAAATTATCAGCATAAAGCTTATAAGTTATCGACTCAGAAATAACGTTTTTAAGATCTAAAACAAATATGCAACATAAAAGTGGCCCGAGGCTTGATCCCTGAGGGGCACTTGCCCAACTCACTAAAGCTATTGTTTACGCGAACGCAGAACTTTCTTCGCGTAAGACAATTTGCAATTCATTGTATAAAGTGAGTATCAGCATTCAAGTACCTAAGCTTCTGTACAAGTTTCACATGGTTTAATCTATCAAATGCTTTCGAGAAATCAAAATATATATGCAATCAAAGGCCAGCCTATTGTTTATTATAACAGCCCAATCTTGAGTCATTTCTACGAGTTAAGGTGCCGTGGATTTGCCTTTTGTAAAACCATTTCCACGAGTTGAGTTGCCGTGGATTTGCCTTTTGTAAAACCATGTTGGTTTTCATCTAGCAAGCATTTGGATTGAAGAAAATTAAAAATATGGTCCACTAGCAGTTTTTCAAAGATGATACATGCGATAGATGATTGAGCTACAGGTCTGTAATTATCTACATTTGACTTTAGACCCTTCTCATGTATAGGGGTTACGACTGATTGCCGGAAATGTTTTGGCACAATGCAATCCTCATATGACCTACTGAATATAAGAAAAGGGTTCAGTTATCGCAGACGCTGCATTTTGATAAAATATGGGTGGAATTAAATCAAAAGTAAAGCTGCATTTAGTGAGTAGTTGTTTGATTGTAGAAAGAATATTATATTTTGATATTTTCAAGTATGAACAGCTATTTTTCGAGACCACGTCGTTGGAAACACCTTCGGTAACTGAACTCCCGTGGGCAACATAAACCGACGAGAAGAAGTCCTTAAATGCATTTGCTTTAGGAGCGTCGTCTACGAGGCCCGTCTGATCTATATTTAAAGCCGCAATGTTTTCTTTTCCTATAATCGTTTATTTGCATATCTAAAAAACGACTTTGTGTTTTTAAAATCAAGACTGGCTTTTTCCATTATACGAAGTCTTCTAGTCGCCTTTCTCAATTTGTTTCATACTGCACATTTGGCTTCTGGTCAATCAGCCGTTTTAGATTTGTGACAGATTTACGTAAATTAGCATAATTTTTTTACTTGCCATTTCGTTTAGGTACAAACTCTTTAATTAGCGACTGTATCTGGTATACAAAGCTATAATACATCGAGTCAACGGTATCGAAATTTTAAAATAAGTTTCTCCAGTTTATACAGGCAAGCTTACAGCTGATCCTTTCATAGTACCCGTGGTTCCAGAAATCATAACCTCCGTCGTCTACCGTAAGGTATTCAGCATAAAAAAAATAGAAAACGAAATGGCATTGTAGTCGGATGGAATTGGCGACTGAAATACTCGTATATCTTCAATGATGGACGGGTCTGAGGTTAAAACTAAATCAATAATAGAGCGAAGATTGTCGTCGTCATCGTCGGAGATACCTAAGATTCGTTCACATATGTGTTCTCTGCGACGCCGGGGTGCCTGATGATGCCGCGCATACCATTGAGGCGTGTACGGTGTTATCTGCGTACTGGGATAGCTCACCGTTCACCCTACGGGCATCTACCGCGCAGGCGATCGCCACGCACATGATCGATTCCACGACTAACAGGGGTGCTGGCCTAAAGTACCTCGATGGGTTCATGCGCGAAAAGATCCGGCTAGAGAATAATCGTCGGGCGCGATTCGTCGCCCGGAACCTCCCAGATTTAACCCAGCAGGACCTACCTGACTGGGTCGCACCCACAGACTATGGAGAGGGTTGAAGCGTGAGACTCTCCTCTCCTGGTCTCGAAGTAATGGTTCACAAATCCAAACCAGGACGGGGTCCTTGGGTGTGGTTTTTAGTGGGTAGTGCGCTGGAATTAGATTGATGCATGTACTCTCTCTCTCTCCTGCGCTTAGTCTCACACTACCCGCCAAAACATCGGCGGGTGTGCGTAAATGCAATTTCCACCCCCGTTCAAAAAAAACAAAACAAATTGTCTGAGTATAGACCCGTGTACAACCCCAGCAATAATACTAAACGTACTGTAATGTGTCAGCAGATGGCAGTCACTCGGATAGGAGGAGACGATGCGGACCAGGTAAGAAGGTATGAAGTGGCGGCATGAAGAAGAAGAACAAAGTGGCGGCGTGGTCTAGGGGACTAGTGCGCTAGTCTTGGTTGTCATCTGCCGGTCCCCGGTTCGATCCCTGTTGTTAATCGAATTCTCTTTGAGCGATGCTTATTGAGAATAGATAATTAACCATACCGCTGAGTGTCAGCGGCCATGCTGCCACAAGGACTGTTAGGGAAACCCTAGATATCTTAACATGACCGGCCCTCGGTGCATTGAAGATATATCTCAGGTTAAATTCCAAGCCCGTAGGGGACGGAGGATAGTCTAGAAATTAAAACAACCTCCTTAAAAAAATGTTTTTAATTCTAGGTAAGAAGGTATATTTCGCCGTTCCATGGCCCCAAAAAATGTTGCCTAGTTGGCGCCGTTAAAGGCGTTTTTCACGTCGAGTAATTTTCAAAAGGTTGCCAATAGCGTCTAGGAGGCAGAGTGGTCTATAGGACCCTGGAGCGTGTTTGGGAATCAGATTGAGAGAGGAGGTCTTCCAGGCAGGTAGGAAGAACCCCTCCCGCAAGAGATGGGTCGCGGTGCTTGCGATGATTTTCGGATGCTCTCTTGCCATAGGCCGGATCACCCCAGGAGGGGCCCCAACGGGATCTTCTTAATTTCTCTCCTGTTGTCTTCTCCGTCACCCGCCGCACGGCGTGTACTCCACAATACTACGGAGACCTCTCTCAAAGTTAACCCCGGAAATACCTTACGTTGTTGGCAAGTATATTCTCCTGGTCTTCTACGTAGAGATGAAGGTCCGGGCATCTTCTCTGGCCTAACAGGGATATCACCTCGCTTTCAGGTAAGAGCAAGCCCCGCCGTTTGCATCCAGCAGGCGACATCGGCAAGAGTCTCGTTCGCACGGCTCTGCAGCAGAATTGGGGTCCGAGCTTATGGCCTACTCAGCGCTATGGTATAGGGTGTCCTCCCTCTGGAGAACACGCCGACGAGCGCAGATGAACGAATGCACTTTTTCCTTCTGTGCCGGAGCTTTGCTGTCCACCAGTGTGTTTTTCATAGAGGTAACTAGTAAAATGCGTGATGCATACCAGGCGTTCTTGTTAAAGCCACGGTAGTGTGGGACCAGTTGATCTTTTTTTTTTCAATTCAAATGCACCTTTATTTTGTCAAAGGGGGGACATTATTTACATTTTACAATAGTTACCTAGATACATACGATAGTCAGTTTACTTGCGTGCACATTTGCACTGTTAGCGTTTCAAGTTCTCAGTGCCCTCGCCATCCGCCACAAATACATGTTATTTACACGATCTGTCTTGGCAATTTGTTTTGACGAGATGGTGTTACCGCTTCTAAGATTGTTTAACCGAATGCTAAAATAGTTCGATTAACTTGATGAGTTTATAATACGATTGAACACGCGATAATTTGCTCTGGACTGAAGTTCCCGAATAGGGCTTATCACAATAGAATTTCGGGCAATATTACACCTTATTATGAGTGCTAAAATCCAGTTGCCTTGTCACCGCAACCCCGTGGTCACTGACACAATTTAAAATAGGGATAGCCTCCCCATGTAGTATGTAGTCATGGGCTTCTTTTAAACACAATACAGCACATTTCGGCACTGATATAAGCATTTCGTTATCCACACACCACTTAGAAACCGCCTCAATCGTACTCTGTAGTACTTGCCTTTTGCTAGCGGTGTTGGAAGGTCTGTATAGTTTCAAATTATCAGCATAAAGCTTATAAGTTATCGACTCAGAAATAACGTTTTTAAGATCTAAAACAAATATGCAACATAAAAGTGGCCCGAGGCTTGATCCCTGAGGGGCACTTTCCCAACTCACTAAAGCTATTGTTTACGCGAACGCAGAACTTTCTTCGCGTAAGACAATTTGCAATTCATTGTATAAAGTGACTATCAGCATTCAAGTACCTAAGCTTCTGTACAAGTTTCACATGGTTTAATCTATCAAATGCTTTCGAGAAATCAAAATATATATGCAATCAAAGGCCAGCCTATTGTTTATTATAACAGCCCAATCTTGAGTCATTTCTACGAGTTAAGGTGCCGTGGATTTGCCTTTTGTAAAACCATTTCGACGAGTTGAGTTGCCGTGGATTTGCCTTTTGTAAAACCATGTTGGTTTTCATCTAGCAAGCATTTGGATTGAAGAAAATTAAAAATATGGTCCACTAGCAGTTTTTCAAAGATGATACATGCGATAGATGATTGAGCTACAGGTCTGTAATTATCTACATTTGACTTTAGACCCTTCTCATGTATAGGGGTTACGACTGATTGCCGGAAATGTTTTGGCACAATGCAATCCTCATATGACCTACTGAATATAAGAAAAGGGTTCAGTTATCGCAGACGCTGCATTTTGATAAAATATGGGTGGAATTAAATCAAAAGTAAAGCTGCATTTAGTGAGTAGTTGTTTGATTGTAGAAAGAATATTATATTCTGATATTTTCAAGTATGAACAGCTATTTTTCGAGACCACGTCGTTGGAAACACCTTCGGTAACTGAACTCCCGTGGGCAACATAAACCGACGAGAAGAAGTCCTTAAATGCATTTGCTTTAGGAGCGTCGTCTACGAGGCCCGTCTGATCTATATTTAAAGCCGCAATGTTTTCTTTTCCTATAATCGTTTATTTGCATATCTAAAAAACGACTTTGTGTTTTTAAAATCAAGACTGGCTTTTTCCATTATACGAAGTCTTCTAGTCGCCTTTCTCAATTTGTTTCATACTGCACATTTGGCTTCTGGTCAATCAGCCGTTTTAGATTTGTGACAGATTTACGTAAATTAGCATAATTTTTTTACTTGCCATTTCGTTTAGGTACAAACTCTTTAATTAGCGACTGTATCTGGTATACAAAGCTATAATACATCGAGTCAACGGTATCGAAATTTTAAAACAAGTTTCTCCAGTTTATACAGGCAAGCTAACAGCTGATCCTTTCATAGTACCCGTGGTTCCAGAAATCATAACCTCCCTCGTCTACCGTAAGGTATTCAGCATAAAAAAAATAGAAAACGAAATGGCATTGTAGTCGGATGGAATTGGCAACTGAAATACTCGTATATCTTCAATGATGGACGGGTCTGAGGTTAAAACTAAATCAATAATAGAGCGAAGATTGTCGTCGTCATCGTCGGAGATACCTAAGATTCGTTCACCAGTGATGATACAACTATTAGTAGAACTAGTAGCTAATTGGCTAACACTACTAAAGTTACCATTACTATTAATGTGACTAGTTGCATGACTGTCATTACTTTATCTATTACCATTACTATTAGTGTGACTGGATAGTTCACTAAAACTATTATTTATGTTAGTCTCATTACATTGAGTAGCAAAGTGATTCTTAGTATTACCTACAGTGGCCAATGTGTTATCTATTTCATTATTGGAACTGGCCTGCGCGTCCTCAGCACCATGGCAATACAGTCGAGGGCGAGTGGCCTCGTCTATTTTTTTATACTGCAGCCGTTGGTGATGCAGGCATTAACAAAGGTGGACTCTATGGTTTGCGAATCTAAAAGCGTAATATCTTTCCAGTGTATTTTTGGAAGGTTGAAATCTCCAGAAATTAAAATTGGACTGGTTGTATCACAATATAAGTCAAATTAGTCACATACCGTTTTTATGCGTTTCTTGCGTTCAGCAAGGGTGCCCCCGCGTTTGTCGCGTAATAACAGGCAACCCTGATGGAACTATATTTAGAATATACGTCTAAAGCGACAGCTTCGCTGCCACTCTCTAGTCTTAGTTCACAAACTTTCATCGTGTTTTGAATTAATATATGTACATCACACGACAGTTCTCTATCGGTTGCATGCTTGCCACCTACACCTAACCAAATTTCGGTTATAAACACTATATTATTATAATTTAAGGCAGTAGATGAGCTAAACAATTGTGTACGATCATCTTTACCTATCGAACGTGCATCAAAATATAAACATTTTATCGCGTTTTTATCCGCAGCGGGAAGTGATGCCAACTGTTCGGCGGATACACTGGGGTGGCAATTTAGTCTAGATTGTTTTAATACAGCAGGTATTCTGGGAAGAGGCTGGGATGTAGAGGTACTGTTGGCAGAGTTGGATGCGGTATGTGGAGCCAGGGGGGCCAGATGGCGGGGAGAACCGGTGGTGGAGAAAGGGTGGGAGGACGGTGTTGAGAAGGAGCGATCCCGGATTGGTTGGTGAAGTTGTTTCTACTGCTGCCGGCAACAGGGGAGGAAAATTGGAGGAATGGCCAGCTGGCTGACGCCAAGTTGTATTGAACTTAATTTTAAGACCCCCAATATTAGGTTTCACTCCCAGGAAACTGGCGGCTTCACGGGCGATAGGCCTGGCCGCCTGCCTTGCTCCACGGCGGTTGAAATGGACACCATCGGTTTCCATAGACCGGGCACAGCGCTGGATATACGAGAAGTCACAATAAAACAAGGCTGAATCGTTAAATTTAGCCGACATTTTACTATTAACAATCTCGCAATCCGCGCGGCGGTCTCTACCTGGGCCGCCTGCTACTATCGGGATAGAACAGACGGTCAGCCTGACGTTGTTGGCCTCGCAGAACATCACCAGGTCATTCAGCTGATGCACCAGAGATCTCTTTGCTTCTTGTCGAGGAGTGACCGCAGTCTTTTTAGGAGATTATTTTACCAGGCCACTCATGCCATTTATGCTGCTCGACTTTGAACGGCGGTTGTTTCTTTACCTCGAATACAGTTTCTGCGAATGTTATTACCACACTCCAGAATCTGTTATCCCTAAGGAGCGCGTCTGCAAGGACTTGGCATGTCAGGGAGTTCCTTGTCATAGGTTCCGGGACTGTCGAGTTCCGTGCGTGGTGCATTCGTCCGCGCCTCGCGACCGGAGGAGACACACAGGTGCGCGGGTTCGAGCCCCACCGTTACACATTTGTATCTATGGGAGGCCATCTGTAAATCAATGCGCAAAGCAGTTCCATGGACGGCAAATCTTGGCTGAGAGTCAGCCCCGAAAATATTTTTATTTAGGTTCCGGTACAGTAGCTCTCGCTCAGTGTCGAAAAAGGCGCAGCGTTTAGAGCAGTGTCTTACATCATCAGTCTTCTCTGAGTTGCACATGCGACATGTGGGGGCTCGGTTTTAATAATGCGATAAAAGTTTTGCTAAAAGCAGCCACCGTAATTTGTTAGCAGTTGCGTAAATCGGTAGGTAAGCAAGCCGTGTTAAGGTCTGTATCATTTTTAAGATAAGGGATTTGTGGCTTTGCACATTATCCATGATGGCCCGGCTAGATTGCTTTTCATTGTTGGCTCCACTTGCTTAAACGACTGTCTGTTCTACTGATAAGTGTCCCTTCCGTCCGGCCGTTAACTAAAGGTTTTTATGCAAGTTAACTCTTAGGTCCTAGGAATTTGCCTGGAGAGATTTCCCCGTGTTATGTTGACCACCATAGGTCTTTGGGTCTTGTTGAGAAGCCGGCGTGTTTTTGATCCGGTAGTCGTGCGCCCTCATAAGGGTGTGTCGTATAACATGATACCGTCTATTATTGATGCTAAAAGACGGCGCCGGGAATCAGTTGCTCTTCTGGTCCGTGAGAGGGTTTTCCGTTGCTCTGTTGAGCTTTTGGCTGCTTCTTTGCTGCATACATGCCTGTCATCGCAGGACACCCTAGCCCACAATCAAGGAGATTTAAAGATGTCGAGCGTTCTTACCTCCGTCGCTGCCTCCGTGATTTTGAATCGCCACCCTCCCAGGAAATTGTTAAATGACTCCGTCACCAGCATACGCAGCCTAAGCCGAAGCATCTCCACCATCGGCGCACAGTCCGGCAATTCATACACGAAGCGGCAACTAGCCTTGATTAAACGGCGAGTACTCGCGGTAAACGGCCTCCGCAACGAAACTTAATCGCCTTGATTTTACGTGAATATATTTTGAGCCATTTTTTTTTATGAGATTACCTCTACCATGGCGCAAGATGGCACCAATGTTACGAAGAGCAACAACGATGTCATCAGCATACATCACAACTACGGCGTGTTGAAACTCTTGACGCACGTATTGAACAAAGTGGGCCAGAAGCAGCGTGAACGAGATGCAGTTTAGTGACTCACCCTGAGGAGTTCCAGCATTCTACGTTAGCATAAGCACACCGCTCCTTCCCTCGACCAAAAGCTTGTCATTGTCGATAAAACTAGAAACTACTCGCAGAAAAGTACTCCACCTATGCCAATCCATCTAAAACAATCAATCATAAGATCGCGTGGAGCCTTGTCAAAGGCCTTGACGCCAATAACGACTGCATACAGGTGGCCTCCTGGACGAAACACTGCCCGCCCTCCTTGAGATTGCAAAACGTGGGTGGCGTCGCGGGCCCCCATGCCTTCTCTGAATCCAAATTGCTCTAGCAGAGGCAGAGCATTTGAGGTTTGCTAAATTTGCAATCCTTTCAATAATGAGTTTCCAGAATTTTTTCTTGAGCGTTTGCTCCGGCGCCACTCCTTGGTACAGATGTGGGTCAATTCGATCGTCGCCGTGTTTACTCTTGAGTAACAGAGAATGCCACACACTGGCTATTCTCTGTTATTCAAGGGACCGGCCTTGCTCTATAATTCCATTAAAGAATTTACAGAAGATCCCCTTCAAGAACAGCTCCGATTGCACCCAATGTTTCTAGTGGACCCGATCTGGCCCGCTCATTTTCCAGCTAGAAAGGAGTTGAATAACTCGGCACACTTCTTTTTTTCCAGAAGGAAGACTCATTGTGTGCTGTTCAAGTGCAAGTGGACACTCAACATCTGCACGAGTTTTTGCATGAGGGTTGAGCAGCAGATCCGTCAAGTGACGCTCAATTTGCTCATCACTATGTGAGTGCCGCACCCCTTACGAAAGCGGTTTATGTAGACATGGGGCTCCTTTTCTGCTCGTTTATAGCATGCATCTACACCACTTCCGACCAATTCCCTCTCAATACCGACTCAAAGCGCGACTAGATTGAAATGACGCTTCGGTCGGCTTCATCTGTGGACGTTTCTGCTGTTCCTGCCCTAGAGCAGTGACGCGTAATACTACCGGTAGATGCTTTCTTGCAGCAAGCTTCACAACTTTTGTGCTCTGAAACTCAGTACTATCAAGATTATAATACATTAGGTCTATGATACTTCTGCCGCTATGGCAGACGTACGTGAAGTAATTTGGTGCATTAGCATACACAAATTCCACATCACCATAAGCTGCAGGAGAACTTCTCTTTGGTGTCGTTGGCTTCCTCATCAATTCTGCAATTAATGTCACCTCCAACGATTGTTGAAGCCCTAAGGTCAAGACTTGAGAGTCCCGGGAATACGACGTCTGTAACTTCTGCAGAATTGAAGATCAGAGGGAGATAAAACACGACAATGTTAACACTTCCGAATTAAAGTGTCATATAGTATTCATATTTTGTTAAACATCGCATAGGGCACAAATTTCACACCCTTTGGCAAGGGGGGATTTATTGAGGATTATCGAAGCTTAATAACCAACGCGCCATCCGGCGATTTAAATGTTTGACTGTACATGATTGCACTTGCGGACTGTGCGCCACGCGAGCATTCTATTAGCGAGTTATCTTCGCCATGACTTCAAAGAACTTGTTGAATCTATCAGGCTGCTTACATATTCTTGTAAACGTACATCTGTTAATCTTATTTAATATAACGGCTATGTCCATGCACTTAACATTATTCCTGCTAATGTTGCAGCGGTAAGCAACATGCCTTGTGAACTTCTTGTGAACTGTAGCCAGAATTTTGTCATCACACGCGAATCCTTGATGCCATAAGGGGGAAGCGAATAATAAGACCGGGAGACCATATTGCTTGTACAGTCCGACGTGCAGGGAAGCGCATTTAATTACAAACGAGCGCAATATCCAATTTAGTCTTCTTGTAGCAGCCGTTACCACTTCAAGTATATGATGTGTATAGTTCAAGGTGTCAGTATTCCCAAGTCTTTAATCGCCTTCCCAATAGTTAGTTTCTCAGAGCCTAGGGTGTATTTCTGTGTGGGCTTAGTATGTCCAAAGTGTAGCACAGCACGTTTATGAACAGATATGGTCGAGGCCTTTACACCAATCTATAAATTTGTCTAGCGTCCATTAAGTAAGCGAAACGTTGCCATGTTGCTTCGATTACATACATACAAGTTTAGTTGACCAGAAATTGGTAGATATTACCTAAAATTCGTATCGGCTAATAACATATTTCACTACTGCATGCATCGACACAGCTTCAAAGTAGTATTAAGAACATTATTATTCCTACGGGATCTCAGGGAACCCTTCGGCGGTGGGAAGGGACCCTTTGACTGCCCCGCGTTTCTCCGCTGAAGCTCGATCGATACTCGCTGCAGTAGAAAACTTCTAGAACGAGGATCCCTTGTGACTGCGTTTAGTCTTTTTCCAAGCTCTTTAAAACATTTTGACGTTTCTTCACCCATGGGTCCGTAAGTTCCTATGGCAATTGGCTGGACGATAAACTGCGGATTGAGTTCTCTGTATTTCGCTATCTTGCGGTCCTCCGCACGACAAGCAGAGACACTAGCTTTCTGGCTTGCTCGAGCGACGTAGCTCCTGGCCAGTGTACACGACACGCACCATACAAGTAGGCGACCTCTTTCCCAAGGGGTTAGTGTTTTGCAGTCCGGTCGTAACCCACTATTAGCGCTGAGGCCTGGTGGCTGTTTCACAGCCGGCATCCGGCTCATGTAAGAGTAGAGCGGAATGAGTGTTCCGAGATAACAGCTCTGCATGCGTTGGGTGGGTTGCGGCAAATACATTTTAGAGAATTTTAGCTTTTTCATGGTCATCAGTGGTTGTAGATCCGTCTGGTCGCTTAATTGAGGTCAAGGTGTCCTTTTTTTTGCATATTTATGGACAGCGCTGGGGCGGCAGACTGAGCAACACTGCTCTCTTCAATTGTACATTTCTTATGGAGCATCCTCTGTAGCTTTTTCTGCAATGCAGGCCCTCGCTCCGGCGCAGCGTTGCTCAACTGTCGGGTGGTCCGTTGAATATCGACGGGCAGTACTCTCGGTATTCGAAGTTCTCCAAGGTGCAAATATTTCTTTATTATTATTATTATTATTATTATTATTATTATTATTATTATTATTATTATTATTATTATTGTTTATTGCTGATCATACAATTGTGAGGTCTGAACATGTATTAATATATAATTAAATATCTCGGTAGCAGTCTCTTCCTCTCAAAACATTGACCCGGTTATACAGGCAGCGTTACCTCTGCATACCGCCAGCGAGAGCAACTGCCGCAGCAACTCGCTCTCTCGTCGGTCGCCTGTGTTCTCCTGTATCCGCTCGCCAAGCTCTTTAATGAATCTCCTTGTGCCTTTACTAGCGGGACCTAGTATTTCCATAGCGATAGGCACGACGTGGTATCTGGGCTCTAAGTCCCTGTACTTTCGTCTTTTTTCTCGATCTGCATGTTCGGCGACCCAGCCGGCCTCAAGGGCACTGTGTCGCAGGTAGGACGGGGCAACAGTGCAGGATACTGTTGTATCCCATGCCAGACACTTACCGCAAGACCACAGTGGAATAGTGACTCCGTCGGGCCTCCTGTCACTGCTTGTATCGAGTCTGGGCTCCAGCGTACTCGGTATGCCTGCACGACGCAGGGCTCTCCTTATGATCGAGTTAAGTTCCGCGTGCCTAGCGGCTCTTCCTTGGCTTTTGATGCAGCTCAGGGGGTGAAGGCCGTTACTCTCTACAGGCGTCCCACAGGCTGAGCAGATGTATGGCTCGCATATGGGAGCTCCAATTCGGAGCGCTGTCACCATGCGGAAGGAGGTATTGTCCAGCATGGTGCCCAGCTGCGGCGAGGGTAGAGCCCTTAGGTATCCGCTACTAAAGGTGTCTCGGGCGGCTATAAAAACCGCTCTCTCCGTGGGGGATTGCATGCTATCGAGAAGATTTTGACCCACAATGTTGCACCTATAACCGTCAAGCGTATGCTGTGTAGGGCGCTCCTCCCAGGGACCAGGGCCTATGACGTTTCTTGCAGCTAGCTCGGCCTTGTCTTTCGTCACTTGTATTACATGACGAATATTAGGCTCGACGAGGGTCCCAGCGAGTTGTGCAAATTCTAGTAGCGAAGCCGCATAACATACGGGCGCCAGCTCCGTCACGGACCTGATGCCATGCCCCCTTCCCTAAGGGGAAGAGTTGCCCTTTGCCAGGTATGCTCAGTCAGAGTAACGTTAAGAACTTCACCTAGAATTTCCCTTGCGGTGTCGTCAAAGTCCTGCAGGCCGGCCAGCTCGTTGCTCGCAGGGGAGGTCCGCAGGATGTAGTTCAACCTTGGCGAGCCTAAGCTATATCTCCAGAGGCAAAGAGCTGCTTGCGGGTGCATTGCGATGAGGCGGGATTTAATCCGCAAAAGCGCGTTGCGCTTAACTGTAATCGTCTCAAGAACTCTTCGAGCTCCAATCGGGGCACCTAGAATTTCCACGTCCGCCTGATCAACTCTCTTCGATCCGGGCAAGATGTTTTCGATGGTTCTGAACATTTCGCCCTGCTCGTGGGAATCTCCGCCTACGGCAATGATTTCGCATTTAGAAGGATTTAGTTCCAGTCCTCCTTCGTCTGCGGACCTTAACACCTTGAGAATGTCACCGACAACTGAGTTTACTGGGCCTCCCAAGGTGGCGTCGTCCAGATACCAAACGTTTAATGGACTTTCCATACGGGCCACTATCACAGAGATTCCAATACTGAACAGAGCGGGGCCGAGCGGATCGCCCTGTTGTACACCGTTGGATGAAAGGAGAGGTTCCTTATCGGCCCAAGATAGTAGCGATGGCTTGCTGTAGCTCTGCAATGTAAATGGGAAAAGCTGGGGCACTTTCGATTTCACTTCATTGAGAATTACGTCGCGTCGGATGGTGTTAAAGGCATTTCAAAAATCGAGCTTTACCACCACACGTGGGGGACCGTCCGCCTCTATGAATCCTCGAACCGCGTGTGCTGCAGCCTCGGCCCCACCTTTTACTGAAACACCAACTTGCTTTGGCGTAACGGCACTACTAATTGCTCTTCGATTTACCACGATTGCAACTTTTGCAGCCAGTCTCCGCAAGGTGAGGCCGCATGCTATGGGCCTAATGGTGCCGTCTTTCTTTTTTGGTGCTGTCAGTTCGGCTCCGTAAAAAATCGGAAGGCAAAAAGATGGTAGTTTACCGTTCAAAGCCAAATTAACCAGGGAACACAATTCCGTCAATAATCTCTCGGAAGAGGGCACCATACAATCCAGCATATCGCGTAGGTGACGAGGCCGGAGTCCGTCAAGTCCAGGGCCGGATGCCAGCGCAAAAGATCGTACAGCGTCGGCTATTAGTTTCTCCTGCGCAACACATGTTTCCTGAGGATTCGGTGCTGGAAGATTATCGATACTTGCGCTGGTCGGCGGGGCGGGGTGCTTGTTTATGAGCTCCTGATAGGTATGGTCATCTGGTGGTGCAAAGGTGTCAACGGACAGGAGCGTGTGAGCCGCCGAACGGATATCTCCCTCTGCCAACTTGCGTTCTGCCATCGTGGCTCTGTGACGATCAAGGTGATGCTTTTTGGAATTCCGTATGTTGTCGCTGTGATGCTCTTCGACAACATTATCTAGCACCCTCCACTGAGACTCGGCAAGGTTTTTCCTAATAATTTGGCATAGTGTAATGTCTTTGCCTTTTCGCTCGGGAACTTTCAGCATGAGTAATGGCAGGGTGATTAGACTGTGCCAAGAGGGATAATCCTGCCTTAAGTTAAAATTAGCGAGGGCCTCTGCATACGCCGCGGAACAAATTTCCCTGACTCCTCTAGGGATTATCCTCACTAGCCTGATGGTTTTGCGAGCATTGGACAGGGTTCGGATGAGAATCTTTGGGTCGTGATTTGGTATCGTTGAAATCGGGTCGGCGTGATCTCCGGTTCCATCCATGTATTGTCCAACATTGCCGGTGTTTTGTAGAACGCTTCTGGGACTTCCCTCATATTCTGCTCGAAGTGCCTACGGAACTCTCGCAGTGACGCGGTGGTCACCGTGTCGAGAGCGCTAAGCTGCTGAGCAGATAGGTGTTCTCAAATTAATGTGATACCATAGTATGCCACCGAGGCCACCTTCAGGTTAAACAGTATTAGAGCTCTTTTTACTGAGAGCTTCTGTGGAGCCGATATTGGGGTCATGGCAACAATGCTGCTATTAATTCGCTGAGATATGTGGGCCAATAAAGATGTGCCGCTTGGCGTTAGTTTAACACCCATGTAAGTAAACTTCGAAACAAATTCTACAGAGACACCGCCCAAGCTGAGCCTATCACTTCTCTTCAGGGGTCCCCCGGATCTGAATTTCATAGCTTTTGTCTTCGATACGTTAATCGTTAAACCATTTTGCTTGCTGTATGTCTCCAGCATCCTCAGGGACCTTTTTAGATCCATGAACACTCTACTATATACCATCAGGTCATCGGCTTAGAGAGTTATGCGGACACGGGAGTAGTGGTCATTGATAAGGCCCGGAAGATTACTGAGTAAGACTGAGAATAAGAGCGGGCTAAGGTTATCACCCTGGAGATAGCCGGTGGTTTGTAGGAAAGGTTGTTATTCCTGAATGCCGTCATCTAGAATGACCGGGTTTGCTTTCAGGATAGCAGCCAGTATCCCCAAAACTCGTAGGCCCACGCCCGCGGCGGCTAGCATCTCTATGACAATATCCGCGGGGGCAGTCTCAAACGCCGCCTTGTAGTCTACAAACACAGCGTACAGTGCTTGGTACTTGACGGTGACCGAGCGCTTTACCTCGTCTAAAAGCTCCTGGGATGCGGTCATTGTCGAATGTCCATGCTGTTTTGGAGGGATAATTTCCTTTGCTTCGAGATAGAAGCTAAGCCGGCGTGCCAGGAGGCATGACAATATTTTGTAGATGCAGCTTTTCTTTGCAATGCCTCGCCAAGAGGATGGACAAAGCGGGTCACCTTTGCCTTTGGGGATGACCTTTAGCAAGCATTCCGACCAGGTTGCTGAAATTTCACCTGTTTCCAAGCACTTGTCAAAGAGTGCCGCCCAAAGGGGCGTTAGAAGGACCGTCGTTTTTATATGTTCATTCCGGACGAGGTCGGGTCCGAAGGCCTTCTTATTCTTCAACTTTTCGATCGTACTTTGAACTTCCATAAGAGAGAATGGAGCATCTATCTGCTGAGATAGTAGACTCTCGTATACATCCGATAATTCACACGATAACGGGATGATCTCAAGTGTGCTATATGTTGTTGTAAATGCGTCAATGAAGTGTTGGCGCAGACGGTCGGAGGCAACTGGACAACTATAGAACGTAAAGTTCCTTCTAAGGGCGCAGTGAGGCTCAAACCTGGCTCTACGAATCATACGATTTTCACCTTCCTTGGCGAACAATATTTTCTTGAATTCCTTTAGCTGTCGGTACCAGCGACGGCGTCTACAATAAAAGTCTCTCATCTCTGGGTGTTCTCGGGGGAGAATGAGAGCCGGAATAACATAAGCTCTCACACGATAGCAATATGAGTCGAACCAATCAGGTGACCGACTTCCCCTCAGAGTACGCCGTATATGTAGAGGAGCGCACCGCTTGTGTCAGCATGTCGGAGAGCAGACTTGGCGGCACTTCCAGTCGTGGGATGCCAAGCGCAAAGCTTTATGCGTAATTTGTTTACGTCGATGCATTTTCCGAGCCCGTGGCGTCTCGGCGTACTAGCGCTCCCACCTCCATCATTAACTATAACTGTTAAATAAACGGGTACATGCTTTTTAAATCCAGTAATTAAAAGGCCAATCACTTGTCCGCCATATTCGATGCCTCCTTCAGGACCTGAGTATGCGAATATATCGATTGTAGAGGACCCACCCCTCTGCGGATTATCGCCAAATCCACCTCCATCAGAGTAAAACGTTGGCGGCGAAGTAGTACATATCCAGAAACCATACTCCTCTAGCGCTTGGCGAAGTCCGGGACGACGCAGCAGTGTCAAGCCTACAGTTTAAGTCTCCGGCCAGAGGAGCTGGTACACCAGTTGGAATAATCGCAACGGCGCGACCAATCTTTTCTGAGATATCTTTAACAGAGTCCCGGCTGCCACTACTGTATATCCCAATAAAAATTAATTGGAAGGTGCTGCAGACGATGGTGTTGTCTTCGGCCAATAGGATCCTTACTTGTTTGAGTCGGGGGCCAACCAGCAGGGAGACTCCACCAATAGGCCGGCCGCGCGAGAGCCGTAAAGCTGGACAGTGATATGAGTAGTATCTATTAACATCGAAACGCTCCGTAGTGAACGTCTCCGTTAGAAGGACAATATCGTAACTTTCGAGGTCGCTGTTTGGAACGACCGGAAGCACCGTCCGTATGCCCTCACAGTTCCACTGGCACACCCTTAATTGAACTGTCGGCCTCTGGAACGGTTTGAACCGTAGTTGCGGCAGTTGGACTAGTAGAGTCGTCGGGCCGAGTCGTTCTAAGTGTTGTTCTTGGTCTCGGTTGCCGCCTTCAACTCCTTTATCGCTTCCTTGAACGACTTGCATAGGCGACTTAAGTCGGGTGGGAGCGGGGCCGGCGTAACTGTTGAGGCGGTTTTCTGCTCGACTTTGGTGCTGCCTTTCTTCTTGGCCAAGATAACCTCTGGCTTCTTCTCTGCCTTTTTCGGTAACGGTAGTCCCAAAAAAGCAGTCACGTTGCGAGCTGCAGTACGTATGTGGTACTGCTTCGTCATCGTATGTGGTAGCCTTAATAAGCATTGGTTTCTGGACTTTGGTAAGAGGCTGATATATGATCGAACCTCCATCGCAAAGCACTTTAAGAGCATCGTTTGTTGCCTTGCACTCTTCATGCAGCACCGGGATTGAGGAGACCGTCAACTTGGCTCCCCCGGCATATTGATCGAGCCACGAGGCGAAGTCTGCTACCCCAGAAAGAAGTTCGTCCTTTCTGAAGTCTAAACAGTCATCAGGTCAGGATGGAAGAAAACCCCAAATATAGTATTAGGAGCTTCTTCAATATTTTTCTTGGCCTCATGTATCATTTATAACCCTGATTTGTGATGTAAAGTCATTACTATGAGCTGTTGACTAATAGACAGGTGCATGCGCAACGGACCTCGGAGTTTCTTTACTGAAGAGTCGCCAAAGAGTAAAGCTCTCTTCTTTGTCCTCTGTGAAGGCCCAGCCGCGCTCACACAATTATTTCAAGCACGAAATCCATTTAGCTCACAAACACATTATACATGCGTCGAGACAGGCCACGAAAAAATGAGTCCAGTCAGTCGCAATCAGATTTGTGATCATCCAGTCGTAATCACCTTTCTTGTTGTTCCACCAGTCAGTGCGCGTCTTAGGCGTAGTCGGACCGCGAGTTATGGTGAACTTACTATTTTATGATCATTGGCGATCGGTGCGGTCGATACAGTAATGTTGCCAAGTAAGCCATCAGTAGTTAGAACAACTTCCAGTATATTTAGTTTGCGGGTAGGGGTGCCAACCAGCTGCAGAAGAACAGCTTCGCAGAAGAACTGAAGAAACATTTCCTCAACTGAAAGCTCATCCCCAGCTGTCGATTTATCAGTACGTCGTGATGACGAGCAGCGCCAACCCGACCAATTTATAATAGGTTGGTTGAGAGCTATAGAGATAACAACACTCACACCATCAGTCACAAGTGTATCGAGATCGGCAATCAAATTCTCCATCTTTTTCTCCTAATTAGAGCGCGATTCTGTTGGACTAAGGTACGAGCAGACAAGTAAAATCTGGTTAACTATAACTATAAGCTAACTATAAGTTACGTCGGGAGACTTTGGCACAGGGAACCTTGGAATTTACTAGCATTAAGACGCCTCCACCACTCTGGCCGACACAATCATTACGAAACATCTCGTATCTTCCACCCGCGCTTAGTTCAGTGGACGTAACCTTGTCGGTCAGCCACGTCTCGCTTACGTACGCAATATCAATTTCTTCTATTTCCATAAACGCGTGCAAACAATCAATCGCTCCTGGCTTAGCGAGTGATCGCTCCTTTAGGGATATACATTTAAAATCAGAGTATACGTTACTGTTGAGAGCTCAAATTGTTGTGAGAAAGCTTGTCCGTGTTTAAAGTTAAAGTGTTCGTTGGCATGCCCTGTTCAGTCATTGGGATGGATGTCGTTCAATTACATCAGCCCCTCGGGGGCGCTCGTTGAAGATCTTAACTATTGCACCTTCATTCCAGATGTCTTTATTGAACATCTTATCCACATCGGTGTCAGGGATTTCAACATAGAATGAGCAATAATGGGCAAAGCGAGTTCTCAGCTTCTTAATCACGGATACACCCCGGACTTCATTAGATGGTCATGTAGTACTGATTTGTTCAGCCCAGGCTCTTGTCCGGATACAAAAATACGTTCCGTGTGCGAACGCATTGAGCCACTAGGTTATGCATATAGGTGTTCTTGCTTGCTGTTTTGAACAACGAGAGCACGCCTTGGATTTCGATTTTCTTTTCCACCAGCTGCGGCCTTTCTTGCTTGATTTGGCACTTGTTGATGATTACTCTGGAACCGTTGACGCCCTCTTGATTGCGATCTGCTGAGAGTTCGGCTTGATGAGCGATTCACTGGTGTGAGCATTCTCCCCCTACCTCTGGGTGAACTTTCAAAGCGAGTACCTCTAGCTTTGATACTCTTATTTGGCGATGCATCTATGTTATTGAGAGACTTTTTTTTCTAACAATTGGTTCCGCTTAAGCAACGCGTTATTTCTTGACACTAATGTGCGGACGGTCCTGTTCAGCCTTTGAACCAGACCGACTACAGAGATTTGACAATCGTCACCAGATCGGTTTCATTAGTTGGCAGTTCCTCATCGTCACAGACACTGAGCGGAGGGGGCTCACCGTTATGGCACTTACACTTTGTCGTATTGTCATCCTTCTTTGCTTCGAGATAGGTGAAATTGGTGCACTTAGCGAGGTGGACCCAAAGAGAGCACCCAGTGCATTGGATGAACGATGCAGTTTTGCCTATTGTGCGAGCACAGTTCTGGAATTTCGACGAAGTGCAGGCCTTCTTAGAATTGGCACTTTCATTATCTTCCGACACCGTTCGCTTTAAAGTTGAAGTATCTCGCACCGACATATGTTCACTACGGACACCTGTTTTGCTTGTTGTGATATCAACACACCGGTATGTTCAATAGACAACAACCCGGCTGCAAAGCTGAGCTGATAGCTGAGGTTCCGTACCTACTGCAAGAGAGCCACTGTCCGCGTTTGAATTCACCTCGGACACAGCAGAGACGAGAGAAGAGGTGTGTAGGATCGAACTTCAGCTATCCTTGATGCTGATGTAACACTGGCGAACAGGTTCGATAACTAAACGTACGATTAGTTACGTAGATAGACCAAACGTCCTCCTAGATAGTTACGTAGATTGACAAAAACGTCCTCCTATTGGTCTGTCCAATCCCCCAATAGACATGGCGGCCAACTGGTGTCACCCTTGCATCTCAACGAGTAGATGCAGTTCTTCCCACTGGAACGTCTTTACCAAGAGTTGTGCAATAGTATCTGCCGAGGTATGGTTGCCTCCGAATTCACCCGTGTTTTACTATCCAGCCCTTTCAAGGAGCGAAGACCATATTAGGTACAACGTTGTTTTCATTCTTCTTCGCAAGTCGCATCTCAATCGCGTCAGCTGGAGCTATTGCGCCGTTCCATGTCTCTTTCGCTGCCATTGATGTTGTTGTTGCTTCTCTCCGCCGAACTAGCTTTGCTGTCGTCTGTCTTCTTGTGCATCTCCAGTGTGACGCCATCGGCTCGGCCAGCTGGACAAGCTATTGATATAGCTGTCAGCGTAGCTGCGCCGGCTGCACCATCTACTGAGACTTGGGGAAGGCAAATATCCATGTCTTTAGACGCACCACCGTTGGCGTCGCCTGTGTGTGGGGTGTTTTCTTGGTGCAATGCAATTCGCAGAACGATTCGAAACGTTCCAATCTAGCACCCTGACAGTATCATCTGTACTTTGTTTTGCGCATTTTCCGTTTTTTTGTGAGTGCGGTGTCGCGATTGTTCTTCTTGCCTTTACTGCTGGTAGTCCCGATGTTAGTCCAAACGTTTACCTGCTAGCGTTGGAGAGCTTCGGCCTGGTGTCGAAGAGTAAGTAGCCTTGCCAGCTAGCAGTACTTCTGGCGTCACCACTGTGCCTGAACCCCGAGACGAACAATCCGCGCACTTTTTTAAACGTGAATAGTCTTTTCAGAGGCTTCTCGTTCTTCAGGTCCATCAAGTGACAACCGGCAACAACTTGCAGGCGAAAGCGGCTCAAAACCCGGAGCCGCAAACGAAGCAGCCTATGTTGGGTGCTGCCATCTTCAGAACGAATAATAACATAAACTATCTTGTACATAGACTCTGTTTTAGTAAAATAAATATGATTGAATACTTAGTTTACCTATCAAGGTTAACAATGATGTACCAATGAAGATCGGCTGTTTTGCCTGAGACGCCGCGTGTTCTCTTGGAGACGAGTGTCAACTTTGACTCACCGGCTGGGCCCTGCTCAACAAGACGGCGGCCCCCATGTGCAACGTCGTTAAGCCTGCCTTGTGACGGCAGCTATCGCATGTATATTGCTGCCATTGGCCTGCAGTTGTGGTGGACAGCGCAGTAGCTTCAACGTCCGACTCCCAAGCCAACGGGATGTCGGCTGCCGCTTCTCCCATGCTTATTGACAGACAGTGTAAAACAGCAGTATTAGCCACAAATCACGGAATCCCCAACTGCTGTACACAATGTCACCGCTTCCACACATCTTCGTGCAGGCATCGCGTGACATCAATGGCACTGTAGTCGACTTTTAGCCTACTCACGAGCCGTCTCTCCCCTCACCGTCCGTCAAGTCCGATCTTCCGGCCGGTAATTCCAGCATCTCCCGGCTAGCGACGAACGTGCTTGACATGGTGGGTGGTGACGTGTGCAGTCATATCTCGCAAGCACAAGGCGGCGCCACGTTATGCAAGGTGTTCGCAAACATGCGTTTATATATATTAGACACGGTCAACGGATCAGCTAGTCACGCTGCATGTCGGTCTAAACGATATCCTATAGGGCCCAGTCAGTGTTGATATTGTCGAACTGTAGAGGTGGAAAAGGCATCAGGTGAATGACCTGGTGACGTTCTGCGACAGCGTCTATACTATAATGCACGTTCGATAGGTAAAGAAGATCGTACTCCATTGCTTAGCTCATATAGCTTACAACTTAAAGTATATATATATATATATATATATATATATATAAACTGTTTATAACCGAAACCTGTTTAGGTGTTGGTGGTAAACATGTAACCGATAGAACCCTGTCGTGTGATGATAGGCACTCGAAATGTGCGTTTGGACGAAATGTGCGTTGCAAAAAATTCGCAACTATGTTCTTCGGTGATAATTTTGGCTTGATTTATTTGAATGGCTTGGAATTGTAAGGGCATGATGTACATGACAAACCACGAGTATGGTGTTAATTTCGCAATAGGTTCATACAAAAAATAAACAAGTGTGAAAAAACAGTGTTGCAAAATATTAGCAATAATAATATGCTAACAACACGGCTCTTGTTTGTAAAGGATAGTCGATACTACAGCTGATGTACGATCCCGGGGATAAAATGTCAGGAATATTGTCTAGATAAATGAATCGCTCTATAGCTGTAAAAAATTCTACAGCTCAGTCGCTGTTCCGGACTAACGAAGAAGCTTATGTTTAAACCATGGGTCGTACAAATGATCTTTCTGATAACGAAAATAAGATAATTGAGGCATATGCTGAGCTCGGTCATATAGTGACTGCTATAGCAACCAGATGAAGACGGCGTAAGAGCATTATTAGTAGGTTCTTACACCCTGGAGTGAACTAAAGGTGCAGATCTAACAGTGGGCGTAAGTCAGTTATGACTATTCAAGATCGGCGTAGAATCATACAGTTGGCTACTTGTGAACAAATGTCTTCTTCCGGGATCAGGACCACTTTGAGAATGCCAGTGCATCGATTCACAGTGTACCGAGTGTTAAGTTCTGACAAAAACGTGCGATACGCAAAAAGAAAGCTTATGCCGCGACTGCAACCGAAGCACATTGTCGTACGGCGTGAATTTTCGCATAGGTATTAAACTTTGAATATAGAGTGGAAAAACATCGTCTTCCCGGATTAAAATAATTTAATCTCGATGACCCTAACGGCTGTCTGTACTATTGGCATGACTTATAGGAACCTAAATGGTTTTCGAAGCGTGTGGTCGATGGTGGTTCTGTGAAATATTGAGGCGCGTTTGGATATAATGGGAAGTCCGATCTAGTCGCGATTGTGGGCCGAAACAATTCCGACAAGTGCCAGCGTATCGTCGGTTCCCAGTTAAGGAGCCCATTTCAGAAAAGGGGACCTGACACAGTTTTTCACTGGCCGGCATTGAGTCAGACCTGTTTCTCATCGAAAAATCTTTGGGAACATTTGGTGAAGCAGGTTTACGCAAATGGTCGACAATAGGATCATTTGTCGGACTTCAGAAAAGCTGATCAGCAAGCATGAACTGATATTCCACGTTCGTACTTAAGCTCATTTACTCCACGAACGACCAAGTTTACGATTTGCTTCAGAACGAAAAATCCGTTTCGTAGTAACAAAGAAGTCATACAGCCCTGCTAAGAATCGAACACCCCGTAAGGCGTTATTGTTGCTAATATTTTGCACCACTGTTTTTCACATTTGTGTGTGAACCGATTGTGAGATTGCAACGAAATTAACACCATACTTGTACTTCGTCACGTACATCATACCCTAAATTTTTTTGCAACGCACTTTATACTCTAAAGATAGTTTTATCAGGATCGCCTGTTAATATGCGACAAACGCGGGCACCCTTTCTGAACGAAAAAAACTTATACAACTTTATGTGACTTATTTAATTTCATTTATCAAACAACAGTCCAATTCTAATTTATGTGGATTTTTGTCGTTCCAAAATGCACTGGAAAAAGATTGCGCTCTTAGATTCACAAACCATGTGGTCTACCTTTGTTAATGCCTGCATCACCAAGAGCTTACACCAACTAATAGACAAGGTCACTCGCCCTCGATTACGTTGCTCAGTGTTCCATTGCCTGCACAAGCTTTAAAATCAATTTAGTCAAGCACGTAACCAACTATATGGCTGTGAATAATCTTTTCGATGCTTTCCAACACAGCGAGATTTTCGCTGTATATATTTTGACTAGAAGAGTGCTTTTGAGAGGATTGATCATAAGCTTCTTATTGACACGATGAAGACGCTCCAGGTTCATTTACAGTCGCATAAATGGCTTGCCGCTTTTTACACAATCAGTCGTTCCAAGTTAAAAATGCGGGGAAGCTCCTACTGAGCCACGACTGGTACCGTCCGGCATCCCACAGGGGACCTGCGTCTCTCCTCTGCTGTATACAGTCTGCGGTCGATGACATTTGCCACTGGTGCATCGTTAATAGGATGGAGCTATCCGTTTCGAAATGCCTCGTTTTGAAGCATGGCATTTTCAACAGGGAGAATATTGCCCACCGTTTATGTTGCACGGGATCACGGTGAATTAGTGTCACAGCATTTTCTGCACATTTAAGAGAGCTAGTCAAATCAACATTTATACTTGTGAACATGCTGTTCCGTTGCTCTATCATCAATAACCCAAATGAGTATGTTCGTCTGTATAGAGCAGTTGTGCTATTCACTAACTAGTATATTGTTCACCTGTCTGGAGCCCGTACTTGTGCAAGCACATAGAGATGATTCAAAATGTTCAGAGAAGATTTCTAAAAAAATCTCTGTAGAAGGTATAAGATTGACCTATATGCCGTAAACCTTCCGTCGCTCTCGTTTTTATTGAAGAACAACAACGCGCGAGTTCTATCTATCGCAACTTGCAAGTGCCGTTCTTATCAACTGTTTTTTTCGATGTGACAATGAACAATCGCAGAAGTCAACAAATTTTTTTACCAAAATGTATTTCAAGACTTGAGACAATCAACAATATGTTCGCTTAGAACCGACTGACCCACGATCAACTACTGTTCACATGGAATGCATCTCCAACTTCAGTGCTCAAGGTTTTCTATTGAGTACTTGCTTCTACCACCAGGTTCTGCACATGTGACAGCCTCAGATTACTTTAAAGCAAAATCCTTCGACGCTATCACATTACCTTCATACTCTCTGAGTGTACCGATGCTGCACATCAGAGGTTGAGTATAAGTACAATGCTATATCGCCACCCATTTTTTGGGGCTAGTTGCTTGCTAGTTGCTTTACTGGGGAAAGACAGTAGCTATGCAATTCCGAAGGGGCGGCCATATGACGTGCTCTAAATCAGGGAAACAGAAATTACATTTGAAAACAAATTCACATACCTGAACACAACCTTATTAACAAGCGATAGCAGTTTTCGATCACACATCCAGGAGAAGGCCAGGAAGGCCATCATCGCAGGTGCGGCAATTAAATGTCCACATATGCTTTCAGTTCATGCAGCAATTGCTTTCTTCGGGATACAGATAGCACCCATAGCCACGTAAGGCGTTCCATTAATATGGATTAAGTTGGAAGTAGGCAAATTGCGTTCAATTGATGGGGTAAGCTTTTTCGTTTTAAGGAGGGTTTTTGCGCTATAGAATACATGCAGGAATAGGGTTGTTCACGTGCTGGAGGGTGGCTCGCTGCTGACGGAAGACCTACAAAAACGATGTATTCTAAAGAAAACGTGCGTCTTTGAAGTGTATATGCGGAACTGGGAAACCAAAATTAGTGAGGTGAACTTAGGTGTTTATGGAACAGCAGAAATGACGAGCACTAAATTGCGGGGTAGCGGGGTAAAAGATCGGCATCTAACTACGGCCTTTACAGCAACACGGATTTCATTACGTTCTGTGCAACGTGAAGGGTTTTCATGAACCACAGGATAAATGTCAATGCAAACAATTCTGGAGCAGATGTGATCGATACCCCGCCGCCGTATGCCCGGCGGTTAGGTCTATAGCAGAACTAACAAAACGCTAGATGATTGGTGTGTCTCAAGACATTTTGATGTAACATAAACACATTTACCCAGTTTAGGTGTTAATAAAACAAATAATATGTTCGCTTGTCTTGTAGCCAGATAATCGCGCAACAAAACGGGGGGGCGTCATTGGCCTAGCACCCTATCCACCCTTCATTCGGTACATAAAGGCGTTTTCTAT
This sequence comes from Dermanyssus gallinae, assembly GCA_003439945.1. NCBI lineage: Eukaryota > Metazoa > Arthropoda > Arachnida > Mesostigmata > Dermanyssidae > Dermanyssus > Dermanyssus gallinae. Next base: position 277,214 of record QVRM01000899.1, read on the forward strand.
TCTATTATATTCTATGATACATGCTCATAGAGTAACACCGGAGACTTATAACGATATGTAGGGTCTCGGATTACTTTGAAACACGAGATCTCCATATTTGACACAGCTACATCGCGAAAAAATGATACATCCATTAGAAAAATCCATGTTTTAGCAAATCATTTGAGCGGAATGACGACGTCTGGGCTCATTTCACGACTCGATGGAAACAACGGCAGACACGTCCGCAACGCACCCAGCAACTATACTTAATACTTAGTAAACATCCTGTTATGTTGGATAACCTTAAAACTGCGGTTTGGTAAAATGTTGCACAAGTTTCGGATGACATCCTGCAAGAGCTCGCGCCAAGCCTTCACAATATACTGGATGTGTTTATTAATACATTTTCTTTGTGTATTTACAATATTTTAGTTATAATCATATTATATAATTGTACTGACTACTACGGAATGCGCTAATTTGTTTTGAGATTTATAAAAACCGACTGCACATATACAGGGTGTGACAGAAAGAATTTTATAGCGATACATAATTGTAGAGCTCGTTAAAGCAAATATTTTTTCCAATGGAACATGGTCTCTAAGAAGTCTTGTTTTGGAATGAGAGTGAAATTACTACAATTTATGAGACTGCCGATTTTTCCCGATATAGGAGCACAAAACGTGCTGTTGCGAGACAACCAATCTTCCTAGACAGAAACTAAGCACACCTTCGTGTTCGCGATAAAATTCTGCTCCATCTGAAATATATACAAGGCCGATCAGAAGACGCGACATGGTCGCTTAGAAGAGAATTCGCCAAAAATGAAGTTCTTTATTAACGTTCACGCCAAATACTTTGAAATCATAACCCTTCAACCACCCACAGCGCTCAAAACGGACGTATTCAGCCAATGCGCAATTCATGGCGATCATTTTGGTACCAAACATATGTCAATGCGAGCTGTGGTTGCAGAGTAATTACGATTTTTCGGAGGGCATGCCGAGATTGAGTGCATGCATAAGTTACCTACTCAGATAAACCACTCGTCATATCTTTAGAAAAAAAACACACCACTATTTATTATCTTACAGTAACTGCTCGAACGTGTCTCCGCGAACATTTCGGCTAAACCGGCCGAGCTTACTTCCCTCATTCTAGTGCTCCACTCGTTCGGAGGCCATATCGATGTGATCATGTGAAGAAGCTATCCACAATAACAGAACAACCACCTACTAAATGTTGATACAGAACGGCGCCAGTAAGATGACACAACACCCGACAGAACGCATTGACACCATCATAAACAACGCCGATTTAGGCTGCTCAGCCACATGCTAACGGCATCATAGCACGTTCACTACTGCCGACCTGTCGCGCCACAGCCACAACATTGACGCCATCATCAACAACACCGAAATAGGCCCGCTCAGTCTCATGTTACCTACATCGATGCATCTTCGTCACCGCTTCTATATCGCGATCTAACCACAACATCTATGTCATCATCATCAGGCCTCCATAAGCGTCCCACAGGGATTATAAACATTGGAAACAACCTGCGCTACCATGATGCGTGCCCGAATCGACCAATCAGCAAAGAATACCGGTGGAACATTCGAGTCTCTGGAGTGAATAAATAGATCGTGAGAAGACTGGTCCAGTGCCATTTTCTTTGCAATTGTGCTACGTGCGAGACGTATTCCTGTGTATGTATTGTTCTCTCTGTTAAAATCATTATTGTTACTGTATCGTGATGGCCCGGTACACAATTAAAGAGAAAGTTGAAATCTCTCACATTTATGTTGAAGCACGGTGTAACGCATACGAAGCGCGACGGCTATACCAGATGCGTTACCCGGATAGACACTTACCAAGTATTCCCACGTTTGCGAACATACATCGTCACGTACGTGAAACTGGATCGTACCATGGCCGTCAGTACGACTCTGGAAGACCGAGGACAGCAAGAACACCAGCCATGGAAGAACGCATCCTTCAAGCAGTAGCCGATCGTCCTTTTGCAAGTACGAGGGAAGTGGCCCGAGACGTTGGTGCAAGTTACAGAACCGTCCACAGGGTACTAAGAGCCGAACGACTACAACCGTACAGATTGCAGCAAGTTCAAGCTTTGCGAAATCCAGACAAAAAACAACGGATTGAGTACTGTAGTTTCTGGAGCAAGCGGAAATTATTGCGGAGTTCCCTGCACTTGTGCTTTTCACCGATGAAGCTCAATTTACACAAAGCGGTGTGTTTAATAGGCACAACACCCGTTGTTGGGCAAGGGAGAACCCGCATATGACTCGCCAGCGTGAACGTCAGAGTCGTTTCTCCGTGAATGTGTGGGCTGGCATGGTGAACAACTACCTCATAGGCCCACACATACTTCCTAACAGGTTGGATGGAGAAGCATACCTTACATTCCTGAGCGAAACACTACCAGGACTGTTGGAAGGCGTTCCAGAAGGTGTTCGCGAGAGGATGTGGTTCCAGCACGACGGAGCGCCACCGCACTCCACCACTCCGGTGCGCGGTTACCTCAACGAGACCTTCGAGGATCGGTGGATTGGCCGGGGCGGGCCGATCGCTTGGCCACCGCGATCGCCTGATTTAACAAGTCTTGATTTTTTTCTTTGGGGCTACCTAAAGAATTTAGTCTACAAGACTCCCGTCGAATCATGTGAGGAGCTGGTCGCCAGGATAAACTTTGCTGCTGATGCTGTTCGAGCAACGCCTGACATATTTCAAAAAGTCCAACAAAGTCTCTGCAAGCGCTACCAATTGTGTATAGAGGCTCGCGGAGACACGTTCGAGCAGTTACTGTAAGATAATAAATAGTGGTGTGTTTTTTTCTAGAGTTATGACGAGTGGTTTATCTGAGTAGGTAATTTATGCATGCACTCAATCTCGGCATGCCCTCCGAAAAATCGTAATTACTCTGCAACCACAGCTCGCATTGACATATGTTTGGTACCAAAATGATCGCCATGAATTGCGCATTGGCTGAATATGTCCGTTTTGAGCGCTGTGGGTGGTTGAAGGGTTATGATTTCAAAGTATTTGGCGTGAACGTTAATAAAGAACTTCATTTTTGGCGAATTCTCTTCTAAGCGACCATGTCGCGTCTTCTGATCGGCCTTGTATATATTTCAGATGGAGCAGAATTTTATCGCGAACACGAAGGTGTGCTTAGTTTCTGTCTAGGAAGATTGGTTGTCTCGCAACAGCACGTTTTGTGCTCCTATGTCGGGCAAAATCGGCAGTCTCATAAATTGTAGTAATTTCACTCTCATTCCAAAACAAGACTTCTTAGAGACCATGTTCCATTGGAAAAAATATTTGCTTTAACGAGCTCTACAATTTTATGTATCGCTATAAAATTCTTTCTGTCACACCCTGTATTTAGACGTTCATTACGTCAGCCCACAATCGCAGATTATATTATAGCTCATATCATATAGAGAAAGACAGGTGTCGAACGAAAGTTGGCACAGAATAAAGGTCGCTTTGAAAGAACGCTTTTAGAGAAGTAGCAGCAGTCAATTTCACGCCATGGCGGGAAACGCGGACGGTTTGAAATCCTGCTCCCGATGCGCGGAAAGGATTGATGGACTGGTGCTGCACTGCGGGGTCTGCGAGCGTGCGATTCACTTCACGTGCCTCCTTGAGGACGAGAAGGCAATGGACATGAGCAGCACCGCTCGGTGGAAGTGCCGGCTGTGCGCGATGCCAGCGGCCAACATGGACATCAGGGGGTTCATGACCAGTCTGGAGAAGGTGGCCATCTCTCACGAGATGATGAGCTGCATGGTGTTCTTCTGTCAGCGTATGCTGGCCCTCGAGAAGGAGGTCGCCAGCTGTAAGCGCCCCCGCCCGGAGAAGGAGGAGGACATGCAGCTTGTCCGAGAAGAGGCTGCCGGCGCCCAGCCGCTCGCTCAGCCACCCAAAAAGACTGCGCTTTTCATCGGTGACAGCGCTGTTGGGGCCTTCAGACCGGCACTGAAGCAACTTCTCCCGCGGAAGGCTGCCATGATCGTCCGCAGCTGCTCAAAGCCGGGCATCAAGGATATCATTAAGGAGGCCGAGGACGCCATCGAGAAGGCCGCCCCCGGTCCTGTCTGCGTAGCGCTTCACGCCGGCTACCACGAGTGTGGCAACTTTGAGGGCAACGACTTCATCGAGGCCACGGTGGAGTTCGCCAAACAGCTCAAGGTGGTCCGCCCTGGATCCCAGCTGAGCGTGCTCTCCGTCCCGCTCTTCAACCAAGACTGCAAGGCTGCCAACGAGGCCCTCTCGCTGCGCGCCGCGGCTGCCGGCTTCGTGTACGTGCCCCTCACCCAGATCCAGCGTCAGGTGGTTGAACGCGGCTCCTACAGCTACAAGGGTGAGCCGGCCAAGAAAGCGGCCCTGGCGATCGCTTGACGGGTAAAAGATTTTTTAGGGGTGTCCCTAAGAGATCCTTCCAAGGTCAGCAACGACCAAACTACCCATCAGTCCAAGCACTCGGGCACGAAGGACAGACACAGCGTGGACAAGAGCGCCGTGGACGGCATCAAGACTGCTCTCCGGCAGCTTCTGCGCGAGAGATCCTCCCAGAGCTCCAACCGGTCTCCTGGCGAGATCCGAGGTGCTCAAACTCGGCGCCGCCAGCGTCCCCGCTACGAAGCGAAGCACCAGAAGGACAGGCAGGACAACTCGGAGTTCCGCGCGCCGCCGAGGGACACTCTGTACGACCACCTCGCCGCGGCTCTTCGGACAGCACCCGCCGCAGCAGGCCCCGGAGCAAGGGGAGGGGCCGCAATGGGAACCGCTCCTAATTGCACAATGAAACTGCGAGGGGATTCGGACACTCGACCTCCTCGCGCCCTCCGCGTTTGAGGGCATTGACGTTCTTGTGCTGACGGAGACTTGGGCCACGACCTCCTTCAACATCCCCGGCTTCTACTGCGCGCACTCCCCCGCCTGCAGGTCCCGGCCGACCCAGCGGCGGTGTCTCCGTGTGCTATAACCAGCGGCTGGGCGATGTTGAGGTGCTTCTTGCTGAGGAAGACATGGTCGTAATCCAGGGTTTGCGGCTAAACATAATCGCAGGCTACGTGCGTCCGCCGCCCAAGGAGAACTCGACGATGCTGATTGAAAAGCTGACCCGGTGCTTCAGTGAGCTAGATAGAGATGCGCCCTTTATCGTCACCGGCGATTTCAACAGTAGGCTGAACCGTGCGGCCGATCTGCGCACGAGAGTTCTCCTGGTCACCGTGGCCGACTCGGGCTGTTGGGTTGTCACCGACCCCGCAAGCCCAACCTTCGAGGGTCACATGGTCACACATCTGTCATAGATGTATTCGCGGTAAACTTGCCATCCGAGCAGGTTTCCTACCTCACATTTTAAGAATCATCTGTCAACGGCTGTAAGAGTCTTCCTGCCAGTTGCTAGGACTCCTGCTCCCCTCCGCCCACCTCTGCTGGCCAAGCATATCAGCTTGCACCACCTGCAGGAACGCCTCCACGAGGTCTTCCCCGTAACGGGAGCTCCAGGTATTGACCAATACACCAATACGGAGCTGTTAAGATATGCAGCTGGCCTTAGTAAGCCGAGAAAGAGGAGTCCATGGTTCAACAGCGCGTGCAAGCCAGCCTATCAGGCCCAGCTCAGAACTCGTCTCCTAGACGCACTTTACCCGTGGATGCGGGCACTCTTCATCATTCCCAAGAGTTGGTGTCGCCGAACATATCATATCACCTTCATTGAAAAAGGGGTATAACAATAGAAGTAAAGTCGTTTCAAATCTGTGAACGACGTGCAATCCTCCAGGCAAATGAGTTGTTCACAACGTCCACCCGAGCAATCTCGTAGGGGTGGATGGAAACGCCGCTCCGGAGATTATTCGGTCTTAGAACAAAATATCTAGTAATAAGTTATATTACCTACATTATAATATACCTAGTAATACCTAATAATAAGTCTGACGCGCTAGTTGTTTAAACATGCGGTAATCGGCATGGGATTGGAATTCACTAACACTAGGCAATGTGATACGCTCGCATGGTAGACAACACTGACAGGCAACTCGTTTCACAAACTTATCCTGCACGCTCTGCAAAATATCAACATCTCTTTTATAGAATGGCATCCATACGTGACAGCAATAAGTCCACTTTGGTACCACTAAGGTTTGATACAGCTTTAGGTACACATTATGGCCCTGTATACTGAAAGACCGCATTATGCGATTACATACTCGAGACGCGGCCTTGACAACCTCAGCCATGTGAGGTCTAAACTTCATTTGGCGGTCGAAGATTACCCCGAGGTCTTGCGAGCGTGAGACTTCAGGAATGGGTTGGCCATTTAGCATATACTGAGTAGTATCTGGCAATGTCTTGAAAACAGCAGATTTGAAAGTAGATATTTGCTTGCGGTTTTCCTCTGCCCATAAGGATACGGTATCAATCGCTTTCTGTAGAATAGCTATGTTGCTGTCGTTTTTTGCCTCAACATAGGCTTTGAGATCGTCCGCATACAGCTTATATGTAACACCAATTTCTCGAGGCATTACCCCGAGATCCTGTACAAATATAGTGTACATTAGAGGGCCTAAGCATGAGCCCTGCGGGACACCAGATACACACCTGCCGACCGCGGAATAGCTATGCTCAACTTTGACGACAAATGTACGGTCTCTCAGGTATGCTCTGCACCAGTTCATGATTCTGGGGCCGATACCTAACGCTGACATCTTTGTCAGACGCAGATGATGATCACCGCGGTCGAATGCAAATGAAAAATCAAAGTAAACGACATGCAAAGGGACGTTGCGATTTTGGGCCAGCGTCTAATCGTGAGCTACTTCCAGTAACCGGGTACCCGTTGATCGACTTTTTGTAAAACCATGTTGTGAGAAGTCCAACAGGTCTTTAGGATCAAGAAATGTGTAAAGCTCAGCCACAATTTTTTTCTCCATTAGCAAACAAGGTATTGAACATTGAGACACAGGTCTGTAATATTCTGGCGCTGCACGAGAACCCTTTTTGTGCGTCGGGGTGATAATGGACTGCCGAAAGAAACTCGGTACTTCACCGTCTTCGAAGGGGCGAGCAAATATCAATGATAATGGTTCTGCCAAGCTGACAGAGAGCATATCTAAAAAAAGTCTTTGGCATTACGAATGTTTAGGTTGGCCTCCTCTAGCCGCCTTTTGCGGGTTGCGGCTCGTGCCAATTGAGTGAATAAGCGCGAGTGTGCACGGGACGATGCTTCTTACAAGCTGCTCTCTGCCATCCTCACCGCCCGCCTGTCTCACTTCCTTAAGACTCGCGGCGCCATCTTGGAAGAGCAGCACGGGTTCTGCGCAGGCAGGTCCACACTGACTGCGTGTGAGATTCTGTTGGTCAGGGTTCGAGGAGTGATGCAGTCCAAGCACGCCAAGCAGTTCCTGTGCGCCGTCTTTGTGGATTTCCGCTCGGCCTTTGATGGAGCTCGACGAGACAAGATTATCTTCAAGATGGCTAAAGCAGGCGTGCCTGCCAACATCATCCAGCTCGCCGGGGCAATCCTGCAGGTAAACCCGATCACCATACAGGATGGGGTGGCTGAGATATACCCCTTTGTGAAAACGACGGGAGCCGCGCAGGGGGACAACTTAAGTCCGCTGCTGTTCTTCATCCTGCTCAACGATCTCCCGCGCCGCATCGTGGGCACTCGAGAGTCCGTTCGCCCAGACATCCTCCTATACACAGGCAATCTCGCGATATATGGAACAAACCGATTGGAGGTGCAGCAGAGCCTAGCGAGGCTCGAGCAGTGCGTGGCGGATGTAGGACTCGAGACCAACATCGGCAAGACCAAGGCCATGAAGTTCCGTAAAGCTGGTCGACTTGCGGCGAGCAATAAGCTACGGCTGTACTCCACACCACTGGAGTATGTCAACAACTTTCCGTATGTTGGCTCTCTCTTCCGACTTCCGGTACGTCGTTTACCAAGCACATTGCCGAGAAGGTCAGAAAAGCCCTCGCTGTTAGCGTCGGGAAACCAACGCTTTTCTCTCTCAACACGGCGCTAGAACTTTTCTTTATTAAGATTGTGCTTATGGCATCGTACGGCATCCAGCTTATTTGGGAGAACTTGAGCGTGACCCAGCTCGCGAGGCTTGACCGAATGAAACCCGCCTCAAGCGAGTGCTCGGTCTCCACACGTCGTGCCGCAATCGTTTGGTCCATTTTCTCACCGGTACCCGCGGAACGCCAGTTCCGGCTGGCGCAAACACAGGTCTACAGGGATTTCATCTGTCAGTGGGAGGAGAGAATGGCAGACGTGGACCCCGACTTCTTTAGTACGGGTCCAATGACAAACAATGTGTAGATGGGACTACATCGCACTAAGTGTGGTAGTACGCTATGCAGTGCACGGCTTCCACCATGTCCTCTGTAAAGCTCAAATGTACCATAAGCCGACAGAAGAATGTATCTGTAACAGGTGTGGAAGAGCTTGTGGAAGACATCATGCGCGGGAGTGCTCCAGAGTTGAATCACTGGCCAGGCTGGCTCAATGACCGTATTTTTATTTATTTTATTTGACATTATACCTAACAAAGGTAATTAATAAATGAGTTAATATAAAGTGTGTTGCAAAAAATTAGCAACTCATGTTTTTTTGTGATAATTTCGGCTTGGTTTATTTGAATGGCTTGAAATTGATGTACATGACGAAACATGAGTATAGTGTTGATTTCATTGCAATCTCAACATCGGTTCATACAAAAAATAAAAAAGTGTGAAAAAACAGTGTTGCAAAATATTAGCAACAATAGCGCCTTACAGCGTATTCGATTCTTAGCAGGGCTGTATGACTCATTTGAAACTACATATTTTATTCTAGAAACGGGTTTTTCGTCCCTTCTTCTGAATCAAATCGTAAACTCAGTCTTTCATGGAGTTAATGAGCTGTTATAAGTACGAAAGTGGAATATTAGTCCATGCTTGCTGGACAGCTTCTTTGAGGTCCGACAAATGATTATATTGTCGACCATTTGCGTAAATCTGCTTTACCAAATGTCCCCAAAAATTTTCAATAGGATTCAGGTCTGGACTTAATGCCGGCCAGTCAAAAAGTGGCATTCCTTGTTCTTGAAAAAAGGCTATAGTGCTAGCCGAGGTATGAAACGTGCCGTTGTCTTGTTGAAAAACTGCGTCAGGTCCCCCAATTCTTCTAAAGTGGGCTTCTAACTGGGAACCGACAATGCGCTGGTACATGTCAGAATTGTTTCGGCCCACAATCTCGACTAGATCAGACTTCCCATTATATCCAAACGCGCCCCAATATTTCACAGAGCCACTACCGGCCACACGTTTCGAGAACCATTTAGGTTCCTTCCGTAAGTCGTGCCAATAGTACTGACAGCCGTCAGGGCCATCGAGATTAAATTTCTTTTCATCCGAGAAGACGATGTTTTTTCACTCGTTATCCCAAGTTTGGTATCTATGCGAAAATTCACGCCGTGCAACAATGTGCTTCGGTTGCAGTCGCGGCATAAGCTTCCTTTTCGCGTTTCGCACGTTTTTGTCAGAACTTAACACTCGGTACACTGTGGATCGGTGCACTGGCACTCCCAAAGTAATCCTGATCCTGGAAGAAGACATTTGGTCATGAGTAGCCAACTGTATGATCCTTCGCCGATCTCGAATAGTCAAAACTGGCTTACGCCCACTGTTAGATCTGCACCTTTGGTTCACTCCAGGGTGTAAGAACCTGCTGATGGTGCTCTTATGCCGTCCTAATCTGGTTGCTATAGCAGTTACTGTATGACCGAGCGCAGCATATGCCTCAATTCTTGTCTTTTCGTTATCCGAAAGATCCTTTGTACGACCCATGGTTTAAACATAAGATTCGTCGTTAGTTCGGAACAACGACTAAGCTGTAGAATATTTTGCAGCTATATAACGATTGATTTAGCTAGACAATATTCCTGACATTTGATCCCTGGGATCGAATATCAGCTGTAGTATCGACTATCCTTTACAAAATAGAGCTGTGTTGTTAGCATGTTATTGTTGCTAATATTTTGCAACACTGTTTTTTCACACTTTTTTATTTTTTGTATGAACCGACTTTGAGATTGCAATGAAATCAACACTATACTCATGTTTCGTCGTGTACATCATGCGCTTAAAATTTCAAGCCATTCAAATAAACCAAGCCCAAATTATCGCCCAAAAACATGAGTTGCTAATTTTTTGCAACACACTTTATTTGAAAAAAGGTGCTAAGGATTCGGTGGATAACTACTGACCGGTGGCTCAACTGTCAGTAGCGTATATATATATATATATATATATATATATATATAAATATATATATATATTTTTTATGGCGCGTTGCTCATTTATTTATTATTTATATAAGTTTGTTATATTAGCATATTGGAGTCTCCGTGCGAACGTGTGATTACGGGTTCTCTAACCCAGGGTTAGCCCAGTTCAGCAATGTGCCCCGAACAGACGCTGCATTTCCTCGTTGGATGTCAAGCGACAGCCTCTGACGCAAGAATTCGGATGCTTTCGAGTCTCCTGTCGAAAGATTAAGGCTTCTGCCTACGCGTTGAATCAGTTTGAGCGTAAGGGGGCCTGCAGTTCCCATAGTCTCGAACGCCAACGGACAAAATTCGTGCGGATAATCCACACTGGAATATTTCCTGCATTTGTTAGCCTCAGCTAACCTGGAAGCATGACCTGCTCGGTCCGCACCTGCACCGACCATCGAAGGGGCTAATGAGTCGGTTACAGTTGCGTCCCAAACAAGCATGCGGCCACGCTCCAAGGGCGTCAAAGTCAGGTCGTCAGGTCTTTTTCCGTCATCCCTCGATAGACCCGGGGGCTCTAAAACACATGGGAAGCCGGCAGATCGAAGTGCGCGACTAAAGGTGTCATTTAGAGCAGAGTGACGTGCTCGTCGACCTGCACTTAACGCGCATGACAGGCCATGATGGGCCAACGCGTCCACAAAATCACCACAACGACAACGGTGGGGCACGACTAGGTCAACACCAAGCCGTAGCCCTGCGCTTATGCGCGTGGTCTCGTCGTCCAACAGAGTCCCAACTCGAGGACATGGTAAGGCGTGAAGCCAAGCCCCAGCCCCTTGACTACTAACAGCTCGAAGCCTGGCTTTATCGGCAACAGACGGTGCTCTATTAATCAAGTTTGCTAGTCGCTTTTCTTGTAGGGGGTTGTCCAATTGCCCTGGTTAGCCCTATCGTCGGGAGGTGAATCAAATAAAAACGACAATTCGTCAGTCAGTTTTTGAAGTTTCCGTTATAGGCGTCCCACCCATCACTGTCCATTAATGCTTTAACCCTGTCCGCGGCCTGGGTCAATGACGACACGATTGCAGGTCCTGCCATCATGACCGCGTCCGGCACACCTAGGTCACCTAAAAAAACCGGGAGCATTACCTGTTCCCTTACCGCGGCGAAAAAAAAACGGCAGCGTATATTTTAATGGAGAAGTTAATCGTTAATGATATTGAAAAGTTTTCAGTGTGTACCAAATTGATTGACAACAATCAGCATGGATTCGCCAGGGGCCGTTCCACAGGGACACAACTTATATCTATGATCTACGATTAGAGTCTATACATAAACTATCGTAGAACATTTAATTGCATATATTTTGATTTTTCAAAGGCATGTGACAAGGTGAATCACAAACTTCACGACTTAAAAATATTTTTTGTAGTCGACAAGTTCACAAGAATTATTCAATGTGCTTAAATGTGCCGTGGTGTTATTAAATGGCAGTTCGCCACTGTATACACTCTCTAACGATGCAATACGAGTAATTATATCTTTTTGTGATATTGGTGTGACTGTAACCCCCAAATTAGCCTTCTCTGAACTTAATACTGCCACGGTTACTTATGCTTCACAACTATGTGATACCATATTTAGAGTTCTAAGTGAATTTGTACAGAAGTCTAGTCTTATCCAAATGGGTCTACTGCAGCCAGGTATAGGCTCCTTATATGGCAAAATATATAGATGCTAAGAGAATGCTAAGAAAGGGTACAGGCCAAATTTATTAGGCAAGTATCAAAGAGATGTAAAATTCCTCGTGAAAGCGTATCTCTTGTGCTAATACTCGCGTTACACGAACGAGGTGATCTATCGCTGTATAAATAATTGTGCTGCCTCGGGACTGCAGAGTGGAGTGAATGTTAGATCACTGGAGGTTGCGCGCTCAGTAAGAATGAACAACACATTCTCGTGGAGATTTTTGCGAACTCTGCAAAGTCGACAGACCTCTAATTATATTCAGATGTTATTTTTTGTTAAAAACAATGTATTCTTAGGCATATATAACCCTTATATCAGAGTGCTTTTAACTTGACGTGACTGACTCATTGCGTCACCTAGTCGACAGCTACGCATGGTTATTTCTATACATGGTTGTGTATTACTATTGTAGGATGGAAGTTTCCGCTCATACTCTATAAGCATGCATCACGGTGGTCTTTACACGATTGGTTACAATAAATGCATGTGAAACCAAAGAACTATAGATTGGATCTCACTTCCACAAACAAATCTACAATGAAAGAACCGAGCTTTATTTTATTACAAAAAAGAAAACTGGCAAAAAACTCAAACAACAAATGAATCCGTTTAAGAGGGCGACGAGCAACCTCCCACCCAAGTTGAGTCAAGCTGGTGATAACCCCAAATTGAAGATGGCTATGCTTAAGCAAAGACAGCTTGGGCCCTCGTGCGCACATAACGTCAGATGTGCAAACCTCCGAAAGCGTTCGGCATCTATGTGTACTTTTAGGACATCGCATATTTATTATTCTTTATTCTTTCCCAGATACGTAAGAACTCGGAAGCTGACCTTTAGCACCTATGGTTACTAAACATATGAGATAGATAGCAAGGAAAACTTTAAGCTCACTTTTTGAGTGGGTATGAACGTATAATTTGTACGGAATGTAGGCTTTCCGACAGTAGTTTTCAATGATATATTTTATTCATATTATACAGATACAACGTTACAACACTAGAAATATTATCAAATATCGTGGAGCCAACTCCGTCATGTCACCTGGAAATATAAGTTTCTATTTTCACAATGTTTAAATCAAAGGAATTTTTGGAATAGTTCCAAAAATCATCAATTTTTTTTGTCAAAATATATATTTAAGGCAAGACGTGTATATACCTTTCAAGTCATATCGACAACGAATCTAAGTAGGAGAAGGAGAGTGTTGCACCAAATATTAGAGCGCTCACTGGCGATATATTTAGTTGCACTTTTGCTATTATAAACTATTCAGCGATGGAAGAAACGACAAGATGGGACACGATGAGCAAAGCTGCAGGACGAGCTTACACAAAAAGCCTTAACTTATACAGATTTGAAATGTCTATTCACGCTGGGGTACAGCCCGACGCTTCTTTCCATGAGCAACGTGCTCGTCTTATCCATAAACTTCGAAGGCAAGAAGATCGTGTCGTGAAATGCGCTATCAGCATGATGGACCCATTGAGTTTAGAAGTTGTGCTTAGTGATTCTTCGGAAGATTAAATTGACTAAGAGTATCCAAGGCACGGGCTGGCCGTTCTTTGACCAGTCTGACAATCAAAAAAGAAACAACATTCTTTGTATAGGCATTTTTCTGGCTGTCTTCGGTACCAGACACTAAGATGCCCCGGCGTTTTTGGCTGTCGGTTCGGTACCAACCACATGTAAATAGAATTAAGCCACCGATCGATTGGCGTCTCCAAAGCGCGGGCTGGCTGTTCGTTGACCGGCACTTTTGGCTGACAATAAATGAGAAACAACATTTATTATAAAAACATTTTTGGCTGTCTTCGGTACCACTCCAAACTAAGACACTCCTACTACATGCAAATGGTCTTACAAATCCCTACATGCTTTTGATAACTTGTAAACTCTTATGTGAGCCCGAGCGAGCGCAAAGCTTCAAACTCTTATTTAAGTAAGCGCTAACTCTCTTAAAATGAGCGCTCTAGCTCTCTCATGTTCCACGATTTTTGCCACATGTTCTACGGTATCAGGTAATCAGCAGTCACGCAAACTAGCTTACTAATACTGTAAGTCACTTGCTGATGCTGTAATCTAATAATAATACAGTGTAATCCCCATCTCTAATCCCCATCTCTCAGTAATCGGTAGTCATGAAAACTATCTTACTGATACTTGAGTCACTTACTGATACTGTGTAATCTCGGTGCAACTGATTCGGTATCAGGTAATCAGCAGTCACGCAAACTAGCTTACTAATACTGTAAGTCACATCTAATACTGTAAGTCACTTGCTGATGCTGTAATCTAATAATAATAATAATAATAATACAGTGTAATCCCCATCTCTCAGTAATCGGTAGTCATGAAAACTATCTTACTGATACTTGAGTCACTTACTGGTACTGTGTAATCTCGGTGCAACTGATTACTTGCAACTCTCATTAAGTAAGCGCTAACTAAAGTAATCAGCAGTCTCGAAGACTAGCTTCTTGACGAAGCTAGCAGTCACGAAGAAAGTAACTTGATGATACTACTGAGTTTCGAAAACTGTAATCCTATAATGATAATAATACATAATTCGTAAGTACTTACTCAGACAGTGTAGTCCCCATCTCTCAGTAATATTATATAAACGCTAACTCTAAAGTAATCAGCAGTAACGAAGACTAGCTTCTTGACGAAGCTAGCAGTCACGAAAACAGTAACTTGATGATACTACTGTGAGTCACGAAAACTGTGATCCCATAATAATAATAATAATAATAATAATAATAATAACGGCGAAGCACGAATATATTGGTTACCTTCTGGGCTTTGTTGTTCACCTGTTTATGATGCGGAAGTACCTCAGACCTCCGAAAACAAAGCCATAAAAAATCCGATGTATCTGGCCATGTGTACAATCTAGATCTCCTTAGCTGTTAAATTCTACGCAGATGCAGGATTTTTTTTGCTGTCGGATTTCATGCAGAAAGAACAAAAGTAGTAGACGCAATTTGAAAAATAGTATCTTCGGCGGCAGAGCCGATAATAGGCCATGTCGTCATATACCTAGTACGACCCCAAAGTTTTATAAAACTACCGATGACAAGTAAGATTGCCTTTATACAATAATCATCTCCTGGCGGTGGATCTTAAGACATTGTGCTTTTCGAGAAATATCTTGGATATGCCGCGATCTAACCACTAACTGCGTTTCTTGGATATGTCGCGATCTAACCAAATGCTGCGTTTTGCGCCAACAGACGAATACTAAAATTATTTATAGGTACTTGTGCCTCCACTACAGAAATTATAAATCGGGTGTCTAATAGCGAGACATGCGACAGAACAAGCTTACCTGTCAAAAAAACTGGCGTTAAATCACGAAAGGTAGTAAAAGGCCTGATGCCCATCTGTTATGCAGCTGCCTTAAACCAGTTTGATTCTTGTTATTAACCATTAATTATATTGATAAGTTATAGTATATCGAAAGGTGCATGAAGTTCAAGCTGGCGAAAGTCATGTAAATAAAGTCTATAAAGAATTATGTTTTACGCCCAAAATCGACACCAGATGCAGTAGCAAATTTAATAATTCCTTTATTTTTGTACCGAAGTGACAGTGCTGCGTTACGTCCTTTTTTTTTCTTTTTTTTCTGGGAGGTTTTGGGAATGCATGATGCACATGCGCCACTAGCAGCCTGCGTGACTAGTGTGAGACTCGCAAACCCACTAAACCCGGATTCCTCCCCACCCCCCCAGGCTCGGTATTACTTTGGCATTACATCGAAGCCGTGGGAGAGGCGTCTCTGCCGTTCTCCTTCAATCAGCTCTATCCCTGACTATCATCCCGCATGTCTACCTGCGGTTGGATAGGGGGATGCCATTTTGTAATCCGTCCTGTGAGGGTGCGTCGAGACCATGAGGGCCTGGCTGCTCCCCACCCCCTCCCCCCTCCCTCGGCTCCTCGTGTCGACCACTCTCCCGAGAGACCCGCTCAAACCTCCCCCGCCTGGCCGTTTCCTTGGCTGTTTTGAGTTTCAAAACAGCGTCGAACAAGTTCGTCGCCTCCCTCCATGCCTCCGCCGAAGTCATCATATGGGAGACCACCTCCTTGATGGGTCGGCCTCTCACAGCGGTTGGTGCTGCGTCCCGTGCTTCCCTAAGAGCATCACACCGCAGAACAGTATGCTCTACGTTGTCCGTTTCTCCAGAGTCGCACAGTACGCAGATATCGCTGATGGCCTTCTTGATCCTTGACAGGTAGCTCTGGAACTGGCCGTGTCCAATCAGAACCTGAGTCGTCCAGTAGGAAAGCTCCCCGTGTCGGCGGTCATACCATGCCCTGAGGTTCGGTATCAGACTCTTGGTCCAGCTCCCTGTGGTCACCCCGGGTCTTACCTGCGCCCATTCCTCATGCCAGGCCGATATGGTGGCACTCCTGGCCCTGGTGAGATCCAGACCTTCGTCTAGATAAATTTTACTTCGTTCAGCCACTAGGAGGCACCCATGGCAGCATTTTGGCTAGGACCAGGAAAGGTTCGGTCGAGACTGTTCGATACGCCCGGCTTACCCTGATTGCCAGCGTTCGTTGGGTCGACCTTAGTGGCCCCCTATTTTTCGCCGTCCGCATTGCCATGTCCCCCCAGACTGGGGCTGCGTATAGCGCCGTTGATTCGGCCACCGAGGCCAGGAGCCTTCTTTTCACCTCAGCCACCACACCGACCCTAGGCATGATCCGCGCCAGGTTCAGGGAGACCCTTTGGGCCTTTTCGGCCACGTACTTAACGTGTGCCGATCCGGTCAGTCTAGTGTCTAGCATGACCCCAAGGTACTTTACCTTCTTTCTGATTTCTATCGGGTGGCCCGCCATCACAAGGTTAATGCCGGTCGTCCTCTTTCTGCCTGTTAGGTACATCGCCTCCGTCTTGTCGGGTGCCAGTTTCAAGTGATGGGACTCCATCCACTCGGACACCATTGACAAGGCCTCATTGGCGGCGCTCTCCAGGGCCCTTTCGGTCCTGGCCGTTATCATGAGTGCAAGGTCATCGGCGTACGCCAACGTCTCCACCCCATACGGGAGACCTCGGATCTCGAGCACCCCGTCGTAAGCTATGTTCCAGAGCACGGGTCCTAGAATCGAGTCCTGTGGGACTCCGGCAGTAACCTGCAACCAACCCCCCTGCAACCAAGCCTCTGTCATCCAGGTAGGATGAAATCATTCGACGGAGGTAGAGGGAAAAGCCTTTCCTCTTCATCGCCTCCACAATTAGCGTTACGTACCTGCTAACGACTAACTAAGCGTTTTCGACAGCTATACCGAAAGTGAAAGCATGCGCTAGCTAGGGTTTGGGCCTGCTTTCGCAAATAAACCACTCGCGGTCGTTTAGAAACATACCAGATCTTTTTATTATTATTATTATTATTATTATTATTATTATTATAATAAGAAATGCTCAAAGTTTCGTCCGTCAGTCATTAAACACGTTCCGAAGCGACTGCACGGCGCTTCGTGCACTTGCGTACATATTTTAGGCACAAATGACTCGTTTAAGCCTTTTTCAAAAGTATTTTATTTATTTAGATTCTTTAGATGCACATACAATTCTTGACGCCGATTTGGTTCGGCTACGGCAGAAAAGGGAGTCCCTTGCCCGTGGGCAATGAACCGATTATGGACGCGGCGTTTCCGCGTTGAATTTCAACTGATATTCTTTGTAGCAAAAACTGCCATGACCTTCTATCACCGGTTGATGCAGCAACTCTAGATCCCAGCTCCGCCAGAAAGCTTTTTGTGATTTTTCCCATTGGGCCTAAAGTCTCGAAGGCAATTGGTTGAACGATAAAGTTTTGTTCCAGTTCACGATATTTTGCCAACTTGCGATCTTCGGCAAGGTGAGCGGACTGCTCCGACCTCCCTGCTGGTATGGCGAGCATAAGAAGCGGCCAACGTGCAAGACACGGTGACGTCGTACACAAGGCAGCGACCTTCACTCCATGGAACTAGAGTCAGGCCGTCCGGACGCAGTTGGCTGTTGGCTGACAGTCCGACCGGCTCCTTGACTGCCGGTATGTGGGCAGACTGCATTGCTCGGTGTATTACGTCGATTAAAGCTGAATGTCTTGAGAACCTACCGGCGCTCCTCTTGCAAGCGAGAGCATGCTCACCCGTAGAAGACACCGGTAGGTCACATCTTGCACAGTTATGTGCGAAGCAGACTGATTCCCCCAGGCGCAGGCCGGAGACGATGCGGAGAGTGGTATTGTCCAGCATCGTCCCCAGCTGCGGTGAGGGAATGGCCTGAAGCCACTTTCCGCTCATCGGATCTATCACGGCTTTCAATCGCGCCTGCTCTTTAACGTTGTTTGCCTGGGTCATTAACCGCTCCTGGATCGACTTAACTACTTGCAAGTCTAAAGTCGATTGTGAAATGCGTTCGGGCAATGGACCCCACTTTTCTGCGTAGTAGCGGCGAGCTTGTTCAAGTTGAGCGATAAAGCTGGTGTAGGCATCCGGTGGTGTGATCCCTGACACTAAAGTCTCAGTGTTTTTTAGAGACCCGAGGTGAGCAGACAAGGCAACTTGCGAAGCCATGCGAATCCCCATTCCTCCTGCGGAAGTTGGAAGCGAAGCTTGTAACCACGAGGTTTGCCTAAGCTGAACGTTTAAGATACCCTGAAGGGTACTTCGCAAGGTTTCGTCGAACGATTGAAGCAGTTCTGGTTCAGCATAGGCTTGTGAGCATCGTAAGAGGTACATCAGTCTCGGCGTTGACAAACTCGCGCGAAGCAGGTAGAGGGCTGGGTGAGCGTCCAATAGTCGCAGTCTAGAGCACCAGCGAACAAGGTCGGAGCCTTTTTTAGCTAAAGATAAGCCAATCGATTCGGTCAGAATTGGCGCTCCTAGAAGCTCGAATTCGTTATCGGGAATTAACCTCGCAGCTGGCAGAAGATCGCGGACCATTTGAAGCATGGAGCCGAGTTGAGGGTCCTGTTGAAAGGGGAAAAATATTTCGCACTTGGCGTCGTTCAGCTTGAGCCCCGAGACCGCCTCGAAGTCTTTTACCTGGGCAATGTCTCTCTGGACCGCCGAGACGTCTCCAGCGAGAGTGCCGTCGTCCAGAAACCAAGGTCGGAGTTCGGAAGTAAGGCGCGTTTGAAGTTCGTGAATAGCAATGCAAAATAAAGCGGGGCCACAGGGGTCACCTTGCTGGACGCCGGAGCACGACTCAATAAACTCTCCCTGCCAAATTAACTTGCTCGGAAGTCTATACATCTGGTATACCAGCGGGTAAAGTTGGGGAAGGTGAGTGCGAACAGCTTTAAGCAGGTGGTCTCGTCTGAGCGTGTTAAAGGCATTTTTGAAATCTAACTTGACGAGAACCTTATCTGGGGCACTCCTGTTATGGTCTACAAACGCCCGTGTTGCATGCACGGCCGCTTCCGCACCTCCTCTGATTCCGCAGCCGAGCTGATGCGGAGAGACCATTGCGACGATGTCCGGCATGCTCTTCCTGGTTATGATCTTTCCGACTAAGCGGCGCAGAGTCAGGCCAACGGCAATGGGTCTAATGCCACCATCTTTTTTGCGCAAAGCAATAAGCGAGGCGCCGTAGAAGACAGGGAGCACGAAATCGGGCAACTTTCCATTAATAGCAAGGTTTACAAAGCGTACTAGACTTAAGAGCAGTCGGTTCTCCTCGCCGTCTCTGCCGATAAGGTCCTTCAGATGACGTGGTCGTAGACCATCAGGGCCGCCGCCTGAGCTGTTGGCAAAGCTCCGGATGGCGTTGATGACATCCATTGCAGACACGGTGATCTCATGGGTCTCTCCGGCAGACACAGGCGGCGGAGAAAATGATAGATCAGGTGGAGTAGGCGGATGTTTGCCCAGGAGCGCCAGTTTTGTTTCGGCAGACAGCGGCGCTACTGTATCGGTGGATAAAAGAACCCTTGCCGCAGAGGAAACGTCGCCGAGAGCGAGTTTCCCCTGAACAACACGAATCATCGCAGAGTTGTTGCGCGACGAACTTTCTTGCCGACTAGATAATGATGAACCATATGGGTTCGTTTCAGGACCGTTTCCCGCCCGGAATCGGTTAAGATTCTCGCGTAGTACCGATGTGAGGGTTCGGCCGCGTTCCTTTTGGGATGGTATGCAGAATACTGCAGTTGGAAATTGCAGTAGTCTTTTATATGAATCTCTGCTTGCTGTTGAGCAGACCTCATTGATCAGAGTTGCAAGCTCCGAAGACATGCTGTCGCGAATACCCCGGGGTAAACAGGAAATCATCTTAGATGCGCTCTTGATTTTCGACGTTTCGAGGATAACGTCTTGCAGTGAAACCTGCGCCGGTGTACTTGTTACAGAACTTGCATGGAGTGCGTCTCTCGTGGACCGACTCAGACCGTTGCTTTCCATACTGCTGACAGAGGGAACAGCCCACCTGCGAATGTCTTGTTGTGACATCATTGCGAGGCCGGAGGAGACTTCAGAGCGATGTCGCACGCGACAACAGGGGAGGCAGCTGTCATCGTGGGATCCGTTTCGGGACGGACGCAGACCAGCCAAACTTGAAGTTACAGATGTCAGCAAAGCGTCTTTAAGCTGATCGCGCAGGCCAACAGTGAGGTTGTTTGGGGACCCGATAGCGGGCCCAGCAGAAGCGACTTGTAAAGGCGCGCCGGGGAGAATGCATGAGAATGCCTTCTCGATAGCGCTGCTGATGTGTGTTACAATAGTGTCGATAACGGACGGTATGATCTTTTCAGTGATGGCGAGCATTATCCTGTCGAGCCAGTCCCCTTGCGGTGGAGCGATAACATTCGGGATGGGCTCCTTAACATCATCCTCCGCCTTTTGAGCCTGATCTGCCGGACGTGAAGGGACTTTAACTCCGTTTTGGACAACCGCCGAAAAAGACCGTTTAGGTAGCGAGGCCGATGGCTGGACCCTAACCCCGTTTTGAACCACCGCAGAAAAGGAACGTTTAGAAAAAGATGCCGATGGCTGTATGTTGTTCACGGGTGAGCAGATTTTCACCGTTGGAGCGGAGGCGTTTTGCTGAATGCGTAATGGGGCTGATCTCTTAAGCTGTTCCATCCGATGGAGGCGATGGGGGCACGATCCCCAGGTAGACTCGTGAGACCCCTTACAGAGACAGCACTTTGGGGGTTGAGTACAGTCTTTACGGAGGTGATTCGTAGAGCCGCAACGGCGGCAACGTGGGGACGACCACGGGCATTTCGGCCTGATGTGGTCTAGGCTAAAGCACCTGTAACAATGATGAGGCTCCCTGTAGAGCACCACCCCGTGGGTTTTCAATCCGAGACGAACCTCAGCAGGAAATTCGATGCCCGCAAAGGTGAGGATAACACTATCAGTCGGCATAACAATGCCAGT
The DNA here is from genome assembly GCA_003439945.1 of Dermanyssus gallinae. Classification (NCBI taxonomy): domain Eukaryota; kingdom Metazoa; phylum Arthropoda; class Arachnida; order Mesostigmata; family Dermanyssidae; genus Dermanyssus; species Dermanyssus gallinae. The sequence continues at coordinate 298,619 of QVRM01000899.1, forward strand.
CCTAACGTTTTTCGACCGCACCCGAATGGCCTCAGTTACCCCCAGAGTCTTCAGTTCGTTGACAATTAAGTCCTCACTGAGTGACGGGTGAACGCCACAAATTTTACCCTTAACAGTGGATCTTTGGCCACTCGTTCGCGACTGAACAGGGATACCCGCGAGCTGTGTTAAACTCAGCAAAGTAGCCCTGTCCACAATGTCAGCAGCCACAATAACGAGTTCACCACTGCGAGCAAAGCAGGGCTCATCAATTTCCCCTTTAATGTGCTGGGCTATATCAATGCACACCTTGGTAAAATTTTTCTCAAGCTGCTTGTCGTCGGCTGAGAAGAGAACTGCTTCAGTGCGCTCTTTGGTTACAACATTGGGAGCAGTCATCTTTTGAGCCGGTTTACCACCAGCACCGACCTCAATCCAACCCTCAGTATCTCCATCGTTCAAAGCATCGCCGTCCCCTGCCACTTGCTTATCATCTAGTGAAACAGCTTCTCCCGCGCTGCCAGGTGACACTGTCTGCCCCGGAACGTGCGTGCTGCTCTCGCCACTAGATTCGCAGACGATGGTCGTAGCATCGGTTGTTGTTTCGCCGTTGGCCGCATTACACAAAACAACACAACCGGCGCCGGTTGTAGCAGCACCTGACGTTGACAGTACCGTGGTAGTGCCGACGTCTTTCGCCTCCTTCGACGGTTGCTGCTGTTGGGGCGGGCTGGTCGCCTGCCGTTTCTTCTTCTTTGTGCAGCATCCCTTTCCACTTGTTGACGGAGAGTTGGCAGCGGCGGCAACGGACTCTGCAGTTACTGCAGTCTCGGCGCCAACATTTCGAACACAGCTGACTGACGGATCGTCGGTGTTGTTGACATCAGCCGGCGGCGGATCGTCGTTGTTGTTGACGTCAGCCGGTGGCGGTGGCGTTGTTGTTGTCGTCGTCGTGCCTGCTATGGGTTTCCCAGATGGTGGGTCGCCCTTAGGCGAGTGTTCAACGGCCATAACGGGTCAATTCACAGCACAAAAGATGCACAAGACGGAGAAGTTGAACTGCACCAATTCTCAACGTCAGGTATGATCTAGAAAGCACTAATATACACCAATGAAACAGAGATCTGCGAGGACACTCCTTACCGCTCGAATGTAAACATTCGAAAAAAGTTTAAGTATTTCCGAATCGTAGCAGAGTTGGCAGAACCACGTTCTCAGACGAACGCTTTGCGGAACGCCTTTCAAAAATTGCGGTAATGCATGAACTCAACAATATGCGATAGACAGCTGCATGTAATCGATCGAAAAGTATGTGGGTACCTATGAGGTAGTTGTCCACCATGTCAGCGAGACATTCTCCGAAAAGCGGTCCTGGCGTCTACGCTCAAGGGTCATATGCATAAGGTTCTCGTAGGCCCGCCAGTGAGTGTTGTGTGCATCAAACACACACACACACCACATTCGCTAAGCGAATAATTGGCCTTATCTGAAGAAACAAAACAAGCGTAGGGAGGCTATCCAGTATGTCCACCTTCTCCAAAAACTGTCGACAATATTCAGTATATAGCTGGTAATCACTGGGCTGTAGAATAGAAGAATAGCCGATCCCTGTATGGGTGCAGTCCTTCGTCGGCATAGTAGTAGAACTAACTTCGGCATCCGCAGACAAACCTGCGTAATGCTCGCAGAAGGTCGCTCGGTTCTTTTTTCACGGACGACGGACACGGCAGGGGCAGATGGGGAAGAAGGACCTCCTCTCCATCTGCCGTGCTTCATACAGGACTTCATATATTCGTCAACGTGCGCCTGCGATCCGGTGCCGCCTACCTACAACGTGCGTTACTGTAAACGCAGAGCATGTCAGCTCATCTGTATTGATCATCCAGTTCATCCCGGAACAATACTCGGGTCTGCCGTTAGCGGTGAAATGACGCGTTGTGTGAACTGACGCGAACTTGGAATCAAAGTCCGCGCGAACTCAGAATCAAAGCCCGCGCAATCAAAGCCTTCACTCAGCCTTCACTTTCGATTCTTTGCCTGTCGAAAAAGCTTGGTTTCTCCATGAAAATGATTGGCAATCGATTTGCTATTGCCTGCGCGTTTTAGGCGTAATGACAACATTTTGAGGTTCTGAATGTGAATGCTTCAACGTAAAACGTAACAAACAACGTATCGACTTCTTGCAACTTTGCCTAATCCGGCTATTCGTCTTTTGTATGCTTGCGTTGGGGTGGGTCATTCAGATTATGCGGAATTTTCCGCCACACATAGTATAACCTGTTTCTTTATGCGCTGACTGGTTCTCCCGCAAACGTAGATTTTACCCAACTATGGCGGAGAAAAAAGACAGACTTACCCTAACTTCTAAACAAGGCAATCCAGCTCCCTCCTCCCATTGGCAAAAGTTATTGTCTTGCCAAGTTCTCCAAGCTTTGAAATTTGTACATACAATTCCGATGTAATATTAACAAAAAAATATATCGAGTATTGTCCGTCTAAATTGGCGTGTATTTTGTCGCCCTTAGTTGAGCCCCAACTTAAACCTGAAAATAGATGCTTAGATGCATTTTTGAGGTCCTCGCGGACAGGCCTGCATGTAGTCGTTACGTCTATTCTAAATACACGCACAAGCTTCTGATCTATATTAGGGAATTCTCATAAATTCGTAGTTGGACTATGTCGATCGTTCTGTTGTGAATCTTCCTCTTCATTGTGTGGGAACCTGGTTCTGTTCTTGACACCAAGTAAATTTGCAATCTCGATTGCTGCTCTTTGTTCATATTCCAAAAATGACGCAACATCTTCTGCCATGGTTAACACGTAATCGTGTTTTATTGAACACGATTTTTTGGTCCGCTACCCATCAACCAGACGAGTGCTGTTTTTTTTGTTTGACTTTTGCCACATTACGCGCATTTATTGTAATCAATCGGGCAAATACTGCCGTGCTTCATGCTCATGGAGTAACAGCGAAGTCTTTCATCGACATTTGGGGTTTCAGATTACTTTGTAAAACAATATGCTTATATTTGACGCAGCTACACCGCAAAAAAAATAATACCTGTGTCTTAAAAAAATTTGCAAAACTTCCTCAGGAAGACACATTGGCTCACGAGAAAACAACACAAGAAAAATCAACGATTGACCGCTGACCAATGAAAGCTCGTGTTGACTTCGCCCACGATACGATGTCATGGACCACTGAGTGCCCACGATACAATGTCATGGACTACTGAGTGACACAGGGTTTCTCTTTTTGAATGAAAAAGGTTTCGATTGTGTTGTTTTGACGGTCGTGTTTATTCGACACGCTATAGCGATTTAATCAAAGAGCAATCGGTGCATTTTGAGCGAAGAGAGGGCCAGACTTCGTTTTTTAATACGATAACGCTCCGATTCACACCGCCAGGCTGATCGAAAGCTGGTTCGACCAACGTCATATTGAGGTTTTACGCTAGCCTGCAGTCTCACCTGATCTTATTAGGTAAGTCAAAAAGTTCGTCGGCTTTTTTACCCGATTTTAAAGAGCCTTATTTATGCAGACAACAGTATTTTTATTCAATGATATATTGACCGTTTTGTTCGATAACCTTCGCCCATCGCCTCGGCAGATCCATGATTCCTTTCTCCCAGAACGTCTTGTCCTTCTCGTCGAAATACTAAGTGAGGTGATTTTTTATAGCCTCCAAAGATTCAAATATTGTGCCATCAAGCGAGTTCTGGAGAGACCTGAACAAGTGATAATCAGATGGCGCGAGGTCGGGACTATAAGCTGGGTGCGGCAGCACATCCCAGTCAAAATCCGCCAATTTTTGCCGGGTGGCCAAACTTTTGTGTGGTGTCGCCTTATCATGTTGAAAAGTGACGCCCCACCTGTTTGACAATTCCGGGCGCTTCGTTGCTACTGCAGCCTTCAAATCTTCGAGTTGTCTGCAGTAGACGACGGAGTTGATCCTCTGACCCATTGGAAGCAGCTCAAAATACACGACGCCCTTACAGTCCCACCAGCAGCACAGCATAACCTTCTTCTGATGAATTTCGGGTTTAGGGATAGCTGCGGCCTGAGAACCTCTGGAGACCCAACTTCTTTTCTGTGTTACGTTTCTGTAGAGTATCCATTTTTCATCGCCGGTGATCAATCTCCTCAGAAATGGCTCATTCGAGTTCTTCCGGAGGAGTGCGTGACAGGTATCGACTCGCCCTTCAAGCTGCCTATCATTGAGGTCGTGTGGTAGCCAGATATTCCGCTTGCACGAGAAACCTGCATCATGGAGGCGATTCCAAACGGTTCCGTGGGAGACTCCCGTTACATCTTCAATTTATTTTATGGTCAAACCTGGGTTCGAAGTGACCAGGCTTATGACTTCGTCGGTCTCCACAACATTGGGTCGTCCTGACCTCGGTTCATCTTCGAGATTGAAGTTTCCAACTTTGAAACGGGCGAATCGCTTTTCGACTGTGGATTTGTGTACTGCGTTTTCGCCGTAGACTGCACATATCCTCCGGGTTGTTTGCGCTGCACTTATGCCTTCACGGTAGGAGAACAACATAATGTGTCGAAAATGCGTATTTTTGTCCTCCATTGCAAACAGCTGCCAATTCCGCAAACGAAACGGTAACGTTGGAACCGGTATACCGTCGCGCCGCCACGGGTCTGCTCCTGAATGTAAACACCCAGTCGCACTCTCAGGCGGCCCTGCTGCAGAGCGCGGGAATTTCAAAAATGTGGTCCCAGAAAGCCGACGAACTTTTTGACTTACCTAATAATATCATTCAGAATGTGACTCGCACTATAAGTTTACACCGACGACAAACAATTTTCGAGGCTTGGGACGAGCTCTTGCAGGACGTCATTTACCATTTGTTCAACACTATACCAAACCGCATTTTTATGGTTATCCGACTTAACGGAAAGTTTACTGTCTATTGTATTGCTGCTGGGTGCCGTAAAATGAGCCCAAACGCCGTTAATCCGCCTATTTCACTCGTTAAGAAGAATGGGTAGCCCTTTATTTTTTCCAGGGACTGTGCATAAATATATATATATATATATATATATATATATATTTGAGAATACCATTCCTTGTGGAATATTTGTTTAAGTCAGATGCGCTTGGCTTGCTGTGTAGAATGTCACACAGCGTGCTGCTGGCTTTACATATCTCTAGCGTTAGCAAGACAAGATGGCGGCGCCCAGTAGTGCGCTGTGTTTTGTGTGTAGCTCCGTGATAAAGAGCTCGTGTGAGTGGCCCCAGTGTCCTACTTGTCTTGTGGGTGTAGCCCATGTGAAGTGCTCATCGTCGCGCACCGATGCAGGGGCAAACCAGCCCGATCGGTGCCCTGGATGTTACGCGAATATAATCCGAGTGTCGGAGCTTGAGCAAATAGTCTCCCAGCTGCGTTCTCGTCCCACCGGGAACAACGTAAGCACATCTGGAGTAGAAAATAAGACGAATAAGCAGGTGGCACAGCACAAAGTGGCACAGGAAACCGGCGGCAGCTCGAAACTTCCCGCCAAGCTCGTAGTTGATTCGAACGTCTCAAAGGCGTCGACCGTTACCCATACTGTTGGTAAACAAAACCAACAGCAACAACAGTACCAGAAGAAGCAGAGACATCGAGTGCAGAAACCGCCGCAGCAGACGCCACTTACAGACGTCGCCAAAAGTGTTGTCGATCTCGGTCAACAGCGCCAACAACGGCGGGATGAGAGAGCGGCTGACCGGCAGCAACGACAGCGGGAAAAGCTGGAAAAGAAGGAGAAGCAGCCGGCGCCGACAGCAGAAAGTGACGTCACTACTCCACTGCAGCCGCGCGACCCGGTTGTAAAGACAATGGACTGTACAGAGGCAGCCAACATAGATCAACTGGACAATAAAGGCAAAAGGAGCAAAAAAGAGGAGAAAATTTGCGAGTGAAAGTGGTGGATCGACTAGCAACAGCCCAAAGAAGCAGGATGGACGCCTAGGGCCGAGGCGGAGCGATGCCCCCCAAAACCACAAGCAAACGACAGCAGAACAACGCGAAACTAGCGCGATAAGAAAGCACCGCCCTCTTCGAGCAGGACGTGCAGTCGTAGACTTAGGTGAGCTAACACTGTGTGACAACCGTGTGCTGCGAAGGCTCTCCATTTAGAGGGCTTCAGCCGAACAACGTCGGCAGAACAGCTGCGTGGTTGGCTAACCGGGAGACATACTATAGTGCGTGCTATTTGGAAACTCAAAGTTTCCCGGCCGGATTCCGTCTTCTGCGAGGCCTTTGGTGATGATGATTTTAGTAAAGTTTCAAGTAGCGCCTTCTGGCCGAAAGGCGTGAGTTTCCGGCGCTGGCTGGGGGCTCCGCCGGCTCAGACTAGGGTATGCGAAGAGTTTACTGACGGGCATGGTTTAACAGCTAGACAGCAATGACGCCTCCTACCAAGGCAGCTGCATGCTGCTCGCGGCTGCAACTTATTGCTTTGGAATTGCGAAGGTTTATCTGGGGCTTTACAGCTAGCACCAGAACGTTTGTTTGAAGGTAACCTTCGTCATCCGACGGAATTTCAGATAGTTGTTGATCGTAGGGAGCTTTATGGCCGACATAGGGTAACCTACAAGAAACTGCTTGTGGAGACGAAGCGCCGGTATGATGAGGAGGAGGAGTTTTGTATGCTTGAGAGGGCAGACCGCGAACCCCATGTCTACATTGTTCGCCTAAGCAAAGGCATGCACAGCGTGACAAAGGAGCAGTTGCGGCAGCACTTCACTGCCCTTCTGCTCGATACAAACGCCCCCGCGCCAAACCCAGTTATTGAGCAACCGCTCACTCTGGAGCAGCACTACATGCATTTGCAGTGGAAGAGGTGGTGCAGATCTTGCGCGGGTTGCCCAAGAAGAAGAGTAATGGTCCTGGTGGGATCTAGTACGAACATTGGACTGAGTCGTCCCATATTTTAGCAGGGGAGTTGTGTAATCTGTTTAATCAGATACTCAGCGGGGGACTTATACCCCAGGTTTGGCACGAGGTCAGGCTTACTGTGCTATTCAAGGGCAAATACAGTGACAACGTGGACGATCCAAATCTCTACCGAGGTATCGCATCGGAACGCACTCTTAAAAAAATCTCCGCTAAGTTGCTTATCTCGAGGGTGTTTCCAACTATGGAGAAGGCTTTACCTTCTGAGCAATTCGGATTCAGGAAGGGTCGAGGTACACAGGACGCGATCCATGTACTCCAGTCGGAAGTTGAGCGGGTGTTGGCTGTACCCGGGGGTCACTTGTACGCCGTATTTATCGATTGTGTCAAGGCCTTCGACAAAGCTCCCCGCCACTTACTATTCGATTCATTTCGACATGCTGGGGTGGGTGGTTATTTTCTACGAGTGCTCTCCAGTTTCGTTGCTAAAGACCGCCTTGAAGAAAACACAAGGGGCGAAGACCCCTTGCAGCTGAGTTAAAACGTAGGGACCCCTCAAGGGAACCCTCTCAGCTGCATAGCCTTCTCCTTGCTTATCGCAGACCTAGCCCGCCATGTGCGGAAGGAGTTTAGAAACGCCGTCGTCGTTATGTATGCGGATGACATCGTATTGGCCCACCGGGACCGCGGTGCCATTTGTCGGATTATCGGCGACGTGGAAAGTTACCTTCACCGTAAGGGCCTACAGATAAATTCGCGGAAGACGAAAGCCATTAAGTTTCGCCGTGGGGGTCGATTGGCTGCAGCAGACGTAAAACCCTGTTGTGGTCAACTGTTGGAGTTTGTAAACTCCTTCCCGTATTTGGGTCTACGACTGCACTATACGGGAACGACCTTTATACAGCACATCGGCGACAGGTGTCGAGCGGCTATTGCCTCTATTCACACAAAGGTGATAGACCTTCGGCGACTGTCATTGAGTGCCGCAGTGCGTCTTTTTGAGCTTAAGATTGTACTAATGTTGAGCTACAGCCTTGGCAGGGTGTGGGGCTATCTTTCAGCAACAAATTTTGCACAGCTAGAAAGATGCTTCACAATATATATGAAGCGGCAAATTTTCCACAGCTATAAAGATGCTTCACAATATATATGAAGCGCGCTCTTTGCTTGCCGCGGATGGCAAGAAACCTCTTTGTGTACTTGCTAGCGGGCTGCGGACCGGCAGTGGAGACAATCAGAGTCAGGCTTAGGTCACCTATTACTGACCCACTTCACATTTTTTGTTAGAGTGGCAGGGAAAAGTGACCGAGTCCTCTGCTGAGGTAGCGCAGTTAGACGTGTACCTCGCCAGGGAGCTTTGGGATGGAATGGCATGCACTAGCCGGCACGTGTACACAAGGTACATTGTGCATGGCTATCATCACTTGGTGTATTCGACTCAAGGATTTCACCAAATTGGCGATCAATGTCGTTGCCGGTTCTGCTCGCAGATATGCGCTAAATACCACGCAGCGATCTGCCAGACGCAACGGCTTGCACTTTCTCGCCCGGTGGGACGGTCGCTGAAGTGTTAAAATTGTATATAATGATGACTGTATTGTAATTATGTACTGTCTTGAGATATAATACAAATCCAGTATAAGAGCACTATGGTGGCTAATGTTAGAGATCACGTAATGGCTGTGATTTGTCTCAGGCAACCAGCCAACCCAAAGTGCAAATAGGTTTGATTATGCTTTGCATTCCCGATTCAAACTCTGACGAAATTTGAATTAATAGCAAATTTACTACATGTTGTATAAGAACTAGAGATTTAACCACCTGCGCTTTTCAAAACAATGTCACTGACTGCAATATAAGGTTAACGGCCACGTTTGCATCAGCACGCATGTCGGTTTAGAGAATTATGCTACAATGTAGGCACGACAAAGCAGTGTGTTCGACGACGTAAATAAGAACTATTTTGCATATTTTGCAAACTAATGAACGGCAGATGAGAACCTTGATGATGAACGTTCTGAAAACCGATCTACATATAGCGAAATAAGCTATGTTGTGCATGAAGCCGCGTTCGATATTGAAATGTTCCTCAAGGAAATTTCCTGACGGGTCATATTACGGAATTCCACGTATAGTAGTACTGCGCGCAAGTCGCGTATAGTACTGCCAACTTGTTCTCAATCTGGTGATTGATCACAGATTTGAGTAAATAATGAGGGTGGTCGCTTGCGAGCTTCGTCTATCTATGGAAATGGAAGAAAAACCTTTCCCTTGATGAAAGTACGCTGTGACGGTGTTTTGCGTTCACATTTTCCTATACGACCTTTGTTCATCCTTAGATGATTAAATGGCCAGATTCGTTCATGTTGCTCAGGCTCATTGTCGATCTTAAATGTAAAATATGTATGCATATTACCCTTGATGTACATTTTCATGACGGAATCAATGCGACGTTCAATCTGCTTAAACTTTGATATTAAAATAACGTAAAAAATAAAAACATATATATATATATATATATATATATATATATATATATATATTATTAAAAACTACTATCGGCATATAAAAAGCCTACATTCACTACATATTACACGGCCACATTCACAAACAGTGCGTTTGAACCGTCAATCAGTAGTACTATGCGAGGGTAGCTGCTGTTGATACACTTTAACAAAGGTAAACAGACTACCCATGGCTTGTATGCGGGCGTTTTATCCCACTGGTTCTACTTGTGACCTGGAGTAGAAACAGGGGAAAACTCCAAAGGTGCCAGATGAGTTCTAATTCATAAAGCTTAACCTGGCATCATGCCTATCGGACACTTTCGGTCCTGATAGTCTCCTACCAAGTCAACTAGTCAATAAGCCGATTAAGCCGACCGGCAAATTATAGACTATTCGATTTACTACGTTTCCACCATCCGAAACCCAGCAATGCCTGAAGCAAATCATATGCACTACTGACTCCCTTGTGGTCGAAAAGCCTCAAGAGGGTTCCGTGAAGTCACACTTACTTTGAGAAGCTGACAGAAGTATGAAAAATCTAAGTTGACTGGGCGTCTTATCCGAAGTCTTATTTAAAGTAGACTAGCGTGCCCACATGCCAAAGGTATCGTCAACGGGATAATTCGGATCTTGAGCCCAGGCGCTCAGTTCGTTTTTCGGTCAAGTCTCTAAAACCATACGGTTAACACGTCTGCTGAGCAATGTTGCATGCTCAAGTAGTAACTGTACTGTTGCACTGGGAACTACTTGTTTGCATGCATGAAGCTGCTGTTTGATGTATGTAGTTCCTAATCAGTTGCAGGATGGGGGTTATAAGTGGTTTTTAGTAGGTTGGAGCCCCACACTACCGGCCCACACTTGCAGGGATCTCCCTGCTGTGATGTTCGAGTGTGCAACCGCATTTTAAATTAGTCCTCTACAAAAAAAAGAACAATGTTGCACGCGTCATAATGCATTATGTTTGCTCTGCACTTACTCGAAGTTCTTCTAACTGTTTCATAATTGCCTAATGCATGATATTTCTGGGGCCGGTCGAACTCGAAAATAAAACAGTGCTCAGCGAAGAGAGTAGACAACATGCTACGAGGCGGGAGACGACAGCCGCGAGTCTTTCCGTAGCACTCCCCTCTTAACCTTGTACCTTGTAGCTGCCAGACGTTGAAGAAGGAAAAAATCAGAAGTTACCCGAGCATCGGAGCTTATAAAGCAGGGCAAACCTCCAGGCAACGAATAGGGTTCTCACTATGCTAGATCAATGCCAATATTTTGCTAAATGAATATCTAGAAGATCTATGTTGTGGCAGCAACAATGTTTCGAATGCTTGAAAGAATTTGAGTCAGAACTTTCCGGGAAAACGGCCTTTTTTCCGTGTCCAGTACGGTTGTGGCCAGGCGACTCTACCCTCAACGCAAGACAACATATCCGTTTAAATGCCGAGCTCATTTGCAAATTCTAGCTAAGAACATTTAACATAGACCTAGAGATGTTTACTTGATTAGAAGGCACTTTTCAGAGCCTCCCCTAAAAGGTGATGCTCAAGGTTTTCAAAAAAAAATTACATTTGCGCAGAACTACATCGGGCTATCCACATCATCGAACAATACAGGTCTACGCAGCCAGCTTTAATATGACTGCAGGAGTGTCCTGCAGTTTAACAAACGGCTCTCTGTAAGATTATACTGCTTCGACAGAAGGTTTTGAGTGTCTTATCAGACGGTCAGCGCAGATGAAGTATTGTTTCTGACCGGAGAGTTATCTTAGTATTGGATATCTGACACGCCTCACCCGTTGGGCGAATGAGCGCAAAAAGGACGAGAAGCGTCGACCTATACAATTTTATTGACAGAATAGGATGACCTGTAGTAGGCATCTTAAGGCGCCAGAAGTTGCATAGTCTATCTCTAACATTAAAAGCTTTGTCCTAGTTTTAAAAAGCTTGCTGCCCAAGCTTTAGCGGTATAGGTGCGCTAATTCAATTAGTCCCGAATGGTGCATAGTCCTGATAATCTGCCTCAAGTTTTTTGGATCTAAATGATTTACGACTCATGTGAGATGACATGTCTTTGTTCTTAGAGGCTAACTGTTTAAGGTAATACGCTTTCATTCAGGTCTACAAGTGTACTAGCGCTCATTAACAACAAACTCAAACTGAACAGAAAATGTCTTATAATATTAAGGGCGCTCTCCGGAAGAAAACTGAGGTTTCCATACAGTAAGTACGAGTGAATCCTGCAACCTGCGCAATATTGTACAAAGTCTAACACTACACAATCTGTAAAACGCAAGTGATCCAATCTGCATATAAAGCCCCATAAAGGCATGGTAGTAATAGTGGTTATAACTAAAGTCGAGAGCACCTGAGTACACTTCTTGTATAGTGAATTTTATTTTATTACTTTGATTCATTAATACTATTGATTGTCTTGCTTGAATTTTTCTAACTCAATACTGTGAAATGCATCTCCGAGATCCACGGGTTGAGTCCTGGGTAGATTGTTCCTTGGAATAAAATGTTGACTTTTAGGATAGAACTGAGCGATATCCACACCAGGCTCGACTATGTCGTTGTCAAATATATGCCGATTAGCTCGGAAACGATTTACTTCGCTTAACTGGTCTTAACTAAGGTCTCTCTGTTCACAAGGATCTTTGCTAAATTCCAGCATCCTATCGTAATTGGCGACGTATCTATCTATCCAACTTGCCATACGTCGCATGTAAAACGCAAGTGATCCAATCTGCATATAAAGCCCCATAAAGGCATGGTAGTAATAGTGGTTATAACTAAAGTCGAGAGCACCTGAGTACACTTCTTGTATAGTGAATTTTATTTTATTACTTTGATTTATTAATACTATTGATTGTCTTGCTTGAATTTTTTCTAACTCAATACTGTGGAATGCATCTCCGAGATCCACGGGTTGAGTCCTGGGTAGATTGTTCCTTGGAATAAAATGTTGACTTTTAGGATAGAACTGAGCGATATCCACACCAGGCTCGACTATGTCGTTGTCAAATATATGCCGATTAGCTCGGAAACGATTTACTTCGCTTAACTGGTCTTAACTAAGGTCTCTCTGTTCACAAGGATCTTTGCTAAATTCCAGCATCCTATCGTAATTGGCGACGTATCTATCTATCCAACTTGCCATACGTCGCATGTAGTGGAGTCTTCATTATTTCATGTGCGAACAATGCGGTTTCCTTTCTTCATGATATCACGTCATAAGAGTGTCTTGCGTTTATATTTCCCTATCATTGCCCAGACAAGTTTATAGAGCCTCCCTCCACCCCTATTGTACAGGCAAGTCTATGACGCTGAGAATTTCTATAGAGCTTTTTTCGCGCAGCTTGCCTAAGTAGGAAGAACGCTGAGCAATGATTTTAGTTTATAATAGGTCACTTCTGGGGGAACGTTAGTTGATTAAAGGTGCGTTTGAGCAACGAACTCGACGAACTGGCGTAGAATAACTAGGCTGAGAGTGACTCCTAGTACTAAGATTTTATAGTCCTTTCCTGGAGCTCCGGTTGACCCGACACCTTTTTTCAAAACGCACATTACTAGTGCAGCTATGTTTAGTTCTCTTATATGAGACCATATATACAAATTTCATTGAGAATCTGTAGGATAAATCTCAGGTGGGTGTCAACAAAATGTAACAGTTTTTGAACAAGCATTTCTCTTCAATTAAATAGAAGTAGAAAACGTTGTGTTTCCTTGGGATTGACCAGACCATGTTTTATTATGTAGATAGTGAACTACGAATGTTGAGTAGAAGTTAAATAACTGGCGGTTGCGCACTTGGTGGCAGTAAACAACACATTCTCGCGGACGATTTCACAAAGCCTGCAAAATCCGCAGGCCTAATAGATGTTATAGTTCTACTCAGATATTATTGTATATTAATGTGCATATGGAAGGAATGAGTGTCTTTGACTTAACACAGCTTTTGTGTCACTTGTTTCTCATCTGCTGCATCGGTATACACGTCTGACACGTTCAAACACAAAAATAGATTCTCACACCAGGATCAAACTTGCGATCGAGCCTAAGATATAGTGCGCACTTGATGCCCAAACCACGCCGCTGCGTTAGTTCCATGGAACTGCTGCCCAAACCACGCCGCTGCGTTAGTTCCATGGAACTGCAATGCACTACCACAAAACGGAATTGTAAGAAAGCGACCAGATCCATTGGCTTGCGTCGAGGGTAGAACGCGCTTTCCATGTGTCGTACTCGAGGCGGAAGAAAAGCCCATTCCTTTAATTCATACTTACCCGTGGTGCCGGGACCTCCGTGGTCAAGAAGGCGGGGACCCCAGGAGGAGGAGGAGGCCTTGCCGTTGCACTTTGGCAAGGCTGAGACCTGCCACATTCCTAAACTGGGAAAGATGGGGCATGTTATTTTTGGTAGTATTCTTTTATTTTCGGCGGGAGTAACTATGACCTCCTTTCCAGCGTTGATGCCTGCGGCGCGCGAGTTACGCGTGCTGCAAGCACCTTCACGCGCCAACAGAAAGTTAATCAGATGTATAAACTCTCGATAGTAACATTCCCAAGGCCACTTTTGTTGGCGCGGGAGGCAAGGCATATGATATGGATCGTGTGGCAGCGAATACTTATTGTCATACTGCCGTGGCCCATTCGAGGCCTGTTAAGGCTAACTTAAAATACGGCTAAGGTGTCTGCGCATCGAAACCGGGCCGGTCGGTCAACGGCCCGGGCTTAAGCAACCCGGAGGTACCGACTGCCACGCCTGTTGCCTTCGTTTAATAGGTACAACGAGAGCGAGAAGCCACATGAAAGCAGACCCCCCGGTGAGAGAACCGTCTGGATTCGCTGCTGCCTTTCGCAGCGGTGAGTCTCCCCGGCTCTGAAGTGGGCCGAGCCACCCTTCGGGGGAGGGGGGAGTATATTCTGGGGTCTAACGCGGAATCGCAAGGTGATCGCGTCTATGCGATCGTCGGGTAGGAGTAGTGTGGTACCCCCTTGCCGAACCTCGATAGGAGGGAGGGAGGCGGATTTGCTGGCCTGTCAGTTCAGGTCGGCGGGAGCTCCTGCCATATGCCAACGCATAACCTCCGTTGGCGGCGGGAGTGTAAGTAGTTCTCTACTTTACAACGATTTAGGACAGTACATACTTGACTCGCGAGGTAACAGACTCTCCTTCAATTTCAGTACATTTGAGTATGGGGAAGCGCCCGATGTCACGTTCTCTACAAAAACTACACACACGATCTTCAATACTGAAACAGTTAGGTTTCATACAAAGATAATTGTGGTATCTATGTCACGTGGTTTGACAAATGGTTGTACGATTATTTTGTGACGCTCCTTTCTACCTCTGGGAGGCGAAAGCTGGTCCTTTGGTATAATTATTCATCTTCAGATAAATTCGCGGAAGACGAAAGCCATGAAGCTACTGCCTCTATTCACACAGAGGTGAGAGACCCTCGACGACTCTCTTTGAATGCGGCCGTGCGTCTTTTTGAGCTTGAGATTGTGCCAATGTTGAGCTACAGCCTTGGCAGGGTGTGGGACCATCTTTCAGCGGCAAATTTTGCGCAGCTAGAGAGATGTTTCACAATATATATGAAGCGGGTTCTTTGCTTGCCGCAGACGGCAAGAAGCCGCTTCGTGTACCTGCTGGCGGGTTGCAAGCCGGCAGTGGAAACAACCAGAGTCAGGCTTAGGTCACCTATTACAGGCCCACTTCAGCAATTTTTGTTGGAGTGGCAGGGAAAAGTGACCGAGGCCGCGGCAGAGGTCGCGCAGTTGGATGTGTACCTCGCCAGGGAGCTTTGGGATGGAATGGGATGCACTAGCCGGCACATGTACACAACGTACATTGTGCATGGCTATCATCACTTGGTATGTTCGACGCAAGGATTTCACCAAGTTAGCGATTAATGTCGTTGCCGGTTCTGCTCGCAGACATGCGCTAAATACCACGTAGCGAGCTGCCAGACCCATCGGCGGTCTTTGCACTTTTTCGCCATTGGGACGGTCGCTAAAATGTTCCAATTGTATATAATGAACTGTATTGTAATTATGTCACATCTTGAAATGCAATGTTATTGCGAAATAAACAAATATATATATAATTATTCATAACGAATTGCATGTTCTTAGTCTCTCGAAAATCTCTGTAGACGTCTAGCACTTGTGGACTGACCGGTAGCTTGTTCAGTACCAACCCTTCTGTTAATGTTTGTTCTCGACACAGTTCCATTGCTAGTGTTGTTGAGGTGTTCTTTGGTAAACCCAATCTTCGTTTTATATACCAAGCATTTACTCTTTATTTAGACTTTTCATATCGTATAGGGTCAAGTATACTAATATTATTATGTTTTTTTATATTTTTAATATTTAGTGTGTTGCGACTACGGGCAAGCAGTAACTTACTATTGGTAGTAGTATTTTCATACGAAAAACATTCATGCCGGTTTTCAAGTCTCCGTCACGGAGGTCACCAAGCAGAATTATTGCAGCTGTGCCTTTGGCATGCCGCATCTCCTTAATATGTCGATTGAAAGAGAGTTTTGGGGTTATAGTGACTCCAAAGTAAGTAAAGTGGCTGACAAGTTCGAGAGATTTTCCGCTAATTTTAATGTGGTGGTCCACCGCAGCATATGCCCTTCCCTCCTCTGCTGAAGCGAAGAACTTTCGTCTTTGCAATATTGATTGTTAGTTTGTTTTCTTTTCACTATTTTGCTGTTGAGGTAATACTGCAGGTGGTCTCGGATTTTGGCTAGTATTACAAGGTCATCAGCATAAAATACGTAGGGTGCTTTGATATCTCGTAACCGATCTGCTAGTCCGGCCACATACAATATGAATAAAAAAGGACTGGCCGAAACGCCCTGTGCCACGCTCGTGTTCTGCGTGACGGTCTCCAGTACATAGTGGTCACAACTTGTAATGGTTATGACGTTATGGCTTAGCATGTCATGCAGTAGATTAAATGTCGTACCTGTTAATGAAAAGTTAGACCTGATTATCTCGAGAATACGATCCCTAGGTATACAATCGAATGCAGTTTTAGGATCGATAAAAGCCGCGTATGTCATTTTCTTATTACGATGGCGATGTGTCACATGTTCTAAAACAAACTTTATTGCACCCGCAGTTAATCGGCTTTGAGTAAAACCATATTGTTCATGTGGAATCATATCTTGCGTAATTGCTTGTAATCTTGAAACGACCAACGACGTCAGGATATTGTATAATAAAAGCTTGTGAGAGCAATGCCCCTGTAGTTTCGCGGGTCCGTAGCGTCTCCTTTTCGCTTAAAGATTGGCTGCGAAAAGCTTTTTCGCCACTCACCGGTATACGACCTAGTTGAAGGCATTTATTATATAGTCCTGTAAGAACGGGGCATAAAATATCAAAGTTCATTTTAATGTGCTAAGAATGTCGACTTATGGCCAACCTTAAGCAGGACAACGATCAGGGCGGCTTTCTCTGGCGTGCTTGCCATATCTCAGAGGTTGTTGGCTCGTTTACTTAACAATGTCACTTCTTGCGTAACAAAAATAAGACCAGTAAAACACGTTGGCAAATACAGGAGCGAATGAACATTTCTATCTTTTCAGACGGAGAAGATGATCAGCACGGTGGCAACATCTCTCCGCGATAGGATAAGGGGTTTACCATCACCATAGTTAGCCGGCGAGAGAAAATCGTTCATTTTATCCGCGGGAAAAGAAAACATATTATAGTTTGCGTGTTATAACAGAAAGTACAACCTTTCCGATAGCAAGGAGGAAATGAAAATTAGGCTTGCAGCGGAAGCTGTCCGAGCTGAGCGGCCGGCCCCTCAACGCTTCTTAAGACATATGCCTCGGTCGTGTGGCATTGTGGCCAAGGAGACGAGCAAGTGTATTTAGTAGTGTTGCCAAGGCCCGTCTAGAAAGATCTTCTCACGTTGGAGTATAAAGCTTGAACGCCGCCCTACACATAAGATGATTTGAGCGATTGGCTACAACCGGGACATATGCCTCGCCACCCATCCTCTTAAATAGGTGCATTGCACGAACGATCAACTTCCGACCCCCTAAAGCAAAAAAGGCAATGGCTTTTGCCACCTTGCTATGTATAAGGTGCTACTCTGATCGAGCGAGTAGAAGCGACTCGGGTCAAGCGTCTAAGAATCTACACTGATCGAGCGTATCAGGAGCCCTCACAACGATGGCCAGACCACGTCGCTTGTGTGGAGAGAATTGTGTGTGCTCTTCTCTTCGTACAAATGATGCCCCTTAGCGCCATAGCAGAGTGTTATTGGTGCCGCCGTCTGTGTTTAGACCACAGAGTTAAACAGTCGATCGTGCTCGTTGCCGGTAGCGCTTATCACAGGGCCGTATACCGGGATCGACACAGTGCCAATTGACCTAGCACATACTACGCACGTCAGAAAATGTAGTCCTGCTTGTAGTGGAGCAAGTAAATACGTTTTATTAAAAGAATTCCTCGATCAACACGACGCAGATATTTGCAGACGGCTTTTGCACCGGCTACAAGAGCCCTAGTTCGAACCATCGCGACGCAAACTCGAAGACAGAATGACGCACCTTCGCAGCCCTTGCAATTCGTTTTTAGCTGGCCTACTTCAGCGAGATCAGTTTTATAAAAGTGCTGCATCCAGTGTTCGGAAGTCTCCGCAAGACATTACGTTACGTTGTAAATGCTTATTCACAGACTTTAAAATGCTATTCGCAAATACGACGATTCTTCGACTCAGCCAAGCAGAGAATATCATGGCGCGACATTAGCTTAAACAAGGCGACGTAAGGGCAGACGTAAGGCGTATTGCCTCAAACGACATAGTAGCGTCCGTCCGTCCGACGATGAGATCATGTGTGTACTAAAGAACAAACACCCGTAAATGCCTATGAGCGCAATTTTGTTCAAGGTCTTGCTCAAACGTGTTTACTAAATTACCGGAAATTAAAAAAAATTGCAAATTTGATTTGATGGTGCTTGAACTCTTTTGGACTGCGCTTCAGTCTACATTTAACTCACACGGAATCGCGTTCGCATTACGATTGTGCTATAAACGCTTGTAGTTTTCACAATACAATGACGCTGCCTAATGTATATTCAAGGAGCTGCGGTTTTTTACGGCATTAAAATTGTCGGAAATTAGAGCAAGAATCTATATTTAAAAACTATGTTTTTATATGTATATATATATATATATATATATATATTCTGCCAAAAAAATACAGCTACCCATGTTTGCCACATTACACGCAACTGTTATAAAAAATACAGTGATACGTGCCCATAGAGAAACGGCGGAGACTTTCAGCGACATTTGGCGTCTCGGAGTACATTGAAACACGAGATTTGTACATTTGTCACAGCTACATCGTATTAAGTCGGATAACCTTAAACATGCCGATTGTTCTTTAGTAACTTCCTATAGGGCGTTGAATTAACACGACCGTCTAAAAATACAATCAACACGTTTGTTTGCACACTGGCCACCACCGCAGTTGCCCCTGCCGAGAGCGCAGAGTTCAACGCTTTCCTCAGATTTGTACGCTTGCTTCGTTCAAAAATGACATTCCGATGCCCAGAACTTATGTTTTAGTTTTTTTAACACAAAAAAAAACATTTTAATAGAATTTACGAAGTTGTTCATTACTAGAGGTCAACGGAAAATGTCGCCATTAGAGAGGTCGACGCCCTCATAAGTATATATTTAGGCCTTTTTGCCACTCGTGAGGCGCCGTCCCAGGCCCGCCATTGCAACACCGAAAAAGTTCTGGTTGGAAGTCTGCCGTTGTTCCCGCCGAGCCGTGAGATGAGCCCAACCATCGTTGATACTCAATTCATTCGCCAAGACATGCATTTTGCCAGTGGGTGCATCGTTTTTTTTGCGGTGTAGCTAAGCCAAATATGAAGTTTCGTGTTTCAAAGTAACCCGAGGTCCCAAATGCTTATAAAAATCTTCGCTGTTACTCTATGAGCATGTATTACTAGTCTTTCCACGACTGGTTATAAGAAATGCGGCAATGTGGCAAATATGGGTGGCTGTATCTTTTTTTGCAGACTGTATAGGGGTGTGTTGATTGAATTTTGGAGAATCGATATAACCATTTGTAGAGCTCGTTAAAAAAATATGTTTTTTTTAATGGAACATGGTCTCTTAGAAGTTTTGTTATGGAATGAGAGTTAAATTACTACAATTTGTGACTTGTGTGGTGTTTTTGTCCGACATAGGAGCATAAAATGTGCTGTTGCAAGACAACCAGTCTTCCTAGACAGAAACTAAGCACACTATCGTGTTCGTGGGAAATGTCTATTTTTTTCGAAGAACATATAAGGCCGGTCAGAAGATGCGACGTAGTCGTTTAGAACAGAATTTGCATCAATAAAGTTATTATATTATCTTTCACACCATGTACCTCAAAATCATTACCCTGCAACTACTCACAGCGATGAAAACGAATGTATTCAGGCAGAAGCATAGTTCATGATGGTAATGTTTGATGGCGATTTTTCGGCGGGATGTCGAGATTAAGTGCATGCATAAATGTCTGTGTAGCGACGTTCACTACCGCCGGCGTGCTGCGTAACAGCCGCAACGTCGCGTAACATTTATGCATGTGCTTAATCTCGACATCCCGCCGAAAAATCGTAATTACTCCGCAGCGCATATTGCTATATGTTTGATACCAAAATGATCGTCATCATAAAATGTGCGTTTTCCTGGATGTACTATGTAGTTTTGGGCATTGTGAAAGACCGTAGGGCAGTAGTTTAATTATGTTTAACAATTTGAGTATTTGGTGTGAAGTCTAATAAAATACCTTGTTTTTGCGAAGTCTGTTCTAAACGTCCGTATCGCATCGTTGGGCCGGCGTTACATTTTCTTCGGAGAAAGCAGAACTTTCCCACGAACACCACGATGTGCTTTGTGTTTTTGTAGCTGCTTCGCAATTGCATATTTTGCGCTTTTATGTCGGGCCAAATGACACATCAGTGTCATAAAATTTAGTAATTTCACTCTCAATCCAAAACAAGACTTCTCAGAGACCACGTTCCAAAAATTGCTTTAACGAACTCTGCAATTCTTACTTGCGATTATCAAAAATGTCCTCCTTTTGTATAGGAGAACTGGCTGCTTTGCACTGGCATATTTTGGGCTTTTATGCCGGGCAAAAACACCAGTGTTATAAAATTTAGTTATTTTACTCTTACTCCGAAATAAGACTTCTCAGAGACCATGTTCCCTTTGAAAAAAATGCTTTAACGATACTATCAATTATCCAACATTTTTAAAACACCATGCATATATAGGGTCATTCATATCGTTATATACTCATTTTGAGGTTTGGTAGAACTCTGTAAGAAAATAATTGTTCCCAATGGAAGGTGGACGCGGAAACGTCTTGTTTAGGAGAGACAGTGAAATATAAAAGTAGTTATTCTGCCTTTTTTTTCTCCTAAATACTTAAGAGAAATTACGTTCGCGGGACTAAATTACGACCAAAAATGTATGTTCAAAAGCCCAGTCTCGCGCAATGGCAAATTTATTGCCCACCATTTTCGTATCAAAGTAATGGTGCTGCGTTACGTAGCTGTCAAGTAACTACGCTTTTTCGATAGCCAGATCGAAAACGAAGGCATGCCTACTTGCATAGGATGTATGAGAAGGTTAGGTAGACATTTTGAGGTTTGGTAGAACTCGGCAAGAGAATCACGTTTCCTAGTGGAAAGAGGGGGCGGAAACGTCTTGGCAAAATTTTAAATTTTCACGAAATTTCGATTTTTCTTGAAAAAGCGTTAACGTAACATATTGACTTTTTATGACTTTCCTTAATCTGGTTATTAGCTTTTTCTTACGAAAGCTAGTAAAGTGTATCTTGTTGTGCAGAATTTTCCTCCAAACACGACGGTATAATCGGCCCATTCATGTGTTTACTGCTTCTCCCGCAAACGTAGATTTCGCACAACTGTGTAGAAGAAAAAGGCAGAATAACTAATTGTATTAACTTCACTCTCTCTCCTAAACAAGACGTTTTCGCGTCGTCCTTCCATTGGAAAAAAATATTTTCTTTCGTTTGGGAACAGACATTGTATACACTCATACCTGCGTCTGCGGAGACGTCGTCGGGCCAGACGGACGCCACGGGCTGTCCTGTATCATCAGCGCAGGTAGGCGAGCAAGACACCAAACCCTGAATGAAACCTTCAGTCAAGCTTTACGATCCAGTGGTCTGCCGTGCGTCCTTGAACCCGTCGGGCTAGACAGGGAGGGCGGCAAGAGACCTGACGGGCTGACCTTAACTCCGTTCGAGAGCGGATGCATGCTGGTTTGGGACGCGACAGTTACTGACTCATTAGCCGCTTCAATGGTCAGTGCTGGCGCGGCCCGGGCTAGTCATGCTTCGGCTCTCGCCGAGGCAAACAAGGTTAGAAAGTACCAGAACATCGGGTACCCGTACAAGTTTTATCCCTTTGCCTTCGAGACCCTTGGCGGGCCCGGTCCATCCACTCGAAGTTTGCTACAAAAGGTCGGGAAACGCCTGATTCTAGCCAGCGAAGACAAACGAGCGGGTGATTTTCTCAGACAGCGCCTTTCGCTGGATGTGCAACGGGGCAATGCGGCCTCGGTTCGGGGCACTCTCCAGAAATGGCTGGTCCCTTCACTGGACCCCGCGTAACGGTTCACACGTTCGCAGGGACTCAAATGTCATGTTCCCACCCTGAATGATTGATTACATTGAATAAATGGTATATATATATATATATATAACTATATATGTATATATATATATATATATATATATATATATATATATATATATATACTATATATATGTATATATATATATATATATATCATATATATATATATATATATATATATATATATCTATATATATATATATATATAATATATCTATATATATATATATTGGTGGTGTGTTGTGATTCGAACGAGACGGTCGGGTCCAGCGGCGCTCCAGAAAAAGATTGAAAAATCTTTGTACAAAGTCACCGTCAGCCAGTTCTCTTGTATCAGTTCGACGCGTCTTGCTCAGGTGCACCTTTGTGTAACTAACGTGTCTTTAGAAGTGACTTATTTAACGGCAAAACATTACCCAACGTTCTTTCTACGGTCCTTAGACCAGTTGCGTGAAAAACAGCTGTAGATGCATTCTCGGCATATGACAACAAACCTGTCTGTGTATGTAAATGCGTGCGTGGCATTATTACGTTACGGGCTGGCCAATGACTCTACTTAGTGCTTCCGATCTGACACAGGGGGCGTAGCCGAGCGGTTAGCGCCATTGCGTGTCAAGCGGACGCGCTACAGGAGGTCCCGAGTTCAAAATCAGAACCGTTTTTTTTTTTTTAAATACCAAACAACTTTTAACTTGTATTAAAAAAAATAATACTAAAAACTTTTAACTTTTATTTTAAAAAAATACCAAAAACTTTTAACTTTTATTTAAAAAAAAAATCCTAAAACTTTTAGCTTTACCAAAAACTTTTAACTAATTATAATTAAAAAAAATACCAAAAACTTTTAACTTTTAATTATTGAAAAAAAAAAAAAAAAAGGAGAAAAGGGAAAGAGGGAAAAAATTAAAAAACAAATGGATCCGTTTAGGGGGGCGAGCAAGCCCCCAACTAGGTTGAGTCAAGTCGATGATAACCCTAAAACGAGGGAAGATAGCCATGCTCAAGCAGAGACAGCCAAGGACAGGACTGCCCTGCAGACCATACTGGGCTCTCGAGTGCGTATAACGTCAGATGTGTCAGACGTGCAATCCTCGGAAGGTGAAGATAAAGAAGATGGCAAGACTGAAACAGAAACAGAGAAGGAGTGTGAAATCGCTAGCGAAACGGAAATGGAAGAAAATAACAACGAACGCTGCGGAAAGCACACCCATTCTTCAAGGACAGGTACACAAAGAAAAAGACCCGCCGCAATTGCGACCTCACCTGAAGACCCCAGTTCGAGAGAGAACGGCACACCTCGCACGTCTCACAAAATTAAGGCCGCACGAAAAACTTGTGAGAGTACAGAGCTTACCGAACACGAGGAAGACGCACTTGCCGATCTCAAGGCAGTGGTCCAACATCTCAAGAGCTTAAAGGAAAAGCACAAAACAACCCAAGTGGACATAAAAGCGGCCATCACCCGCCTAGACAAAGTCGTATGGGAACTGGCACTAAAACACAAAGAAAACAATGAAGAACAAATAGCAAACATTTGCCAGATGGAAAAAGATAACAAAATTTTAATGCAAAAGGTGCCAAGCTCTCAAAAAGCAGAACAAGACGCAGACGCACGTGTGCAGGAGGTGGAAAATTTAGGAGACAGATGGAAGACCAAGGCTAAAGCTCTTGCAAAGGAGTTAGAGCTGCTGAAAGAAAAACAATTAAAATTGACCTCTAAGAGACCCGAGCCAGAAGGTCTTAAATCAGCAAGATGTAAAGACTGTCAGAAGAAGCTAGAACACGCGCTGGACAGGGCAAAGAACATTGAGGACCAGATTGCCAAAACAGAAACGCTGGTGGACCTCATCGACCTTATCAAAGAAGAATGGCCTCAGCCTGTATTCAAAAACACACGTTTTTCGCTGGACAGCATAACTATCCAAAAGGACGCCAGAGTAATGCTTGTCACCAAAGGATTGGAAAAAGATAAGGCAATGTTAAAAAAAATGTCAGGGCAGTTTCCGTTAGCCGAAAAAACCTCCAGCTTGCGGGCTGGTAGAGTCGCAGTTCTAAAAAACTGCGCACAGCTTGAACTGGACCATGCCGACGCTAAAGACGAAGAAGCCACGGTTGGCCCTGCAACTTCGTCAAGCACACTAATAATTGGAGTGGTTGATCCCAAAGATACAGCAGAAAAGTTTTTAGAGGCTCTCTTTAAAACACTGGAAAAAGGACATAGTCTTCAAACTCAAAACCCCCTGGCCTTATACATTTCCCCAGAATGGGAAGGAGATACGATCAGAAATGCAATAGAAGCATGCTGCAGAAGGGCGGGATGTAAAGCTGACATTACAAGAGACAGCCTTTGCCGTGCGCAACGCGGCACTTTGCCTCCACCAGGAAAACAGAAGGAAACTATTTCCATCCGCATAAAAACGACCGAGGGGTGCTCCTCACAAGACATGATTGAAAAACTTCGCCCCTTTGTCCACAAACAAGAGGCAGGGGTGAAAGTACAGGCAGTCACCACAGGTAGAGACGGCGATATTCTTCTAAGAGTTGTGGAAGAAAAAACAGGTAGCGGTGCAACGTTTGCGGATGCGCTGCGGCAGGGAATAGGAGGAGAAATAGACACCAGAAGATGTACTGACCCCACCATGACTGTTGTTCTACGAGGCATCGACCCATTTCTAACGGCAGACAAGATCGAGAAAGATCTGCGTGAAACACTTAGAATTCACGAGACTTCCTACATGAGAGCCGAAGCTCCCCGCCCAATCAAAAACCGGGTCGGTTGGCAGTGCCTAGTCACCTTACCAAAGGACAGGGCATGCCAGCTCTTGTCCAGGAAGAATCTTATTATCGGAGGCACCGGCTGCAGGGCTGAGGAGTGGATCACGCTCTCTACATGCTACAAGTGTCAGGAGCTGGGACACACGGCCAAAGAATGCAAAATCAAGAACGCCGTCACACAGAGGTGCTACAGATGCGGCAAGGAGGGACACTTCGCTAATGACTGTAAGGAAGAAACCCCCAGCTGTTACAACTGCGGCGAAAAGGGGCACAAGGCTCGCACTACCGCATGTCCCATATATCTCAATCTTCTGCGGACGAAACTAAAAGAGCGGAATGAAGAAAGGCAGGCCTGTAAAAACAAGACAAAGCATATGGCCGAGCTTGAGTCCGGAGAGAATACGGAGCAACAACATTCCGAAGCAAGCATACCGAAGGGACCTTTCGACTGGAAAACACAGGGGCCTAAGGGAGCTGCAAAAAGGCTGAAACAGAAGAATACCTCTACGCTGTCATAATGCAGAACAAAACAAGCATAATTCAGGTAAACTGCAACAGAAGCCGGGCAGCCCACGACATGGTCTGGGAAATAACTCACCGAAGAGGGGCAGATGTAGTCGCTCTCAGCGAACCAAACAAAACGCTAGCAAAAAGAACTCATAACTGGGTGACTGACCCCGCATACGACACGGCACTCATAGTAAACCATGCCGTCAAAATACAAAACAAAGGAAGTGGATTAGGATTCTGCTGGATTGAAATAAAAGCCGTAGGGAGAATATACTCCTGCTACATAAGCCCCAACTGCCCGCACGAGGAATTCGAACAACTGCTAGATAACCTCACGGCGTCCATACTAAACCTAAAACCGGGAACAGGCTTGCTAATCACCGGAGATTTTAACTCGGCAGCAGTGACGTGGGGCTCTCGGCGAACAGACAAGCGGGGGAGAGCGCTTTTAGAATGGGCAGCGGCCAACGACCTGTACATTCTCAACGATGGAAAAGAGGCGACTTTCCGGCGGCACAGCTACGAATCATACGTAGACATAACTTTCAGTAACTCTCAGATAGCGCAGAAGGTATCGAGCTGGACGGTTCTCGTGGAAGAGGAAAACCTTAGCGATCATCTCTGCGTAGAGACTCGACTAAATCTCGGAACTACTTCCCCGCCGCAGCAACAGAGAAAGCGGTACAAAATTTGGGATGAAGAAAAGTTTAAAAAGGAAATTTGGAACAAAATGAAGCAATCCGACTCACCTAAGACCCTGGGGCAGCTCCAGGCCATCCTCAAAGAGGCGTGTGAAAAAACAGCCACGGTGAGGGCGCACCCAAGACGGCTAGGAAAGCTGCCTAAGCACTGGTGGACATAGAACATTGCCGATAAACGCAAAGAATGCAACAAAGCCAGAAGGGCACTAAAGCAGACCCACCGAAACAACGAGGAGCGACTGCAGGCACTGACCAGATACAGAGAAAGCAGAGTAAATCTTAAGAGTGCTATTGCTGACAGCAGAACAAAGTGCTGGAAAGAGCTTTTCGCCCAGGCCCAAGGGGACCCATGGGAAAAGCCATACAGAATTGTGTGCGGTAACAAGAAAACCGCCGTTACAGGCGCCCTCGATGAACAGGAAACAGTTGACATCCTAGCTAAGCTTTTCCCGACTCACGACTGGTTCGAGAGGGATACCTACGAAAACACATCAGAAGCAACAGACGATGATTTCCCGGCAATTCAGCCGTTCGAAGTTCTCCAAGCGGCAAATAGGCTCAAGACGGGAAAAGCCGCCGGCCCTGACGGCACCCCCCCGGCTGCAGTAAAGCTTCTGTTCAAAGAACATTCAGCTGCTGTTGCAGAAACCCTTACCTCCGCTTGGCTTCCGTAAACACAAATCGGTCCTAACGGCAATCCACAGGGTTCTCAGTAGAGCTGAGCAGGTGCGCACCTGTACAAGACAGCTAGTCATGGTAACCCTCTTGGATGTGAGAAACGCCTTTAACAGCCTTCCATGGAAGACCACCTTAGACGCGCTCGTTCGTAAAAATGTTCCGCCATACCTAGTTAAAGTAATATCTGGATATCTTAAGGAAAGGTCCGTTACAAACGGCAAGGTGGTGTTTCCAATGACAGCCGGCGTGCC
Source organism: Dermanyssus gallinae (assembly GCA_003439945.1). Classification (NCBI taxonomy): domain Eukaryota; kingdom Metazoa; phylum Arthropoda; class Arachnida; order Mesostigmata; family Dermanyssidae; genus Dermanyssus; species Dermanyssus gallinae. The sequence continues at coordinate 325,614 of QVRM01000899.1, forward strand.
ACAGGGGTCAATCCTGGGCCCACTGCTATGGAACCTAGCGTATGATGACGTCTTGCGGCAAACCGGTCTACCCCCGGGAATAGACATGATAGCTTACGCTGACGACTTAGCGGTTGTGGCACAGGCTAAAACGGAGGACGAACTTGAGCTAAACACGAACAAAGCCCTGCACTCAACAGCGGAATGGATGGAGGCCGCGGGGCTTGCACTCGCCCCTGAAAAAAGTGAGATCATCCTTTTAACTGGCAAGAAGAGAGTCCGACCGCTGCACATACAGGTTGCAGGGCAAACAATCCAGTTCGTGAAAGAAGCCCGCTACCTTGGGGTAACGCTGGGCACGTCCATGACGGGCTTATGTCACTTAAAAAAGGCTGTGGAAAAAGCATCTAAGACGGCAAACGCTATAGCGAGGATACTTCCAAACGTACACGGACCACGGGCTCGCACAAGAAAACTACTAATGGCAGTTGCAGAGTCTATCGCGCTCTTCGGAGCTGCCGTATGGGCCAGAACGGCTCTTAAGACCAAGAAAGCAAAACTACTCCTACGCAAAACGCAGAGAATCGCAGCCCTTAGGGTAATACAAGGGTACAGAACGATCAGCACAAATGCGGCTCTGCTGCTTGCCGGAGACATTCCTTGGGACCTTAAGGCGTTCGAGAGACAACGGCTGTGGGACATTGGCACACCTACAGAAATCGACAAAGAACGAGAAAGAAAAGTCTCTTTAGAAGAATGGCAAGCTGAGTGGGACGCCATTCCCTCCAGGGGCCCCGGAAAGAGCCTGACCAAACTGCTGCCAAACATACAGGCATGGATAGCAAGGCCGGGAGGGGATCTAACCTTCTACCTGACACAGATTCTCACGGGGCATGGAAACTTCCAATCATACCTCCACCGAATTGGAAAGGCCCCATCAGAAATATGTCTTTTCTGCGAAGATGCGCTGGAAGACGGTCCAGAACACACACTTCTTAAGTGCCAGGCATGGGAGGAGGCCAGAACCGGAGCGATAAGACACATTCGCGAGAAATGGTCCAGAGCGGGACTAACCCACCCTGAAGTTCAAGACCCTCCACGAAACTGTCTGAAATGTTTTGTGGAGTACATCCTGGGTTCGGCTCAAGCATGGGAACTGGGAGCGGAAATAGCACAGGAGGTGCTAAAGACAAAGCACGTAAGATGCACGGAAAGGCAGAATCCTTTTGAAGCCAGCACGGCTGAAGAAAGCGCAACTTTGAATCAAACGGGTTCGCAAGGGCTGGGACAAAGTGCGCCTGACAGGTGGGGGAACCCGTGAGCGACCCCGGCCAATTGATCCGATAGGGCACTCGCCACTTCTCCTGATGGCTCATAGCACTGTTCTATGGAGACCTGGGCCATCAGAGAGTGAAGCTTAAGGGGGGAGGTGCGTTTAGTGGGTATGGGTCTCAGCGGCGTAACATCCATCCGCTGGGGTCGAGTCCCACACAGCTCGAGATGGAAACCGAATTTTCCTACTCGTAGCAGTAGTGCGTAACTGCATTTATATATATATAATATATATATATATATATATATATATATATATATATATATATATATATATATATATATACATATATATATATATATATATATATATATATAAATATAAATATATATATATATATATATGTATCTATATATATATATATATATATATATATATATGTAATTTAAGTGTCGGAGGCACCGGCTGCAGGGCCGAGGAGTGGATTACTCTCTCTACATGCTATAAGTGTCAGGAACTAGGACACACAGCCAAAGAATGCAAAAACAAGAATGTCGTGACACAGAAATGCTTCAGATGCGGGAAGGCCATTTTTCTAGTGACTGTAAAGAAGAAACCCTCAGCTGTTACATCTGCAAAGAGAAAGGGCACAAAGCTCGCACGACCGCATGCCCCCTATATCTCAACCTCCTGCGGATAAAACTGAAGGAACGGAGGGAAGAAAGGCAGGCCAACAAACACAAGACAAAGATTACGGCCGAACACCTTGAGTCTGGAGAGATCGTGGCGCAACAACATTCCGAAGCAAACATCGCAAAAGGACCCTTCGATTGGAAGATACAGGGACCTAGAGGTGCGGCAAAAAGACTGACCCAGAAGGAACCTCAAACACTTTTATAATGCATAACAAAATAAGCATAATCCAAGTCAACTGTAACAGAAGCCGGGCGGCCCATGACATGGTCGGGGAAATAACGCAACGGAGAGGGACAGACGTAGTCGCTCTTAGCGAACCAAACAAAAAGCTAGCAAAAAGAGCTAAACACTGGGTGACTGACTCCGCATACGACACTGCACTTATGATCAATCATACCGTAAAAATACAAAACAAGGGTAGCGGACCAGGGTTTTGCTGGATCGACGTAAAAGACGTAGGGAGAATATACTCCTGCTATATAAGCCCCAACTGTCCACACGAGGAGTTTGAACAAATCCTGGACAACCTCACGACGTCGCTTCTAAACCTGAAACCTGGAACAGGTTTGTTAATCTCCGGAGATTTTAACTCGGCAGCGGAGATATGGGGCTCCCGGCGAACAGAAAAGCGGGGCAGAACTCTTTTAGAATGGGCAGCGGCTAACGACTTATACGTTCTTAACGACGGTAAGGAAGCAACCTTCCGGCGCCACAATTACGAATCGTACATAGACATAACACTCACGAACTCTCAGATAACGCGGAGAGTGTCAAGCTGGACGGTACTGGTGGAGGAAGAAAACCTTAGCGATCATCTCTGTGTGGAGACTCGACTAAATCTCCGAACGACTCCACCTCCTCAACAACAACAGAGAAAGAAATACAAAATTTCGGATAAAGAAACGTTTAAGGAAGTACTAGCAAACAAAATGACGCAATCCCATTTTCCCAAGACCCCGGTGCAGCTCCAGGCCATCCTCGAGGAGGCGTGTGCAAAAACTGCCACCGTGAGGATGCACCTAAGACGGCCAGGAAAACCGCCGAAGCACTGGTGGACACAGGACATTGCTAAAAAGCGCAAAGAATGCAACAAAGCGAGAAGAGCACTGAAGCAAATTCACCGAGACAACAAAGAGCGTATGCAGGCACTGAATAGATACAGGAGAAGCAGAGTAATTCTCAAGAGCGCCATTGCTGACAGCAAAACCAAGTGCTTGCAAGAGCTCCAAGAGCAGGTCCAAGAAGACCCATGGGGAAAACCATACAGAATTGTACGCGATAAGAAAAAAACCGCTGCCACGGAAGCCCTCGACGAACAGGAAACAGTAGATATTCTTACTAAGCTTTTCCCGACTCACGACATATTCGAGAGAGCTGCTTACGAAAATACACCCCAGGTAACAGAAGACGAATTCCCGGTAATCCAGCCTCTCGAGGTTCGCCTAGCGGCTGACAAGATCAAGACGGGAAAGGCCCCCGGCCCTGACGGCGTCCCTCCCGCTGCAGTCAAAATCCTGTTTAAAGAGCATCCAGCTGCAGTTGCGGAATCTCTTACCTCCGCGATAAGAACAGGAGAGTTTCCAGCAACATGGAAACAGGCAGAAGTGGTCCTTATCCCCAAAGCAAATGGAGGATACCGGCCAATCTGTTTACTAAACGCCCTAGCCAAGGGCTATGAAGCCATCATCGAAGAAAGGCTTAGGCTGTTTGCGGAGGAGTGCGGACTCTTGTCGCCGGCACAATTTGGCTTCCGTAAACACAGATCGGCCCTAACAGCAATCCACAGAGTCCTCAGTAGAGCTGAACAGGTGCGTGAATCCACCATCTGTACAAGACAGCTAATCATGGTCACCCTTCTGGATGTGAGGAACGCCTTCAACAGCCTACCATGGAAGACCATATTGGACACGCTTGTTCGCAAAAAAGTTCCGCCGTACCTAGTTAAGGTAATTTCTGGATACCTTAAGGAAAGGTCTGTTTCAAACGGCAACGTAGACTTCCCCATGACAGCCGGGGTACCACAGGGCTCAATCCTGGGCCCACTGTTGTGGAACCTCGCATATGACGACGTTCTGCGGCAAACCGGCCTACCCCCGAGAATAGAACTGATTGCTTACGCTGACGATTTAGCGGTCGTAGCACAGGCTAAAACGGAGGATGAGCTCGAGCTTAATACAAACAAAGCTTTGCACTCGACAGCGGAGTGGATGAAGGCCGCGGGGCTGGCACTCGCCCCAGAAAAAAAGTGAAATAATTCTTTTAACGGGCAAAAAGAGAGTTTGACCGTTAAACATACAGGTCGCGGGACAACCAATCAGATTCGTGAATAAGGCCCGCTACCTTGGGATCACGTTGGACACGTCCATGACCGGCTTATGGCAGATCAAGAAGGCTACGGAAAAAGCATTAAAGACGGCAAACGCTATTGCCAGGATACTTCCGAATATACATGGACCGCGGGCTCGTATAAGGAAACTACTGATGACGGTAGCGGAGTCAATCGCGCTCTTCGGGGCTGCCGTTTGGGCCAGGGCGACTCTTAAGTCAAAAAAAGCAAAGTTGATCCTGCGCAAAACACAGCGGATCGCAGCCCTTAGGGTAATACAAGGCTACAAAACGGTCAGCACAAACGCAGCTCTGCTGCTTGCCGGAGAAATCCCCTGGGACCTTAAGGCGTCCGAAAGACAGCGCCTGTGGGATATTGGCACACCCACAGAGAGCGACAAAGAAAGAGAGAGAAACGCCACTATAGAGAGCTGGCAAGCGGAGTGGGACGCAATTCCCTTTGGTGCCCCCGGAAAGAGTCTCAGCAAACTGCTCCCAAACATACGAGCGTGGGTAGCAAGGCCGGGAGGGGACTTAACCTTCTACCTAACGCAGGTTCTCACGGGACATGGCAACTTCCAGTCATACCTTTACCGAATAGGGAAGGCCCCATCAGAAACATGCCTTTTTTGCAACGAAGCCGTGGAAGACAGCCCACAACACACACTCCTCAGGTGCCAGGCATGGGAAGAGGCCAGAACCATGGCAATTAGAAAGATTCGTGAGAGATGGTCCAGAGCGGGACTTACCTATCCCGAAGTACAGGACCCCCCGCGAAATGGTATAAAAGAGTTCGTGGAATACATCCTGTGTTCGACCCAAACATGGGAATTGGGAGCGGAAGTTGCACAGGAAGTGCTAAAAACAAAGCACAGAAGATGCAAGGAGAGACAGAATCTTTTTGAGGCCAGCACGGCTGAAGAAAGCGCAACTTTAAATCAAACGGGTTCGCAAGGGCTGGGACAAAGTGCGCTTGACAGGTGGGGGAACCCGTGAGTGACCCCGGCCAATTGATCCGATAGGGCACTCGCCACTTCTCCTGATGGCCCATAGCACTGTTCTATGGAGATCTGGGCCATCAGAGAGTGAAGTTTAAGGGGGGAGGTGCGTTTAGTGGGTATGGGTCTCAGCGGCGTAACATCCATCCGCTGGGGTCGAGTCCCACACAGCTCGAGATGGAAACTCCTTTCTCGTAGCAGTAGTGCGTAACTGCATTTAACCCTCCTCCACAAAAAAAAAATATATATATATGTATATATAACGCATCATCACACTCGCTTACATATACATACCCTAAATTAAAAATAAGCAATTACACGTGTCGACCCCGTTCATATTGTAATATTACAATACGATTTAAATAAATTTGTTTTTTACATCGACCTATATATATATAATATATACAGGTTTATTTCACCAGAAATTGGTAGATGCTACCTAAAATTCATATCGGCTAATAAAATCTTTCACTACTGCATGCATTGAACCAGCTTCCATTGCAGTATGTGATATCGGTCAATATTACATGTGCCACAATATTTACATACACAATCTTCAATTTCAAAGCAATACCCATTTAGGCATATATATTGGTGGTAGCCATGCCAGGTAAGTCTGCAGAGTACCCGTCTGTTCACTTGCATTCCCTACTTCCAACGGTCTGTCGTGAATGCAGGACCGTCAGTGAAATTCTCTATGGCAAAGCTCAAATTACGCTTTTCTCTCTCTCTCTCTCTCTATATATATATATATATATATATATATAACGCATCATCACAATCGCTTACATATACATACCATAAATTAAAAATAAGTTATTTCACGTGTCGACCCCGTTCATATCGTAATATTACAATACGATTTCCGGTGAGTTAGTCGAGAAGCTCACGACATGTATACAGCGGTTAGACTGGTACCGGCCCACCATTATTGCTGGAGACCTCAATGCGCGACTGGACAAACCAACTGACAACAGAACAATCGCATTAATTGATATATTAGCAGATCTAGGATTTTGGATTGCTACTGATCCCACCGTGGCGACATTTGAAGGAGCTATGGGTAGCTCTGTAATCGATATATTTGCAACCAACCTGGTGCAATCTGCTGTTCACTACCTAGGGCGGGATTATCAACTTATTGGAGGAGCCACTCTGACAGCGCATGTACCCGTCGGGCTTGACGTCAGTGTTGATGTCCAGATAGCAAGACAAAAGAGTCGGGTTGCTCTGTCAAAATATCTTGACAGTCAACGCCTTTCGACAATTATAAATACAGTATTCCCGTGTCCTGAACGTCCACCGATTGAGGAGTATAATGAGCTACTCACAGGGCTCCTTCTGTCCTGTGTGCCGCCACAGCATGCAAGACGAGGAACGCCATGGTGGACACCACAATGCTCTAGTGCGAAAGCTATTCAGTTCCAAGCAAGAGACCTCGCACGTATGCGACCAGAAATGTGCTCGCTTTACGCAGCATCTAAAGCGTTATATAGACGAACGCTCAAAGAGGCCAAACTCCAATACGAAATACGGAAGGAGGACAAACTACTATCGAAGGCTCATGAACAACCGCACGTATGGCTCAAGACTACAAAGCAACTACGAGCACCATGCCCCGTAGACCGTGGAACCCTACGAGCACACTTCCAAAACATCCTGGGGGACAAGGACACAATTCCGCGAGAGCCGCCAACCTACACAAGCGTCTGGTCTGAAGAAGATACCCAGTGGAGGGAATACCTGGGGCGAGAATTTGATATTCAAGAGGTGACGGAGGCAATCCATAGCCTAAGGAAAAATAAGTCGCCTGGGCCGGACAATATACGGAATGAACACATTCAGGAGGCCATGGTGCTTGCACCATGTTGGACCACGCTGTTCAACGAATGCATGCGTAGAGGAAAGATCCCATCAAGTTGGCGACAGTGCCTTCTGACTCTCATCTCCAAAGGCAAGGGCACACCCACTGATCCTGCCTCATGGAGAGGTATAGCAAAGAAAAGCTGCATTTACAAGCTACTGGCCAGTTTGTTGGTACGGAGACTGACACCTTACATTGCCCACAAAGACGCACTGCCAGACGAGCAGCATGGTTTTCGGCCACATAGATCAACACTATCAGCTTGTACAACACTCCTCAAGGATATCGACAGCACCCTCTCACGAAAAGGTCAATTTTTGTACAGTGTGTTCGTTGATTTCCGAGCAGCCTTTGACTCGGGTTCGAGGTGCATAGTTCTTAACAAATTCGCTGAACTTGGTGTTCCAGCACCAATCGTAGGACTTCTCCAGGATGTCCTCCAAACAAATCAAGTCGTCATAGATGATGGAGTCACAGAGCATCCGCCATTGGTGCAAACTAATGGGTTCACACAAGGAGACAATCTGAGCCCGCTGATGTTTACACTTCTAATAGCGGACCTGCCACCCAAAATCAAGAAACGACACCCCACGGTCGATATAATTATGTACGCGGACGACCTGGTGATTTACAGCCGGAGTAGATTTCACCTTCAACAAGCATTGGCAACCCTCTCTTCATATATTGCCGACGTTGGACTGGAAATCAACGCCCGAAAGACTGAGGCGATGAAATTTAGACGTGGCGGTAGAATAGCAGAAGGAGACACTTTAAGGCTAAACGGTCATGTTCTGAGCTATGTTAATAGATTCACATACTTAGGCGTGACACTGACGCCCAGTGGCAAAACGTTTGGTGTACATATAGAACAGCGAGTAGCAAAGGCACTGGTGGCCGCAACAATGATAGCACAGCCGCAAAAACTGTCACTCGGCACGGCACTGGCTTTGTTTAATATGAAAATAGCACCAACTGCATCTTATGGAATAGAACTGCTCTGGGAGAAACTGAGCACAGCACACCTCGCGTTGTTAGATAGTACTAAACCTGCGTTTCTAAAAAGGGTCTTGGGCCTGCACTGCTCAACGCGAAATCGTTTGGTCTATCTTCTTACAGGTACTCCGCTGTTTGTCGAACAGTTAAAGTCGCAGTTTAAGTTCCCAGAGACGCCGGCCTATCGTGAATTTATTAGGCTGTATGATGAAAAGATGGCAGACGTTGATCCCGATTTTTATAACACAAGAGCAATGACAAACACTGAGTGGAAGGGGGTGTGCCGAAATACTCGTCATACGGTTGTAAGATATGCAGTTCACGGGTTCCACCATGCAATATGTAGAACAGAAGGATATCATGACCTAAGTGATCTTTGTATATGCAAATATTGTGGCTTATCATGTTCAAGATACCACGCTGGTCAATGTACGAAAATGACATCGATGACAAGTCTGAATATGATCTCATAGGATGGATTGTGGATATAATGTTCTTATAATATATATATGTGTAATGTGCAATACCTAACCAAGGTGACAATAAACGATTGTAACAATACGATTTAAATAAATTTGTTTTTTTTATATTGACCTATCGGCACACGATTGCGTGCATGAAGAAACATACGCTAAGTTGCATGAACTACAATAGCCCTCTAATTACTGTAGCATGTGGATAAATCCTAGGTTTCGCTTCTAATCCCCAAAAAAAGTATGAATGTTTAACGGCACACAGTTGTGCAATCGTATACTAAAGTATTGTTCATTACGAAAGACGTCTACTCATGGCCAGTGTCTTTTTTAGGTCAAAACAGCCAACAAGCAGTGGTCATGCATCAGTGCCTCCGAAAGTTGCTCGAGTTGGTGAGGTTGGTCACCGACGCACACACTTTAAGTAATTTAAAGTAATCGTTCTTAACATCTG